>JAESUZ010002088.1:0-582326 GCA_017311185.1 Proteles cristata cristata | reverse complement strand
TGTCATTAGTACACAACTGATCAAAAGAACATAGATACAAATTTAGAGGCTCTGTTAAGTATAAAAAAACTTAAATGGGTGTTTTACTGAAATGAATGAATCTAGGTTGTTCAATTAGCTCCTAAATCTTTAGTTGAACATTAGTTAATTCTAGAAGGAAGGGGGGCGCCACACAGAAGCAACCTTTTTTTTCATTTTTAAGGATATAAATCCTAAGGAACCATGGAAATAGAAGTTTGTCTACATCAGTGTCACTCACTGCTTGGATACTTTCACAAGTTAAATGACCATGTGATGTTTATTTGGGACATTTATCAGTAAAACATGTTTATCAGCTTACAGCACTGATTGGGATTGTATTCTCTAATTTTATTAAAAGCAAAACATTTGGGCATAACTGACTGGTAAGAAGATATTACCTGTTATTAAGACTACCCATTTTCTTCATAGTCAACATCAAAATTCTAATATTTCCTCGTTTGGTGCCTCAGAAACATTTTACACACTAGGACGATGATATTCCTTTGTTTTGTGAAATAGAAAAAGTTTGTAAGAAAAGGAAATAACAGAGTCCAGTGTGAGTGACACTTTTTACTTCAGGGAGTGTGTGGGCAAATCAGTTTTAGGAAAGAGCACATACAGTTTAGGCGGGCTTGAAAGTTGATTTCCTTAAAACTGACCATTTCCACCTACTGCTCGGAAAGTCCACTTGTGTCCCCAAGGCATTTGTACCCCATTTTAAAGGCAGCTGCATTAAGGTATCAAGAAAAAGGACAACTGAATTCAATTATAGACAACTAGTAATAAAATATCAGGTATTGGCTCAGTCTTTTATTTGTATCACCAGTCCATTATATTTAATGTTAGAACTTGAAGTTATCAAGCATATTTCACTTCTTTATGAATGCCCCCTTGTGCCTCTTATAGGAAGCAAAATATTTTCAATGGATCAATAGAATACATGGCAAATATAATACATATCCAAAGGCATTATAGTTATAAATTCAATAAATGTGCTATGAACACACTGGGATCATTTTGTGGCTCTAAATTAAACAGCTCCATTTAGAAGATGAAGACTGCTATAAAATTGTATTTCCTATAGGAAAAGAATTATAAGATTCTATGAGTTCAGATATGAAAGCTGGAATAAAATGGAATATGCTTTTACCTCTTGAGAGGTCTCATGGATATTGCAGCATCTTACAGAGAAAAGGAAACATCTTTAGATGAATCATTTCATATTGAAGGAATAGTGATTAAATGGAATTAACCTATACTAGTATCTCTCATAATGGTCTAGTATTCTACCTTCCTATAAAGAAGAAGATCAAAAGTGAATTTCATTTATATGAAACTTATATATGGACTTCACACAGTTCTCAGTACTTTGAACACACATGGGCTCATTTATCTGAGTCTTAGTTTTCATCTCATTTAGCAGATGATTTCTAACCTCCCTTGTAGCTTGACCTATATCAGTCTATGTTATTATGGAAGTTTATACTTCAGATAGTAATGAAAGAAAGTTGTGGCTGATTTTTTTGTGCCTCTGGATTCCGAACCCAAACTCCTCACTATTGTCCATTATAGAAAAAATTAAAGTGAGACCAAAGCTTTGTTTTCTTGGATTTACTAAATATTTGGTGACATCTACCTTCTTCTCTCTTTATAGTTTGGTTTAATTTATGAGTATGACCAGAAGCTTCATAATTACTTTGTCTTAAATGCAAAGAAAAATAAAATAAAAATTTTAAAAATAAAACCTATAATGCTAGGATTTGATATGAAGTGGGAGTAGTTAATTTAGTTCAGGAAAGTAGGTGTGTGTGTGTGTGTGTGTCTGTCTGTCTGTCTATTCCAAAAGGGCTCTTAAGGCTTTGAGGAGCTTCCTTATTTTAAGGAATAAACAGTTATGTATGTATTCTTCAAATGATAAGGCACCGTTTTAAAGGAAGGGGAATTTTTCAGTGTACTGATATCTTTTCAAGATTGTTTATGGATTCATAGCAGAGGCCACTGAACAAGATTTTGAAATAAAAGCATATAAAACCTAAACGGACTCTTTAATTGGAAGCACTTTTCATCATTTTGGTGGAAGAATAGCATCAACATTGGAACCCTAGGAAGGCATCTGTGGTTTTGGCCTTCGTCTTCATGACCACCTTCTTCATGACCATCTTTAAAATTTTTTTTTAATATTTATTTTTGAGGAGGGGGGGGCAAGTGAGCCAGGGAGCATGAGCCGAGGAGAGGCAGAGAGACATGGAGACCCAGAATCTGAAGCAGACTCCAGACTCGGAGCTATCAGCACAGAGCCCAGTGTGGGGTTTGAAGTCACAAACTGAGATCATGACTTGAGCCAAAGTCAAATGCTTAACCAACTGAGCCACCCAGGCGTTCCTCTTCATGACCTTCTTGATGATTTATCAGCATTGTGGTGAAATCAGCATGTTCAAGATTCTCTTCAAGTGAGAATGGTCACTTTTGACATGGCCTTTGCAGCAGCCATAATGGTAGATAAGAAAGGAAGGCATAGTTATCAGAGGTTAGCTAGCAGCCCACTCACACCTACATGAGATTTGCCATGGGAACTCCCAGAGATCTGTTAGGAGACATTTGATAGGACTGAATCTTTCACAGACTGTCACACCAGAGAGGTCCTATCTTTTTTTGATGTTTTTTTGATTCGAGTGATTATCCTTGCCCTGGTATGGCCCAGACTGCTGTAAAATTGTTGCTTAGGGTACAGTTGTGTAGTGATAGAAAGCTATAAAAGTAGAGTGGAAGATTACAAGTTTTCTTAATGTAAGTGAAGGATACAACTTAATGGACAGAAGTAGCACCACTCTTAGCTTCAAATCCTCTCCAAAGTAGACAATGATACTGGATCCTGTTGGGGTCTTGGAGAAGCTCTTTGTGTCTTCTCCTTAGGTAGGTTAAATCCTCTTGGCCTCTCCTAATTTCTTGGAGATTTTGGCTATGTACCTGATTCACTTCCAGCTGTAATGAACTTGTATAGTCCAAGCTTTTCCTTGAGTGCCTCTTGAGGGATTCCAATGTCATTTTCCTGTTGTGACTTTCCTTAGCAGGTAGTGGTGTTGAACCTACTAGAGATATATACTCAAAAGACTGAATTTTTCTTAATAATATTTAAGCAAAGAATTCTATGTTCCTAGCACTTGATTTTCTGGGAGGTATTAACATACAGTGGACACCACTGATATCCCTTGCACAGCTGAAAATCCATGTATGAGGTGCCTGGGTGGCTTGGTCAGTAGAGCATGCAACTCTTGATCTTAGAGTCATGAGTTCAATCCCCCATTGGGGTATAGAGCTTACTTAGGAAAAAATACACATATAACTTTGCATTTCTCCAGAGTTGACTAGTTTGTTGATCAGAAGCCTTACCTATAACATAGTCAATTAATATACATTTTCTGTGTTGTACAGGTTATATGCTGTATTCCTATAATCCAAAATTAGAGAAAAATGTTAGGAAAATCATGAAGAGAAAATACATTTGCAGTATTATACTGTATTTATATATATAAATAAATCTTTGTGTAAGTGGACCCACACAGTTCAGACCTGTGTTGTCACCTTTACAAAGCTGGGGGATTCCAGGAAAGAAAATAGAACATTTACTATAAAATTGTTTTTAAAAACCAAGATCTGAACTCTAAGTGTGCTCGTTGTCACTGAAATGTCATTTTTTCCAGGCTCTCTTAATTGGTAAAACAAGGACATATATGCATACTATCCCAGATAAATGTACTTCTCTATAAATATTTCTACATGTAACTAATGCACATAATGTTAAAACACAGGTGCATACTACATGGTGAGAAATATCTAATCACTAGTATCCTAAACCTTTGAAGTCATCAAAAATAAGGGAAGTCTGAGACCCTGTTACAGCCATAAGAAGCCTAAGGAGACAGTGCCTAAATGTGTTATCCTATCCTAGACCGGGCCCTGGAACTTGAATAAGGTATGACTTTTAGTTAATAATGTATCAATATTGTGTGTTAATTTTGACAAATATGCTGTACTAATATGTTAATACGAAGTGGGTGGGGGGATATATGAAACTCCTTTCACCTGCGTTATTAAATGTTTTTTTTTTGGAAATACAAGGTTTATTTGTATTAAAACTCATCAGCCATATTTATCACAAGTATTTATTCTTTTTTTTTTTTAATGTTTTATTTATTTCTAGGAGAGAGAGAGAGAGACAGCGTGAGCAGGGGAGGCTCAGAGAGAGAAGGGAGTCACAGACTGAAACAGGCTCCAGGCTCTGAGCTAGCAGTCAGCACAGAGCCCGACGCGGGGCTCGAACCCACGAACTGTAAGATCATGACCTAAGCGAAAGTCGGACGCTTAACCGACTAAGCCACCCAGGCGCCCCCTTTTTTTTAATTCTTTTTTTAAATGTTTTTATTTATCACAAGTATTTAAAACATTTTTTTTAATGTTTATTTTTGAGACACTGAGCATGAGTGGGGGAGGGGCAGAGAGACAGGGAGACAGAATCTGAAGCAGGCTCTGAGCTGTAAGCCCAGAGCTTGACATGGGGCTCAAACTCCCATGAGATCATGACCCGAGCCAAAGTCTAATTTTCAACTGACTGAGCCACCCAGGTGTCCCTATCACAAGCACTAAGTTAACCAGATATCCACAAGTGGGTTAGAGGAGGGTTGCGACAGTATCAAAACATGGTGTTTTTCCCCCTAATCCAGTTAGAGCATATAAAATTATTATAAACACATTTGTGTTACAAATAAGTGCTGTGCTGTTAATCTTAAGGATAATAGTGATGGTAGGAGTGTAGAATAGAGTGTATGGATGCCTGTTGTCTGGGTGTCATCACGTTAATTTGTAGGAGGTGTAGCGTATAGCAGGTGCAAGAGAAACAAAGGAGATTTAAGATTTCAGGAAATGACTTCAAATGCCTATTCTAACTCGCTTTGCGCTCTCATTGGTTCTGACAGCTTTCTGGAGGAAATTTAAGGGATTAGGTGAAGTGAATGCTCTTTGCTCTTCTCCCAGAGCATATTCCTTTTCATTTGTTTTATTATTTAAACTATTTCCTTTTCCTTTCTCTTTGATATTCTCATTTTACTCCTTTTGCAGTTGTCCCATAGATGTTAGATGTTCCCTTGTTTCTTTCTTTGTTCTCTTTGTATTTCAGTTTTGGGAGTTTCTTATTATATAACTTCAGATTCATTGATTTTTTTTTTTTTCCCCTGGCCATGCCCAGTCTGTTAATGAGACCAGGGAAGCCATTCTTCACTTTTATTTATTTATTTTTTTTGAGTTCTAGCATTTTGTTAAAGTTTCCCTCTATCCGCTTACATTACCTGTCTGTTGTTAGATGTTGTTTGCTTTTCCATTAGAGCTTTTTTTTTTTTTAATTTTATTTATTTCTAGGAGAGAGAGAGAGAGAGACAGCGTGAGCAGGGGAGGGTTAGAGAGAGAGGGAGACACAGACTTCTGAAACAGGCTCCAGGCTCTGAGCTGGCAGCCAGCACAGAGCCTGACGCAGGGCTCGAACCCACGAACCGCGAGATCATGACCTAAGTGAAAGTCGGATGCTTAACCGACTAAGCCACCCAGGCGCCCCTCCATTAGAGCTTTTAACATCTCCATCGGTTATGATTCCAAGCTCTCTGCCATATCTGAGTCAGGTTATGATACTTCCTTTGTTTTCCCAGACTGTTTTTTTTGCCTTATTTCTTGTTAGAAATCAAGCAATGAAGTGTGGGGTAAAAGCAACTTAGTGTGAGCTTTTAGGTTTATCTGGTTACGAATTAGACTAAGTGTGCTATGGCTGTGTAGCCAAAGACTCAAATTTCAGAGAGCATCTTTGTTCTTGTCTTCTCTTCTGTCCTTGAATTTTTTGAGAGACTGTTTAAATAGGGTCTGGGGCTTGTTCTTTTAGTTTTAATCTCTGTGATTGTACCTGAGCTCCTAGTGATATGCAAGGGGGGAGGGGAACCATTTTCTATGATTAGTTCTCAGTCTTTCAGTGACCTTGAGTTTTGTCTTTCCCTTTTCCTGCATACAAGTTACTATGGGCTTCAGATGGATAGTGCCTTGATCCCATGTGGAAGGCTAGAGGGACTAGGAGTTGGAAATTTTCCTTCTTTCCCGAAGGTTAGACTCTGGCAATATAGTTTCCCTGGAGGGTAGGCATTGTCAGGTAGAACAGAGCTCTGGGTGTATTTCAAAATGGTAATTTTCCTACTTCCTCAGACCAGAGCAGGAAGGGAATTTTTCTGTAGTTCTCAGTGAGAACCTCAGGAAAGTGTGGGGACTCCCCAAACTAGGCCTGCTAAAAATGTTTAACTCTCAAACTAAGCCACATGGAGCCTCCAAGAACCTTCGAATGAAAGTGTACCCATGAATATGGGCTCCAGCTGTCGGCTTCTGCCCCTGGGCTTCTGTTCCTAGCTCTGATTCTCTGTATCTGCCTGTGGTTTCTGGTTTGGGGTTGGCACTTTGCCCTGTGACCCTAATTCTCTGGTAGATGTAAGAAAAGCTGTTCATTTTCAAGGTGGCTTGTATTTTTTATTTCCCTCCCTTTTTTTTCTTCTGAGGATGGAAGTGACGTTCTTCAAATTTTTGCTGCATTTGGGCCACAAACCGAAAGAATCATTTGTGTTGTATACTCAGAGTTTTTTGGTGGGAGTTTGTTTTTGGTACAATTTTGCTTGAAATTGAAGCTTTCATTGCTGAAATCTTACATGTGAAGATCTTTGAAAACTTAAACTTTGCCCTGGGTCTACCCTAATCTTGATCCAGTGGGTGTGGTCTTTACAGCAGCAGCTGTAATTTTGGGGTGCGGTGTAGGAGCTCTTAGGTCATTTACCAAAGATAAATTTTTGGCTTCAAATAGGTTTTAAATATTAAATGAATACCTATGTGTGTAGTAGCAATACCTGAAAAACATTTAAAGTAATGATCATGTTACCCAGAAAGCAAATTTGCAGTTGTTTAATGTGTACAGCAGCAATTGTCAGATAATTTGAGAGGTGAATTTATAGAAGTAATTTTAATTTACATCTGGCAATGCAGGCAATTCTTACCCAGCAACTTATATTTGACTGATTGGGCTTTGGAAACAACCTGGATCACATCCTACGGAATTTTTTTTGTAGTAAACAAAAAAGAAAAATTGATTAAAAAAATTAATAAAAAATTAATTAAAAAGGGCTAAGAATTTTATGCCGTGTATTTGTCATGTGAGAGTTAAACCAGTGAATTACTTGGTCATAATTTAAAAGTACGATGATAAAATTTGTACTTGTCTGTTTTATAATTGTAGCAAATTAATTTCTCCTTGATCAGGGGATTATGAGGTTTTGTGCCTTAGACTTCCCTGTACCTCCCAAGTCAATGACGCAGATGCTACCGTGAGATGTCTCTCTTTCAGATGTTTTCCTATTCAGGGCACAACTACTTCTGTCTTGAAATAGGAATTATCTTTTAATGAACTCCATTTACATTTCTTTTCCCTACTTTTGTGCTCATCTCATTGAATAACATAGTCTCAGAAAATATTGTATTATTTCACAGTTGCATCTCCAACACTATCTTAATGTAATCTTACCATATTTATTCTGCTATTCATTGGTTAGCACTCTTCTTCCTCAAGTCCTCACATGCAAGTGTAATGAAAAAGCTCTGTTTACTCTCTCAGATCATTAATGAATGTTAAGAACTGGCTTCACACCAATCCCTGGGCACTACAGTAGATACCTTCCTTATTATGTGACAAACTGGTATTTATCATTCATGCCCCTTTGTTTGCATTCCTCTTGACAGTTCGCAGTCTGGGGGAAGCCCCAGGAGCCATCCTATCAAACTAAGTTTGAATGGATTTTTAAATTAAAGCTTTGGAAGGCACTGTATTAAATGTTTTATTGAAATCTAACATCAAGGGTATCTATTCTGTAACCCATGGTCATTAATTAAAAAACGTTAACCAATCACATCCATCTAGAATGACTAACGTTTCCTGTTCCTTTCTGACTGTTGGTGGGAGGTGACACTGAGGGATATCATTTTAGTGTTGTGTTTATTACAGACAGTCCATAAAGTAAGATGGTTTATGTGAGACCTTCCAGGTGATTAGTAACAGAAAAGTTACTGTAAATGAGAGAATCCCTAAAAATTGTCTGTGTTTTGCCTATCTTTTATACCCTTGTCAACTTGCTCCCTGCCCAGCAACCACGTTGACCAAATTTTTAATAAACAATTTAGATCAGGGTTTAGCAGATTACATCCTATTATCTATCCATGCCTATTCATGTGCGTGTGGTCAATGGCTGCATTCTTCCTATGATCACAGAATTGAATGGTTTTGTGCCAGGGACCCTGTATCCCTCAGAGCCTAAAATGTTTATCATCTGTCTCCTTACAGAAAATAAATGTGGATTCCTGATTTAGATTATAATTAATACTAATAATGCTTATTATAAGTTGCCACTGGTAAGAGAAAATTGTGGATAACAGGAGATCTGTGATGCATAATTGGAGAACAGACTGCCTAGGCTGCTGTGAAGTATATCCTTTCACGAGATAATAGTTCTGAGGTCATACAGCTGTACTGAACTACAGAATCTGTGATAGCAAATGGATTCAAATTCACTAACATTGTCTAATTCTGGAATGAATCCAAAGTCTAACTCCTAAAACAGTACAAATAGAATGTCATTGCTGTCAGACGAAGTGGTACATATTATAATACATGTCATAGGAAATGGAAGACATAGGTGTAGGTGGATATCCAAGTATATACGTATGCCAGATAAATCTCATATATTCAGTGTCTCATCCATCCATCCATACGTAAACTCTCATGTTCCGTCATATGAAAAACATTTAAGTGTTGGTTAGGTTCCAGCCACTGGAGCCCAACAGAGAGGGAGAATCTTAAGCAGATTCCATGCTCAGCGTGGAGTGTAGTGTGGCCCTGATCTCATGATTGTGAGATCATGACCTGAGCCGAAATGAAAAGTTGGACAGTGATGCTTGGCCAACGGAGCCACCCAGGTGCCCCTGTTCTGTTTTATACAAGATGATCAGCGAGAGTCTTAAAGAAAGGGAGAGAGCAAGCCAAGCAGGTATATTTGTGAAGAGCATTATGGTTAGAGGTAGCGGGAAGTGTCAATGTCCCGAGGTGGTGGTGTGTTGACACGTTGGGCCAGTAGGAGGACTGTGAGATCCAACAAATGAGAGAAGGAGATGGTGGCCAGTAATGAGGTTCCTAGTGGCTACTGTAAAAACTCTGGAATTTTCTGAGAGGAAAACCATGAAAGGGTTTTAAGTTGAGAGATGATCCTATATGACTTGAGTTTTATTGGGACTGTGGCTGCTATGTGGAAAATGACCACAGGGCCTATTGTGAAAGTGGGAAATCAATTAGGAAATAATTATGATAGTTTGGTTCCTTCTACTCCCTACTACCAAATGGTGATTTGGTGGCAAGCTGCAAAGGTGGTGGTGAGGGGTATTCTGAAAGTATTTTTCAAGATTATGTCCTCTAGACTTTCTGATAGATTAGATACAGAATATGATGGAGGAGTCATGGATCTTGCCAGAGTTTTTGGTCTAAATACTGGGATGAAGGAAGTGCCATTTACTGGGGGGTGGAAGAGAGTGTGAGAGGAGCAAGGTGAGGGGCAGAATCAAAAACTTACTATTACTTTTTTTTTTTTTTTTTTACTCTGGCACATAAATTTTGACGAGAAAACTGTCCTGTTTTTGTCAGTGAGGTGGTTCACTAGATAGAGTCACCTGGGATTCAACAGTGCTGTCAACCATTTGCAAGATCTAAATCATACAGTCAGGATATCGTGACTCATCATGGAGATTATTAAGTATTCTTCTAATGTGCAAAGATAAGACCATCTTTAAAAAGTCAAAATACATGAACATTAGTAGCCATCTGTCAAAATGTAGCTTTTTCGGGAGACTGTATCATGGAAATATTTGTATCCCTAAAGTTTGCTTTTTTGTGTGTTAGAATTTCAGGTGAAACTTACACACTTACACAATTACACTTCAACAATTCAGTATAATAATGCTTATATTTTTGGTGAGTGCATTTGGCTCCTTTTAAACATTGATAGTTGGCATGGTAGTGGATGCACCACAGTGGTGGATGCTTTAGCCTCTTTCCTCCTACAGCCTGCAGTCAAGAAGGGAAGTGTGGAGGAGACTTGTTTGACTTCTGGTGAGTTCCTATTTTTTCTTCCTTCAAAGTAAGAATCTTCTCTTGTTGGCCCTCTTAGCTTAAAAGGGTCCAAACAAAGTGCATACAAGTTGTTGTTGTATGTCCCTCACCCTCAGATATTATTTTTGTAGATTAGAATCAAGACTGCTCACATATACACTGTATTAATTTTAATAGCTTTATAGATGTATAATTTATATACACAATTTCAGTATTTAATGTATATAATTTGATGAGGTTGGACAAACACCCATAATGCCATCATCACAGTGAAGGTAATAGACATAACACCACCCCAAAGTTGCTTGTTGTCTTTTTTTTTTTTTTTTTGTAGAAACACTTAACGTAATATCTATCCTCTTACCAAATCTTTAAATGCACAATACTGTATTGTTAACTATAGACTGGCTGTATGTTCAATACAGCAAATCTCTAGAACATATTCATGTAACATAACACTTTATTGCAGGTTAGTTTCTGACCTTGAAGTCTGGATAAACCTGAATGTAAAAAAAGCATAAGAAAACTAAATGTCTTGATTTAAAAAAAATGTACCACTCAATCTTGTTTTAATGAAACCATAATATATTTCCATTTCGGAAAATAACTATTTTTAGGCAAGACACATCAACTTGTGTATACTGTCTTTGAACCAGACAAAACTCAGTTGGGGGCTGCCTGAGCAGCATGCAGAAGCAATGACTCTGAGTCAAGGCTTTCAGGTCAATGTCAACTCTGCTGTTAACTTGCTTTGTCATGTTTGGCAAGTCACTTACCCTCTCTGAACTATAGTTTGCTCATCATTGGCTCAGAAAATAATTGGGCTTTAATAAGCAGTCAAATTAAATGACCCCTAATATTCTCTCCATTTCTAGAGTACTGTCATTTCATAATAATGCTTTGACACAGGAGAAAACTGTGCTGTCCCATGCATCCCTAAGTCTCAATATAAGTGGCTGATCTGGAAGAATTCCCTAGGAAAAATAGTTTTCCACACAGAAAAACCAAATTCAAAAATGGAATAACCACCTTACACTGATGGTGAATCAGAAGTGTTATGTATGTATGCATATGGTGACATGTATAGATAATTTCTCAGGAAGACTTGTTTTTTGATATATTTTTTTAATAAATTACAGGTCATAGAAAATCCACTTGCTCTGTCTTAATAAACTCTCTTAATGTGTATTTCACTTTGAAATTTGTAAACTTTTTGTGTGAAAGAGATAGTGAACAGACATTCTGGGGAATTTAATAATTGGTTTATGGAGAATAATGCCGTGTTTATTGTCTAAATTTAGAAATAAGAATACAGATTCAGTATGAAGAGGTTTGGATTGAGTCTGTCTATAAGTGAAGCCAATGTGCATAAATAGGAGGGCATGGAATGATTCCCACTAGAAATACTTTATCCGTGCTCTTCACTTGGATGATTTGAAACCTTTTCATATATGTTGGTGAGATTACAGAAGGAGGGCATTGCCATGAGAAAGGCTCCATTGAATCATACTTGTATTTCCTTAGAGTTGAAGAGCTAGGTTGTTTTGAATGTTGGCTTCTGTTCGAGACTTTTATCCTCTGGATATTAACATGGATAGGTTTAGGATATTAGCTTTTACCTTGTATACTTTGTAGAGAAGAAAAAAAGGATGAGATTTGGAAGGAGTATCAATGGAATGAGAATTGCATAGGGTGGTGGAAGAGGATTGTAATCGTGGTTGCACCTGAGGTCAGGATCCATTGATCAGTTGCTCCTAGAAGGTGCACTAGAAAGGAGAGAGATTGAGAAGCATATACGTGTGCATGTTGAGAACTTTGCTTACTTCACAGCTTTGTCTACTACATTCCTGACAGTAGTCTATGAATTGCAATTCCCCTAAGCTATTATTCATTTATTCTCCTCAAGAAAAATGAGCGTACTTGCTTTTTTTTTTTTTTTTTTAAGCAAGTTTTGTCTGACATGGGAAAATCTGTCAAGTGAAAAAAAAAATGACACTGAGGGGGAAAAATATGATTTTAAATGAATTTAGAATTAGAAATATTACTATACTTAATACTATAAAAGGGCTAATTCTGACTGAACTTATAATTTTTATACAATAAAAATACCAAAAGTGTTTTTGAAAAGAAGTAAGCTAATTGTTCATATGGAAGAATATGTGATGGGACATTTTCACACAGGGATTAATGCAATAGTAGGATAATGTTCAGTGAGGTAATTGCACATACACTGATGTGTCAGAGCAGCCGAGTGCCTGGTTGGATATGTGAGCCCTGGAGATAGATCACCTAGATCTGTGTCCTGCCTTTGCCATTACTGACTGTGGGTTCTTGGGGAAATTTACTATGGCTGGGTTTTGTCTCATCTGTTTAATCTAGCTATTAAAACAGTGTTTATCTTCTAGAATTGGTTTAGAGATTAAATGAGTTCACACATGCAAAATGTTTAAAGCAGTGTCAATTAGCAGCGTTACTTCTGTAACGAGCATCCCACTAATGGAATAGAAGAGAAAGTCCAGAAATAGACCTAAATATATAGAAGAATTATCATGTAATATGGGTCTAGGTCTATTGAATCAATAAGGGAAGCGTTATAATGGTGTTTAGACAACTGACCCGCTATCAGGGAAGCAAATTGCAGAAACTCTCTCCTTCAAAGGAAAATAACTAATAGGTCAATTATTTGAATAAACAAAAATTGAAGACCTAGTTTCTTACAGTTAAATATACACTTACATATGACTAAGCAATTCAGATTCTATGTATTTTCCAAAGATACATAAAAAGAATTCCACACAAGGATTTGTACGCAAATGTTCATAGCTTTATTCACCATAACCCAGGTAGGAAACAGTAAAAATTTCCAACAGGTGAATGGATGAACTAGTTATGACCTATCCATGGCATAAAATACTACTCAACACTAAAGAGAATGAACTACCTAACATATAACATAGATGAATCTCAAAAGCACTATGCTGATGAAATAAGCCATTGTGAAGATTACATACTATATGAATCCATTTATAGGAAAATCTAGAAAAGGCAAAGTAGAGTGATTGAAAGTAGATCTGTTGTTTGGAGCCATTAATGGAGGGGGGAGACTGAAGGCAGAAATGGAACTTCTGGGGATAATAGAAATATTTTATGTATTGTTTGTGGTAGTTATATGCTTGTAAGCATTTGTCACAATTCATCCAAGTGAAAATTTACAGTGGGTGAATTATACACAGATTACATCACTGTCAGACTGATAATGTTCAAATTAAGTCATTTAAGATAAAGATGATTTTAAAACATATCTCCAATACTGCTATACAGTCATCCCATCAAAAGGTGGAATTTGTATTCTTCCCCTTGAATCTGGGGTCTGATTGACCAGTAGAGTATGACCTAAACCCTGGAGCTTGCATTTTTTCTTTTGAAATGCTTACATTTTGGAACGCAGCCTCTGACCTCAGGGGAAGTACAAGCCACATGAAGAGACTCAGTCAATAGGGAGAACCAACTGTCAGGTCCATGAGTGAAGAGGCTTTTGAGATGACTCCAGTTCACGTCATTTGTCTGATTGGAATCATACAAGAGGCCCTAGGTGAGAACTATCATGAGGTAACTCTCCAGAATCATGAGAGACAAGAATGACCGTTACTGCAATCCCTATCAAGATACCACCAGCATTCTTTACAGAGCTAGAATAAACAATCTTAAAATTTGTATGGAACCAGAAAAGACCCTGAATAGCCAAAACAGTCTTGAAAAAGAAGACCAAAGCTCGAGGCATCACCATTCTGGACCTAAAGTTATATTAGAAACCTGTAATCATCAAGACAGAGTGGTACTGGAACAAAAACAGAGGCTCAGATCAGTGGAACAGAATAGAAAACACAGAAAGGGACCCACAAACATATGGCCAACTAATCTTTGACAAAGCAGGAAAGAGTATCCAGTGGAATAAAGACAGTTTTTTTCAAGTGGTGTTGAGAGAACTGGAAAGTGACTTGCAGAAAAATGAACCTGTACTACTTTCTTACACCATACACAAAATAAACTCAAATTGGATGAAAGACCTAAATGTAAGATAGGAAGCCATCAAAATCCTAGAGGAGAAAGCAGGCAAAAACCTCTTTGACCTGGGCCACAGCAACTTCTTGCTCACCACGTCTCCAGAGGCGAGAGAAGCAAAAGCAAAAATGAACTATTGGGACCTCCTCAAAACAAAAAGCTTCTGCACAGCGAAGGAAATGATCAGCAAAAGTAAAAGGCAACCAACAGAATGAGAGAAGATATTTGCAAATGACCTATCAGATAAAGGGTTAGTATCTAAAATCTATAAAGAACTTCTCAAATTCAACATCCAACAAACAAAATAATCCAGTGAAGAAATGGGCAAAAGACATGAATAGATACTTCTCCAAAGAAGACATCCACATGACCAACTGACACATGAAAAAATGCTCAATGTCATCCATCATCAGGGAAATACAGATCAAAACCACAGTGAGATGCCACCTCACACCTGTTAGAATGGTTACTTTAACAACTCAGACAACAACAGATGTTGGTGAGGATGCAGAGAAAGAGAATCTCTTTTGCACTGCTGGTGGGAATGCAAAGTGGTGGAGCCACTCTAGAGAACAGTATGGAGGTTCCTGAAAAGGTTAGAAATAAAACTACCTTATGACCTAGCAATTGCACTACTAGGTGTTTATCCAAAGGATACAGGTGTGCTGTTTCAAAGGGGCACATGCACCGCAGTGTTTATAGCAGTGCTATCAACAATGGCCAAAGTATGGAAAGAGCCCAAATGTCCATCAATGGATGAATGGATAAAGAAGATGTGGTATATATATATACAATGGAGTAGTACTTGGCAATCAAAAAGAATGAAATCTTGCCATTTGCAACTATGTGGATGGAGCTAGGGGGTATTATGCTAAGCAAAAGTAGTCCAGGAAAGATATCATGTGACTTCATATGATTAATTTAAGATACAAAACAGATGAACATAAAGTTCCCATGAAGGGAAGCAAAAATAATATAAAAACACGGAGGGGAGACAAAAACATAAAAGACTCTTAAATATGGAGAACAAACAGTTACTGGAGAGGTTGTGGGAGGGAGAATGGGCTAAATGGGGAAGGAGCATCAAGGAATCTATTCTTGAAATTGTTGCACTTTATGCTAACTTGGATGTAAATTCAAAAAATAAATAAAATATTTGATACTTTAAGCAACTATGTTTTGGGGTGATGTGTTCAGCATCAAGTAACTGGAACAGATCTGGGAGAAAACATAGGATATTAAAATAGTTTATGAATGGGAGAAGCTTTCCTATGCATGGTACAAAATATATAAGCTATGGGAAAAATATAAATACGTTAATAACTAAATTTTTCTTCAGTAAAGAAAGTATCAAAATTAAAGGACAAACTGGGAAAATGTCACACATACAATCTAGTGGTACTTGTTTTACTGTATCATGAATATTTTTAGATGAAGAAAAACTAGCAACACTAGAAAATAAACATAGGACATAGATGAAAAATGAAAAGATAATCAAGCTTACTGCAAAGACGGTCATCCTCATGCTACAAGAAATTTGAGTCAGTATTGCAGCCAGCACAATACCGTTTTATGTGTAAAATTGGTGGAGATAAAAAGATTATTCAAATTCTTAGGGTACTTACATAAGTTCTTCAGTATATTACAGATGCGTGTGTAAATCAGCTCATCCTCTTTAGAGGGCAATTTAATCCTACCTATCAAAATTTAAAATGTAGAGTCATTTTGCGTTAGGTAAATAATAGTAGTTTCAGGAAAACTTTATTTTTAATATAATTTATAATGCTGTGTATGTCAGGATTTGGTTGGAGATTTTGTGCCATGAAGTCATTCAAGGATCTAAGCTCCCGCTATATAGATTCTTTGTAATATTGTGGGACTTGATGGCCTTTATTGGATTGTCTGAATCTGGCTGCTAGAAGATGAACTTGGTACTGTGTGTGTGTGTGTGTGTGTGTGTGTGTGTGTGTGTGAGAGAGAGAGAGAGAGAGAGAGAGAGAGAGAGAGAGAGAAGGGCTGTGGAGGAGAGTTTGTGGCTAGGCTTGGAAATGGTGTATATGTGTGTGTGAGTGTATGTCTGTGTGTGTGTGCTATATTGGTTAAATGATGCTGGTATGGTACTGGTAGTGTAGTGTAGAAAGATCCACTGAAAATGATCAATTAAATTTGGGAAGTGGATTTATTATACTTACATTACACAAAGCTTTTTATTTCTTATAACCAACTCTGACCTTCTCTCTGGATTCCTTCTACATTAGGCAATTTTTAAAAGATGTCCTTAGTGTCAGAAATCTGCTTCAACTATTTTTGTAATTTGGAAGCTGTGCATTTTTAAATAAAAAAGGAACAGTAAGATATTACTTTCATTTGTGTTAGAAGAAATGAGAGGGAAAAAAATCACAAATAATTTAAGAATATGTATTAATATTTCAGGCCAACGTCTTTCATGGAATGAAACTTCTTGTACATTTCTGGTACTTCATGCTTCTCAATATGCATGGAAAAGATAACATTGAGATGTATTTGCATAATTGATTTTTTGATCATTGTTAGTAAAACATATTTTGATATCTGTCTTCTAAAAATCATCTTTTAATAAGAGGCATACATTGAATTTTTTTGTATTTATTTGAATCAAAAGCTAACGTTGGTAGTATGACAGGTTTAAAAAGTACATTTTCCCAATTATATTGAAAAAGGCAATCAGGAAAAGTAGATCTGAAGCATCCTTAGTCAAACATAATTAGGTGCAGTGGTATAAGATCTTTCTTGCTGCTCTCTTTAGTAATACCTGTGTTCCAGTTAAACAGACGTTCACCCAACTCCTCATTGCCACATACACTTATCTTTGTTTCTCTGAATATAAATGTTCTTCCTCCCATTTTGTACCAAAAAAAAAAAAAAAATAGAACTTACTGGCCAATGGCCAACTGTTAAAAAAAAAAAAAGAAGAGGATTTTACTAATAGCATCTTAAGTATCAAAATACAAAGTATTATTTTTCTCTTGCTCGTATAGAACTTGTGTTTGTCACTTTCCCTTAGATCTTATGGCTCCTTCCCTCATAGCTCCACCCTGACCCTATGTAATGCTGGATTACTCTCTTTACCGTCTTGGTTTGCCATTGGTGTCCCAGATTGTCTTCAGTCAGGTCGCATGGTATACAACTTGACAAAAAGTTTTCTTTTATCTTTGAAATATTAATGAGAAACCAGTTCTATATATTACATAAAACCAGAAAATAGTGATCCTAATTAAGATAATAATTATGCAGTCTGCTGTACCAGATAGGAGTGTATTGAGTTGTCAGGTACCAGGGGAAGAACCAGAATTGAGAAAATAGAGAAATTCAGGTAAGAAATCATAAGTAGAAAAGATTATAAAGATGGGCAGAGCAAGGCATAAACTTTAGTGTGTTCATAAAGTTAGCACAACTGAGAAGCCCAGCAGAGTAATAGGACCATATAGGGAAATGATATAATTTTTTGCCAATACCAGGACATTTTTGATAGTGAAGGGGGATGCTGTTGATAAGTGTGCCATGATTACAGGCATAAATTAGGACATTCTGAGGCAAACCAGTTCCAGATGAACATATGATCACCATAAATTAGATGCTGAAAAAACTGGGACAGCAGCATGAATCCATTTTACCTTAAGCCTAAGGTCATGGGAGATGTCTCAGAGCAAAGTGGGGAAGAGAAAGAAGAAAGCAAGAATAGCCAATTTTAAGCATTATTAGAGCAGCACAATGTGTGCCCAGAGTTCCATCTCTCAGAAGAACTTAGTGAAATGGAACATAACATAGGTGTCAGACGTCATCTACCTATTAGATGAAGGAGTTGGGTATTTACACACCAATTCTTGAGGCACTGATGGCAGCTGCTGGGAGAGAATTCTTCTGTGTCACAGAGCTTCTGAGAAATAAGAGCCCTGTAGGTATAAACAGCTAGAAGTCTAGGGGAGGGTTATGGGTGCAAGAGCCCCACATCAACTGCATATTTTATGCTCTAAAATTAAGTGATCATGGTGGCTAGTTTCAGTTTGGGAAAGATAAAATACCCTAGATAAAAAGATAGCTTTTTTCTCTTTATCTTTTTGTTTGTTTGTTTGTTTGAGAGAGCTTAGGAGTGGGAGAGGAACCAAAAAGAGGGAGAGAGAGAGAAGCCCTAACTGGTTCCACACTGTTAACACAGAGCCCAACTTCAGAACCATAAAATCATGATGTGAGCCAAAACCAAGAGTCAGACACTTAACCATCTGAGCCATCCAGGTGCCCCAGAAATGATAGATACTAATAATTTCTGATTGATCTGTATTTGTGGGAGGAAATTGTGCTAAATGGTGCTTATTCTGTAGTATTACTCCAGAAATCAGTCCCGGTTTGAGGAGAGCTTCGAGTGGACTGATAAACATTTGAAAATATTTCAAAGGAGTTTTAAATTCCGTCTTCTGATTTCATCACTAAATATGAGATAGTTTTCTCAGGTGATTATATAGAGTTTTGAAAGCAGTTGTGCATTATTTTTTGTTAGAATTAATGGTTAGGAATTGTATTGGAAGAAAACATGCCAGCTGTCTTATTGCATGAGAGGTGGTTTGAGAAGCTATTCTATAACATATCCGAACTGATAATTTCATTCTGAGACTACTATGGTGGTGATATGCATATCCATATACACATGTTCAAACCTGTCGAGTTATATCCATTAAATATGTGTAGTTTTTTTTATACAAGCATACTTAGGAGATCTTGCAGGTTCAATTAAAGATGACCACAGTAAAGCGAATATTACAGTAAAGCAAGTCAAAAGGATATTTTGATTTCTGAGTGCATATAGGTTATATTTGTATTATACTATTACCAATACTAAGTGTGCAATGGTATTATGTTGAAAAAAAATACATACCTTAATTAAAAAGTTCTTTGTTACTAGAAGATCCTAAACATCATCTGAGCTTTCAGTGAGGTATCTTTCTGGTGGGAGGGTCTTGCCTCAGTGTTGATAGCTGCTGATTGATTAGGGTGGTGGGTGGTTGCTGAAGGTTGGAGTGGCCATGACAATTTTTTAAAAGATGACAAAAGTTTGCCATGTAAATTGACACTTGGTTTCATGAACAATTTCTTGGTAGCAGTGATGATGTTTGATAACAGCTAACCTAAAGTAGAACTTCTTTGAATACTGGAATCCTCTTACACCCTGCTGTGCTTTAGCATCTAAATTTATGTCATTTTCAAAATCCTTTGTTGTCATTTCAAGTATCTTCACAACATCTTCACCAGGAGTAGAGTCCATCTTAAGAAACCACTCTCTTTGCCCACGCGTTAGAAGCAGCTCCTTATCCATGAAGATTATGTGATTGCAGCAATTCAGTTTCATCTTTAGGCCCCGCTTTGGATTCTAGTTCTCTTGCCATTTCTACCACACCTGCACTTATTTCTTCACTGAAGTCTTGAACCTCTCCAGGTCATTCATGAGTGTTAAGAATCAACTTTTTCCAAACTCCTGTTAATATTATTCTGGCATCTTCTTATGAATCATGACTATTCTTAATAACATCTAGAGTGGTGGATCCTTTCCAGAAGGTTTTTAATTTACTTGCTTGGATCCATCAGAAGAGTCACTCTATTTGTTAGCTATCACCTTACAAAATACATTTCTTGAAATTATTCCTTCATCCATGGTCTGCAGAATGGATGTTGTATTAGCAGGCATAAAAACAATATTAATCTTGTCCATTTCTATTAGAGCTCTTACATGACCATGTGCATTGTCAACAAGAAGTAATTTGATAGGAATCCTTTTTTTGTTTTCTCAATAGTAGGTCTCAACTGTGGGCTTAAAATATTCAGTAAACCATGTTGTAAACAGATGTGCTGTCACCTAGACTTCGTTGTTCGATGTAAAGAGAGCACAGGTGGAGTAAATTCATCATAATTCTGAAGGGTCCTAGGATTTTCAGAATGGTAAATGAGTACTGGCTTCACATTAAGGTCATCAGCTGCATGAGCCACTAACAAGAGAGCCAGCCTGTCTTTTGAAGCTATGAAGCCAGGCATTGACCTTCCTTCTCCAGCTAGAAAAGTCCTAGATGCCATCATCTTCTAATAGAAGACTGTTTGGTCTACATTGAAAACCTGTCAGTCAGTGTAACCACCTTCCTTAATTAGCTAGATCTTCTTGATAACTTGCTCTAGCTTCTATGGTAGCCTTTACTGCTTTGCCTTGAACTTCTATGTGATAGAGATGGCTGCTTCAATCTCATGACCCATCCCGTGCTAGCTTCCTCATCTCAGCCTTTATAGAATTAAAGGATGTTAGTGGTTTGCTCTGGGTTAGGCTTTGGCTTAAGGGAATGTTGTGACTGGCTTGATCTTCTTTCCAGACCACTAAAACGTTTTCCATATCAACAGTAGGTGTTTCACTTTCTTATTTGTGTATTCACTGGAATAGCACTTTTAATTTCTTTCAAGAACTTTTCCTTTGTGTTCACAGCTTGGCTAGCTGTTTGGCATAGTATGCTTAGCTCTCAGCCTACCTTGTCTTTTGACATGCCTTCCTCGCTAAGCTTAATCATTTCTAGCTTTTAATTTAAGATGGGATACCTGTGACTCTTGCTTTTACTTGAACACTTAAAGGTTATTGTGGGGTAATTAATTGGCCTAGTTTCAATATGGTTGTATGTTAGGGAGTATGGACAGCTGAAGGAGAGAGGGAGAGACACTATGGAAAGGCTGGTCTATGGAGCAGTTAGAACACATACAACATACATTAGGTAAGTTAGCTGTCTCCGGTGGGTGTGGCTTGTGGCTCCTCACAGTGATTAAAGCAGTAACACAAAGATGACTGATCACAGATCACCATAACAAACATAAGAGTGATGAAAAGTTTGAAATGTTGAGAAAGTTACCAAAATGTGACAGAGACACAAAGTGAGCAAGTGCTGTTGGAAAAATGGTGCTGAGGGACATGCTCAACACAGGGTTGCCACAAACCTTCAGTTTCCAAAAAATAAATGCAGAGCTGTAAAGTGTAGTACAAAGCACACTAAAACAAAGTATGTTTATCTAGCAGTTATACCTCAATGAAGTTGTAAACAAATGGAAATAACTTGGCAATTGTACTTTAGAAGTAGATTTTAGGCAGAGGTTTTTAGATGGCCATTTCTAGTATGGTCATATTTAATGTTAAAATTTTCTAGACTATTTTTCCAGTAAAATTCCCAAATTAAAATATTCCATTGAGTCCAATAAGTAAAGATAGAAATTTTGTTGTTATGCTATTTTGAAGTTTATTTATTTGGAGAGAGAAAGAGACTGTGCGCAAGCAGGGAAAGGGCCAAGAGAGAGAACCCAAGCAGGCTCTGTGTTGTCAGTGTGGAGTCTGATATGGGGCTCGATCTCCCAAACTGTGAGGTCATGACCAGAGCTGAAATCAAGATTCAGATGCCTAACCAACTGAGCCACCCAGGTGCCCCTGGTTTTCTTTTTAAAACCTATCTCTGTAGTGCCAGGACAGTGGCTTGGGCCTTATGGGGATGAAGGACAGCTTTGGTCAGGGACACCTGGGGTCAGGAAGCTGCTCTGGTACACTGAGAACATGAATTAGGGGAAGACCTTGTTGCTAGAACAGACAATCCAGACTTGCAAATAGAGCCTGATATTTAAAGACTATGGAGAAGGTAATATAGAATATGTAACTGTACAGATAAAAGTCAGTACCAGACACCTGCAGCAAATGTGGAATACCTAATATATGGAGAACCAGACCTGTGATTGACAGTAGGACTCCAAGTCTTAGCTAGACTTCATTTTGCCTCTTGGACAGGGCAGAGAGTTGAGAATAAAATGTAAGAGCAACTCACTCTCTGGTTGTGAAGAAAGCTATTCTTTGGAGCTAGGAAGAAGATAGCATCCAAGAGACCATTCCTGGAACTGATTTTGGGTTCCGTAATTTGTCAGAGACTTGATGACCAGGATTGGGGTGCATGGAAATGTCAGGAAAGGGCAGCAAGATGAGTTGACGTTGAGTCATCTAAGACCTCTTAGTACCTGGAGCCTGAGGGTAGAGCTGTCTGCCTTTGAGCATTAAGTGTTCCAGCTGAGCGTAGAAGAGAAATACAACAGTAGGGGACTAGACACATCAGTATATTTAGTTTTAGAATTATTGCTTAAAACCGTGTTTCCCAGGGATATTTCAGGGGTCACTGTTTTTAAGACATTGTTTCCGCAGTGAGAGCTTCTTCATTCCTGCAACTAGACTAGGAAATGCTACTAAGCTTTCCCCCTTCATGAAGAGACATGCTTCACATTCACAGGTTAAAAACTCTGAAAATTCCAGTTGTAAAGAAAGATTTTTTTCCATCTGGCACCCATTGCCATTGCGGGGAGCCAGACGGCTGCGTAATAGGCGTTGAGAGTGACTGTATTAGAGAACTCTCTCTGCTGCAGTAGTTACTGAAGGCTAGAAGTAACTGTAAAACTTTGTGAAGAGTTAAATAGGGAAGGGCCTAGAAACACTCCATCACTGGAATCTTGAAGAAATAGTGATATGGTAAGAGTCTACTGAGGAAAACAGAATTTGGTTCAAAATAGCTTTTGAGTATATTGTTAAGAAAAGATAGAGGCTGTCAAGATGAAAATGGCCTAGGGCATCCTTGCTTTTGTTAAGAGAAGTCATGAAACAGAAGATACCATGTTGATGGCAATGGTGTGGCTGTAACAAGGAATTGAACAAGAGTGGAGGAAGGCATGGGTGCCAGGTGCTTCCATTTCAACAGTTCCAGTCATCACATGGACTGGGCTGAACACCTGAAGGAAACAGTAACCAAAATGGAGCCTGTGTTGCAGGTGATGATTGGAACAGTTGGAGGCTCAGATCGGAGGACATGCTCTGTTAGTGCCATTTATAAGAGAGTAATAATGCCTTGTTATAGTGGTACCTGTGTGGCTCAGTAGGTTAAGCATTGGTCTTTGGCTCAGGTCATGATCTTCTAGTCCTTGGGTTCAAGCCCCACTTCAGGCTCTGTGCTGACAGCACAGAGCATGGAGCCTGCTTTGGGTTCTGTGTCTCCCTCTCTGTCCCTCCCTCTCTTGTGCTGTTTCTCTCTTTGTCTCTCTCTCTCTCTCTCTCTCAAAAATAAACCTTAAAAAATTGGATATTACATATTGAACTCATAGGTCTTTATCAATAGCCTAATGTTAAATTTATAGGCTGTTTCTATTAAAATATTGTGATCAATGTTTTCTAGAAACCTACAACTAAAAGAATTGTTTCTTCATGGGATCATTGGTGTACCATGTAAGACATAAACTGGTTTCATTTTGACTGTAGGTTCATTCTGCTTCAATTTATCAGACTTTCATTAAAAATATGAAAATACATAACTTCAAAATTTGATAGTTAATCAGGAATCTACCGCAGATGTAGTTATACCTTATATACATTATATAATAGGTAGATATTTATATCTGCAACATAGCCATCTCTGTATATTTATTTACAAACTGAATGATGATAAAATTTAGGGGAAAACTGTGTTTATATTCCATAATGATTTTGCCTTATATTTATGTGGATATTGTCAGTGTGTTAATACAGTATTTCTGTCTTTGCCTGGTTTTAATAAAGGTGTTTGTAAGTATACATATGGAATACATATACACACACGTGCATTATGCATGTGTGTATGTGGGTGTGTATCAACCAGAGGTCACGGTGTGTGTGTATATATATATGTACTTAAGGTTTACTAGGTAATTTATAGATTTTATAATGTTAAACTAGAAAAGAAGCATCCAGTTCACCTAATTGGAGGCTCTTCTTCTCCTTCTCTTTCTTCTTCTTTCTTCTTCCTCCTCCTCCTCTTCCTCTTCGAAGAGCACTGCACTGGCTTGCATATTTAAAATTAACCATTAAGTGAACACAGAAGCTGCTCCTTTATGCAGTATTGTTTCGAAATCTTCATGGGAGAAAAATAGTTGACTTTTGTGCCAGTATCTGAGCTGTAATTCCAGGAAATTATTCCATAACTCAGAAGTCATCTTTGCTTTAAATACACTTTAAAATATGTATTAAAATGAATATCTCTGAAATCTCCAGACTGAATGCTTCCAAGGTTTTCAGCATTCATAATGTCTTTCATATGCTTCTGTTCTTTATGTCCTTCCATTTTTCATTGTAAATAGACCAACAAGACCACTCTGCTCCTGTGAATAAAATGAAGACATCCTGGAACCATAAAATATCTTTACAAATTTTAAAGCTTTCACCAAATGTTAATTAACTGAACCTCCTACCAGCCCTGTGAGTAGTCACAGTAAGTATATCATAATACCCATTTCATCGGGAATGAAATTGAATGAACAACTGAAAGAAAACAGATCTAGTGCATAGCTTCTTTGGCTGTGTGTATTTTAACAAAGACCAGGAATACAGCTATACTTAACTGCTGCACTGAATTCCAAGTCTGTTACTTTTTGTAAAAATTAAAATGCTTTTATAACTTACATTCAAAAATTTACATTTTAATAAATTTTGGTGGAGCCCATATTCATAAAACAATAAACTTGATCATGTAGAAATTATAAAGCAACAGTTTCTGCTTTCAGAGAGTTTAGTCTGAGGATAGAGGATGGAGGTCGTTGTGGCCAAGGTTGAGAAGATGCAACAAGTAAGACACAAGACAGAAGATGGATTGCAATGAGGTAGAAAATGTATTCACCAGACAGTCAGAATAGCAGATAAAATAAACAGTTGTTCTTTGAACAACACATGTTTGAAATGCATGGGTCCACTTATACACAGACTTTTATTTTTTTTTGATAAATCTAATACAGTACTATAAATGTCTTTTCTCTTAGAGTTTTCTTTTTTTTTTTTTTTTAATGTTTTTTTTTTTTTATTTCTAGAGAGAGAGAGAGAGACAGCGTGAGCAGGGGAGGGTCAGAGAGAGAGGGAGTCACAGACTGAAACAGGCTCCAGGCTCTGAGCTGCCAGTCAGCACAGAGCCCGACGCGGGGCTCGAACCCACGAACCGCGAGATCATGACCTAAGCGAAAGTCGACGCTTAACCGACTAAGCCACCGAGGCGCCCCTCTCTTAGAGTTTTCTTAACATTGCCTTTTCTCCACCTTTATTCTAAGAATACCATCTATAATACATATCACACAAAGTATGTTAGTACTGTTAGTATGCGTTACAGTCAACAGGCTATTAAAGATTTTGGGGAGTCAAAAGTGGTACATGAATTTTCAGCTGCACATGGGGAGAGATTGGCATCCGTAACCCCCAGAGGTCAAACGAACTTCTTAGGAAGTTGGGCAGATGGGAGGTTTGGATGTTAGATGTGACAGTGTTTGAAGGTGGTTAGATGTGAGTAGCACAGTGTGAGTGAAGAGGAAATCAGAGTCAGGATATAACAGAGTTGGTTTAAAGAAAAAGCTAGATGGAGGGCAAAAGGGTGCTAGTGATGAGGGAGGAGGAGGGGGAAGAGAGTGAGTCAAAGGGTTGAGGAAGAGGCAAGAGTGGGGTGGGGTAGGGAGAGAGATATCCACTGTAATGTGGTTTAAATGTTTAGACGATTTTAGAATTTTTCTCTATTATATAATTTCCTCCTCATTCCTGCTTCAAGAAAGATCACTTTGCTCACCTTTGTTGTTGCTGGGTTAGAGGGGGGTCTGTTGATGTTTTTGATGGCTCTGTCACCGTTCCTGCTGAGACCGGCTTTTCATGAGTTCAATTGTGAACATCCTATGAATGTGTTAACTAAGAAAGCCCAGGAAGCTTGCTTGTGAAGTTTCAGGTTGGAAATTAGATTTTTCTCAAGCCTCTAAAGTCTCCCCAAGTTTTAAGTGGTGTAAGACTTCTGAAATGGGAGGGGAAGAGGCTCAAAGTCATACTTCAGTTGTTCAGGATTCTTACTTATTTTTTATATTACCCTGGGTAGGGGGCTACAGCTGTTCAAATCAATTAAGCAAACATTAGAAAACCTGATGGAAGTCTCACTCCATAAGAAAGGAGACAGACTTGTGGAAATTAGAATATAGGCAGAATAGGAGAGGGGAAGAGAGTTTTAGTTAGAATACCCCACTGAAATGTAATAGAGGAAGGAAGTCTCAGAGTTGGAAAAATTCCAGAAATTTAGTGAGAGTCTCCATTGTGTCCCATCACTGTGATTTTGGGACCACAGAGACACAGAGAGCTTTCATTTTGTGCCAGAATGTCTGCTTATAAAACAACATAGTTATTGAGAATTGGGTGAGGGGTAAATGTGGAATTAAGAAGGCAGACGTGATAGCCCTGTGATGTCATTAATGGGGAGCAAGGTAGTCATGCTTCTTCTTTCCTACTTTAGGATCCCAGGGACTCACCTTTGAGCTTTGGTTGTATCAGTGTCTGTTGATTGGATATAGGAAATGAGACAGAGGAAGAGAGAGAGAACCCAAAGGTAACTGTGATATATTTTTGAGCATTTTGAGTGTCACCATTTAGAAAACATGCAAGAGAGGAATAGGAACAGTTTTGCTGAGGAATTATGATTTTGGTATTGAACAGATTGCTTTTGAAATTCTGGTTGACCTTCAAAGGAGAACTTTTTAGCAAGAATTTGGAAATCACTAAAAGAGGTCAATGTAGAAACCGTATAAGTAATATACTTGGAGCTAGCCGTTAGATAAAATCAACAGGGGGAGGATTGAAAGATCCACATGCAGCAGACCTATCACAGAGCTGCCTTGGGAATCTTGGGAGGAGCTGCCTTGGGGCAGTGGCCAGAGAATAGTGGTTTAGAGGTGAGAGGAAAGTCAGATGAGGCTAGTGGCCAGTAAAGAAAAAAATATTGAGGAATATGAGACAGGTAGGCATAACACCTATCCTCTCCCCAAGTGAAGTAATTCAAAGGAAGCCTATCTCGTTCCTGTATTCAGCTTGAAGTCAAGAATCTTTTGGAGGTATGGTCTGCTCCTTCAGATCAAGATATTATTCCCTGTGGTCTAGCGGCCTGTGAACTCATTACCAACATATTTCATTCTTCACCTTCCTCCAGTCATAGAGCAGGAACAGGATAACCATACTGAAAACTCCCATTTGAGGAAAAGAATAAGAGATACAGAGCACTTATCTGTCTATCACGGTGATGAAATTCTGCCAGGCAGGCATTATGAGGTTCTTCTCTCCTGGCTGAAGTAAAGAAAAAATCCAATTAGATCATGATTCTTCTTTTTTGAAGTTCAAAAGTTTAGGGAGGAGGAAATAGTCCTTATTCATGGGAGATAGAATTATGTATGTAGCAAGTTTGAAAGAATCTGCAAAGATATAATTAATAGGTAGATTTAGTAAAATTGTTGGAAATGAGATTAATATACCTAAAATTATATTTCTGTATACCAGCAAAAAACAATTACAGCCAATAACATAACTCAAATACCTAGACCTAAAACTAATGAACAAAACATTCGTGAGTGAAATTTAAGTCTTCAGCAAATGAAGGGAAATGCTATGTTTATGGATTAGAAGACTATTGTGAATGTGTCAGTCCTCCAGAAGATGATGTATAGATTTATGTAATTATAATAATCCCTGCAGGAGGTTTTGGTGTTTTTGTTTTGTTTTGGAGTGTGTGTGTGTGTGTGTGTGTGTGTAAACACTGGCAAGCTTATTCTATAATTTTATGAAAATTCCAAGTACAAGAATAAACAAGGTAACATTTAAAAGAGGAATAAAGCCATATCATTATAAAATCTGTTGTAATCAGGATAATATAATTTTGTAAAGATATATAAACCATCGGACAGAGTAGAGAGTCTATAAACACATACCCAGGTACATGGACTTGATTTATGAAAAGTAGCACTGATGTGTGGTAAAAGAAAGATGATCTTTTCAATAAATGGTACTAGATCTAACTATCCTTATGAAACAACATTGTGAGCTACATTAACATGGTCATGTGTTGTAACGGTGGTTCTCTGTACTGTCGAAGATGTCACCATATGAATAGATCAGAAATGATTTATCCATTTCACTCTTAATGGGCATTTGGGTCATGTTTAGTTTAAATAGTGCTGCTATAAACACAGTCCTACATATGGGGAGTATACACTTGTGAGGAAAACGGCTGGGTCATGCAGCATGCATATGCTGGGCTCTGAGAGGATGCCAGCTTTCCAATGTGATTATGGCAATTTACAAAAGTACAGGAGGATTTTTGCACATCTTCTCTAAGACTTGATACATTATTCTTCTCTGTTGAACATGTAGTACTGTATAGTTGTAGTTTTTATCTGCTTTTTCCTGAAGGCTAATGAAGTTATATGCCTTGTTATAGGTTTATTGACTATTTGGTTATCTTCCTTTGTAAAGTGCTTAAAGATTTTGCCCCATGTTTGTGTTGAGTTTACATTTTCATAGTGGTTTCTAGGAGAATTTTATATATTCTGGATAAGAATTCTTTGTGTGTTATATGTATCGCAAATATCTCCTCCTTTTTTCTCCTCACTCCCTTAAAAATGTTTTTTGCTAACAAGAAATTTTAAAAATGTTAACATAGTCCAGTTTTTTTACTTAATAGATTGTTGTGTTTTTTGCCTTCTATTTTAGAAATCTTTTCCAGTGACAAGGTCGGGAAGATACTCTGATACCTCCTTTTATACTTTTCACCTGTAGGTCTGCAATGTATCTGTAACTGTTTTTCATGGTGTGTACCTCACAATGTAGTATTGAGGGAAAGAAGCCAGGTACAAAAAAATAAATGTTAAATACCTTTTAATTATAAACAAAAAAAGGCCAAGTTGATAGTGTTAGGCTTGGGATACTAGTTACTCTTGAGAGGAAAAGGGGCTGAGCAGGCGCGCCTAGGTGGCTCAGTTGGTTAAGCATCTTACTCTTGATTTTGGCTCAGGTCCTGATCCCATGGTTTGTGGGATCGAACTTCGTGTTGGACTTTCTGCTGACAGCTTTGGACCCTGCTTGGGATACTCATTCATTCATTTTCTTTCTCTCTGTCTCTTTCTCTTTCTCACAATATTAAAAGGGGATTAAAAGGGGGATATTAAAAGGGATTGAGGTTGCAGGGTCTGGTTCTGCTGGGTTGTTTGGCATACTGGTTACTGTTGATCTGTGTTCTGGTTACTTACTTGGGTTTGATTTGTGAAAATCCATTGATCTCTATACTTATGGGTAACTCTGTGTTTTACTTCAACAAAAAGTTACTGTGTGATTTCCCACAAGTTAAATGTAGCAGATGGAGAAAACTGCACATAGGAAAAAAAAAAAACAGCCTGATTACCTTTTTAAAATGATTCCTTCCTACTAGTAGGAAACATGAATTCCTGTCTATGCATTCATTGCATACTAAAATCGAATACATATGATTCTTTTCTTTCCAACTGTGGGGGGATGTTTAGTAACATTTGTATATAAATAATTGGACACACAAGTGGGAGGGAGGGGTGGGAGATGTTTCTGTCCTGGGAAGATGCAGCAAGAAGGTGGCCATCCACAAGTCAGGAAAAGTGCTTTTACCATAATTGAACTATTACTGGCACCCTGATCTCAGACTTCTGGGCTCCAGAACTGTGAGAAATACATTTGTTGTCAAAGCTGCCCAGTCTATAGGATTGTCTTGTGGCAGCCTGAGCTGACTAGGATACATTTTACTAAAGGATTTATTGGAAACATTAGTTGATGAATTGGTTAGATATGGGAGATTAAAACATGAATTAACATTTCCTGTGGCAGCGAGTAGAGTTAATTGAAAATTTGCTTCAAATTTAAAACCTGTAAGGGGCATCATTGATACAGCTCACTACCTCTTTGTGGACATAGTTGTGTCGCTCATTAGATGCTGCCAAGTTACCATAGAGCCGTAATTACTAATGTTACTTGTAATAACCCTGTGATATTATTGGTGTCTAATTTACTTATCCATCTTCAGGACTTATGGGATTCCTGGGCTTATGCCTAGAAACTCAGTCTGCATAGGTCCTGGGCTGTCCTCGGTAAAGCAAAGGAGGCACTTGTGAGAATTCATTTGGAGGGGTCTCACTAAGTGCCCTAGATGCTGGCATTCTGAATGCATCAGCACAGTTTGCCAACTTCCATCTGTATCACTGTGTCTCCTTGAGGCCATTTGTGCTTTCCAAAGCCCTAGGAGACTTCATGCACAAGGTTCCTTCCTCAGATCAGACAAAAATGGCTTGGCAAGTAATGAAAAGGATTAGCTTACTTTAATAAAACTCTAGTAGGGGTGAACAGATTCTTTAAAAGTGCTGTTCCTTAATAGATGCGTTAGGTATTGCTCTCTTAACAATGTTCAGCAAAAACTTAACCATAAACTGCTCTCTAGAGATGCAAATTGCCTGGGGTGTGCAATTGCCAGTTGGGTTTGAAGCTCTTTGCAGCTGCAAGGGAGCATTAAGACCCCAAATAAATCTGATCATCTCTGCTTCTACTGCGGATTGACCAGGATGCTGTGATACCAGTACGTCTTCTGAGGAGCAGATAATGCAATATACATCTAGAGACCTATTTTTGTCTGCTGACTTCCAGTGCTCTCTGCTCTCCTGTTATTTTACTAGAAGGGGTGGGAATCTGCCATCTTGACTTAACACCCAGGACTGAGTTGAGCTTACTACTTTTATTAGGCTTTTCACTGAAGAGAGGAAACAAAACATTTTCAGAAGAAAACTATACTTTTTGGAATTCCATTAATATCTAATGATGATTGGACACTGTGCTCATCGGGCACTGTTTTAAATCTTACATAATTATCCTCTAAATCCTAAATGTTACTTGGCATTATTTCATCTTTACAGATGAGAGGTTGAAATGGAGGGGTTAGGATGCAAGCAGTGTGGTGTGGATAATAAGTGGCAGAGATGGGATTTCTATACAGGAAATCTGTCTCCCCACATGATGCATGTCATGGGGGCTGCCTTTGGATGGTGCCATGGTTCTCTGATTCCTCTCTAACAGAGCTTTGATTTTTTTTTTCCACCATGCATTTTCACTTCTGCATTTTAGAGGAAGTGTCCTTTATCCCCACCCTTGAGAGTGGTGAGTATTTCTGGGTTCACGCCGATCACCATTTGCCCCATTTTCCTTGCTAGCAATTGTTTAAAGCATTGGTCAATGCAGCAGGAGGGAAACTTGCTCTAGAGTTCCTACAGAAGGGTTTTGCAGTGGTGAGAAGTGCCCAGTCTTCTTTTGAATGTAATTGTGTCTGCATGTTGGGTTAGAATTACCATGGTGTATTTGGTTTATGAGGGAGAGTAGTCTGAGAATCAAACCAAACCCACTAAGTGAGGCAGAATGGAAGGTGAGTACCTTATTTGATGACCTTACTGAGCTACTGAATAAACCAGTCATGGAGTGAGTCATCCTGCTTTTGGGTTCTTTGTTGTTTGAAGTAATAAAGTCCCTTTTTATTTAAATCACTTAGAATTGTAGTTCTAGCACTTGTTTTTTTTTAATTTAAAAAAAATTTCTTTTTTTAGAGAGAGAAGGAGGGTCAGAGAGAGAGGGAGATACAGAATCTGAAGCAGGCTACAGGCTCTGAGCTAGCCATCAGCACAGAGCCCAACGTGGGGCTCAAACCCATGAATCAGAGGATCGTGACTGAGCCAAAGTTGGACGCTTAACCGACTGAGACACTCAGGTGCCCCAGTTCTGGCACTTCTTAAGGAAAGCCTTCTGGTTCAGTATTCCAGTACTATTTTTTAAGGTGTTGGCTTGGAGCGCTGCTTCCCCATCCGTATCTCTTTACAGATTTGTGGAGAAGATTAATAACATAGTAATAGTAATGTTTATTGAACCCCTTTTAAGTACAGAACTGTGCTAACTGCTTTGCATGTTTCAATTTAATAGGCTTGCAAAAGCCTGAATATGAGTCTGGTATCTAGTTGATGGGGAAAGTAGTTTTTTCTCCTTTCTTCCCTACTCATTAATGCATTTGGTGCCATGGAGAGAATGAATGTGTGACATGCCCTTGTTTTCAAGAATTCATGTAGGTAGAAGGAAGTTGGTTTGGGAGTCTCTTTATAAGAAATCACAGTATTAGAAAACATAACTATAATAGGATAACAACTCATTTGAGGAGGATTGGGAAATAAGGTTGGGAAGTAGGAGACTCAGTCATGGAAGGTCTTGAAAACTGGGCAGAGTAGGGTAGGACCTGATACATTATAAACTCGGATCTACTGGAAGTTTTTGCCTCACTATGGGAAATAACATGAAAAAAGGAAGATAAGTCACTTTGAAGAAAAAGACTGAAGTTACATAAATTGATCAGGAAGCTATTGCAATGTAATATGGGTAGAAAGTGCTAAAGTCTAGATTATATTTCACTCAAGTCCCAATAATTCAGATCTCAAAGCCTCATTTTAAAAGATTTTAAAAGATGAATTTTATATTTTAGTGCAAAGACCACTGATGTTCACAATAATTAGCTGAGAGAATTCAGGATACTTGAATGATTTCTCAATCAGAGGGATAGATGAATTAATGTTCAGATCTGCTTTGAAATTACTTAAATTTAAAAGGTCACATATATATGTAATTATTAATATATATATTTTATATATTATATATACTTATAAAATTAACTTAGTCTTTATAACAGTTATTAATTAGATTATTAAAACAAGAGTGGTTTCTTCCCTATTGTGGACTAATGGGCAATAACTTCAGTATATTTAGAAATTAAGTGGTGTTTGTTTCCTAAGTTTAGAAAATCTAGTGGTAACTTAAAAGAATATTTTCATACTATTTAAGTGAAGATTTTTTTCTGGATTTATTTAGTAGATCTGTATATTCTTTATCAGAAAAGAAAATAGGCCCATATATTTCAGATGACATTTTTTTTCCGGTTAGTGGGAAGTAGAATTGTGAAGAGAAAGTACCCAGAAAAAAAAGCTATCTGTGTCAGATAACAACCGAGTGGTTTAAAAGAACAAGCCCTAGCAAATCATAGACTGAAACGACAGAAAAGAAGCAAGAAAGAGATAATGACGTGCCACAGAACAGAAGAGACAAAGACCAAGGCTGGGCAACTCATTACAAGTACAGACATAAAACCTCGAATGAATACAAGGTCAAAAACAGAATTGTCACTTAGGACCTCAATTTCAGGAAACAAATCATATGTGGCCTAGACATTGTCATGAAAGGTTATTTCTTGCCCTCTAATCAGATTTTTTATTGTATTTTTGATTGTCTTGGATGTACAAAACAATAGGAAACCAGGCAAAATTACTGGTCACATATTTAAATATGAGTCTGACTCCAGCATTTTGAAACACTGGTAACCAGAAAATAAAGATTTACAAAAATATCAAGTTCTCTGCCACATGCCATTGTAACCAGAGTTTTAAAAATTATGCAGTACAAAAAAAATCACATATTAATAGAAAAAAGGGCACACGCTTCTTTTTCTTCCTTTTTTTTTTTATAAGGAAATGTTAAATTATATCCATCTCTTTTGATGCCCAGATTTTTAGAGTGTACCCTTCAAATTCCCAAAATAAGTGATGAGGTTAGTAACAATTTCCATAACATTTTATTTTGGAACCGTCTTATAACTTATTAACCCAAAGATTGGGTGGCTTTGCATGACATTCACATTTTAAGCATTGTGTGGATATAATATCAACCAACTAAATTCTAATTTATTGTGTAAATATTTATTATGAACCCTTTGCATGTGACCTGCAGGTTAGGTATTGCCATGTTGTTTTGTAGTTTACAGGAAGGAGAGATTGTTGACAAAACCACAAAGACATTAGCTGGGTATAGATGTGTGGGTGGTGAAGGACACTGATGTTTAAGATAAAACCCAGTGGTGAGTAGAAATTGTCACGTGGCCAGGAAGAGAGTCCCTGGCTAGATTATGTGTAAGAGAGAAGAGAAAGCACAGACTTCCCCAGAAGTGTAAGCCTAATTTAGGAACTTTTCAGGTGAAGAAATAAATGGGTAAAGATAGAGCTGGGTAAGTAAGAATTGCTCTTCTTTGACTTGGTAGGTAGACCGTAAACATCCTCCACCAGTATGGGTACTTGAAGAATATTTGACAAGATGGGCCAGAAAAAAGAGCCAGAGTGAATTTCTTTTTTTGTTTTTCATTAGACTAATTACCTGATTTCCTTTAGGCAGCTCTTGATTTCTGCTAATCCTCAGGCTCAGGAGACACAGCTTTTGCTCCACTCTAGTACCTACTTCCATAGTATATTTCCTTTTCTAGCAAATTGAGAAGCCTCATGCCAAGACTCAATTTCTAATAGGAAATTTATTGTTCTCTAAGGAAAACACTTGGGGAAGAGAGGCATTATATTAAAAAGAATGGATATACTTTCTCATTTTGAAACATACTTATGAGCCTCAAGAGGCAAAGCAGATATTCCCCAGAAGAGAACTGCAGAATTGAGGAGGAATATGAGACTGGGCTCTTCCTCTCTGCAGGTAACCTCATTAAAGTCCTGTCTGTGGAATAGAGTGAAGGCTGACAATTTGTTTTAAATATTTTCCTTCCAAGGGGTTTCATTTTATTATATGGTTCATTTAGGGCTTCCCAGCTTCACCCCAGGGAGATCCTTAAGGACAATGTATCTTGGGGAGTCAGAGTGAGTCAGTCATTATCGCTATACAAATACAGCTACATCTCATAGTCTCTAGTGTTGGAAACCTTTTCAGTCCTAGGATAGTGAGTTTGGCATGTACCTCATGCCAGATGGAATTCGGTAACTGGGAAGACAGTAGTATTGGAATCCACAGCAACAAACTTGGACTGTAAATCTGGTTTTAGGCACTTACCTATATTGAAGAAAATGTATACAGTATAGAGTTGAAAGCTTTAAAAGACCTCAGTTTGAGTTCTCATTGTATGGGTCATGAGCCACAGGCTCTTGGAAACACATATCTGAGTTTCTGATTCCTTAATTCTAAAATGGGGATAATATAAAAAATTTAATTGCTGCTTATTTTAGCACTATGTGCTTGTTTCTATTTAAAGTGCTTTATAAATACTCATGTGATCGCCATAACAAAGCTGTGAGTAGAGACTATTTCAACTGCTCTGATGTTAATACCACCTCAGAGTGTTTGGTGAGGATGGAGTAAGAAATAAGTGTTTCTGTTCATCCTTCATTTATTGCTTAACTTGTTGATGTGAGAGGGCTTACCAGGAGTGTGAGCTATTATTATCCTGAGATAGCTTGCTGATTTGTATCCTGGTCTGTTGCTTCCCCCTCATGAGATGAGAAATAAATTTCTGGAATAGACCCTGGCCTGAGGATCTAGCTTATTAGTTCTTTAATGAACAAGATTTTAAGGTAGGTAGGAAATGGCTTTACTTATACATAGGGTTCTGGAGAGAGAGATTAGTGTCATTCTGGATGGTATCACGATAGCATGTGGATGTGTTAGATTTGTTGCCTGAATATGTGGTCAACATTTTCCCTTGATTTGTCAATCCCCTCTTTGGGTGGTCTACTAATTAAGTAGAATGTGTAAAGAAAATGAAAAGTAATTGACGATAGCTTACATACAGATAAAAGATCAGTTCCTTAAAAACAGTTATGAAAATAAAAAGTGAGGGGGTCTTTAGATTTATGCCCTGAATTAGCCAGAATAGACTCCCCCAGAGGAGGAAAAAAAAAAACAACCCAAACCTTAAAATTTCAGTGACCTAAGACAACAAAAACATACTTCTTATTTTCACAGTGGTTTCACATGGCCTTTTCAGGCAGCTTGTCTCCAGACAGTTACTCAGAGACTGGCTCCTTCCATCTGTGGTCCTGTACTCGGCTGGGTCCTTGGAGGAAAGAAAATGGAGGGTTGTAAGAGCATTTTACAGGCCAACCCTACCAATGGCTTACATCGTTTGACTTATGTTTCTTTCACCAGAACCCAGTCACCTGAGACATTTAATGAAGGTTGGTAAATGTAACCAAGCCGTGTCAAGGAGGAAAGAGAAATAATTGGGGGAAAACAAGTTAGACTTCCCTAGGAAACTAAGCTAAATGAGCAAGGAACAAAAGATTTGCTTAATTTCTCTGGTAGATCATATTTTTGTCCCTAGTGATTTATTTGACACTTCCTTCTGAGAGATTAGACATTATCCCTTATTTCGTATAACTTGCGGTGTCCCCTGCTGTAGAAGGAATATATATTTTTTGTCTCCATTGAAATAAAGCTTGGCTATGCTGCTTGCTTTGGCCAGTGAGATGCAAATTATATGACCTTCTGGCAGAAGCTTAGTGAACCATTATGTGTTTGGCTCTTTGCTCTTTCTCTGTACCATAAAAACAACAACATGTCTCACACATATTTGATAGCCTGTCCATCAGTGTGTTCTGGAATGAGAATACCTCTAGAGCAGAGCCAAACAGCTGAGTAGAGTTGACAGGAGTTGGAGTGGCTATGGACAGCCCACAGATGCCATCCCACCGTGTAACAGGATCAGTGTTTGTCATTAAAAGCCAGTGAGGTTCAGGAGTTGTTACCTCAGCAAAGCTGACAAAAGTCTTTATCAGACACATGTGTAATTCCATTTTAGGGAAGATCAAAAGTTGGTGCAGAGTTGGTGAGATATATAAACCAAAGCTCTTTGTTTTTTAGAGCTGACTCTAATCATTGACAGTAATTTGTATTGTATGATTTGAGGTGCACATGAGGCCTTTCACTTTCCAAATATTAAATCAAGTAGTCATGTTGTTTTCCTTCTGTTTTTTTTATGTCTAAATGAAATAAAATTGCTAGCCATAAGATCACTAAAGAGTTAGAAAAAAAATGTTGCTTTTATGTTCAAATGGTCACTCATAATAAGTAGACATTATTGGAGAGAGTGAGAAGTTTTTGAGAGGGTAATGAGTAGAGACAGTTCCTCATTAACTTAATAGCACATACTAGAAATTGATGTAAAATTTGACACCTTGTGATAGTGAAGACAAAATTTTGAGCAAGTGGGACACAGAATAGTTCTTTTTTTTTTTTTTTTTTAATTTTAGAGAAAGTGAGGAAGTGTGAACCAGGGAGAAGAGCAGAAGGAGACAAAAGCACATCTCAAGGAAGCTCTGTGATGGACATGGCTCCTTGCAGGGCTCGATCCTACAACCCTCGGATCATGACCTGGGCTGAAATCAAGAGTCAGATGCTCGACCAACGGAGCCACCCAAAAGTCCCTATAATAGTTCTATTTTAATTGCAGATGAAGAGTAGGAATTAATAAGGGACTAGTGAATCTAGGTAGGGCTGTGAGGGTCGCTGAGGACAGTAGGCAGAGAGCAATGAGTAAGTCAAAAGACGATGTGGGGTGTCAAAGGAGCACTTTATCCATAGCTATCCCTGTTCACTATTGTTGAAACATATTAAAAATAGTTTAATCTTAACAGTGGTAAAACTTATATATGAAAGTTCAATCAATTCATTGGCTATTGGTTATATAAATGAAATCATTACTATAGATATACATGTGATTTGGTCACTGTTACTAAATTTACTTAAAATTATAGTTTATGTGCTAGACCACAAATTGATGTTTTACTGGCACTTTGGCTTATTAGAGTGACAGTGTAGTTACTAGTTTGGGCTTGGACTTAGATGGGGTGTATGATTTTGTTGAACAGTAGGTCATCTTAAAGGCAACACCTTTGTTTTGAATGAGATACGATTTTGATGTTAGTGTGGAATTAGGTTGGACTGTGGGATGCAAGAGGTAGGATTCTCTTAGTGGTTGCAGAGATCAGAAAATTCAACTGGAGCTGGCTTAAACAATAAAGGAAGTTTGTTGGTCCTATGGCTGTAATCCCTGGAGCCAGGTCAGGTTTCAGGTATGGTTTAATATAAGGCTTTGGCTCAGTATTTTCTGATTATCATCTCTGTATTTTGTCATGTGTCTGCTTTAATCTCAGACTGATATCCCTCATGCTTGCATTATGACTGCTGGAAATAATCAGGGCTCTGTGCTTTTTCTTGCACATTAAGGAGGAGAAAGGTGATTGCTTCCCATACTTAGTATCAGAATTCTTGGATTTTACCCTGATTGTTCCAACCTGAACTTGCCTCTGTGTCCAGGGGAAACCCATCTTTTTCATTTAGCCTTTGCTCATTTCTGAAGCAACCACTGTGATTAAATGAGTGAAGTTATATTCTTTAACTTCTATCATCCAAACTATATGGTTGCTACACAGTGGGGAAAGGGTAATTTCTTAAACAAAAAACAAAACAAAAAGACAAAAAGGTTCGTAGGTAGAGGACATGGGAAGATGGGTCCTGGGCAAACAACAGATCAGTGTCCTGTGTGATGACATGGGCTCTGTTACTTGACTAAAAGTTTCAGGGTGATTGAAGGAAATAGAACAGCTCAAGGCTTTCATGTCAAATGGATATGCTTTTTGGCTTCGTTTAGGCCACATACTAGTATGTGAAGTTGGATAAGTTTTATGGTTCCTATTGAACCTCAGTTTTTCTATTTCTAAAAAAACTATTTCCTTGAGTTTTGGACTTCAGGGCTTTTTGAACGCACCGTTACTAATGGATGGTGTGTAAAAAAAGAAACTGTATTAAGTGTGCTTAAATTATAAGATGCATCTCAGTTTCAGAAAATGCAAAATGTCTTGTAACAAAGATGAATCTCCGATTGGGGTGGGGTGGGGGTATACTAATGATAATGCTTGACATTGAGGTTTGTTCTAAAAATTAAAGAATATGGGATGTCTGGGTGGCTCAGTTGGTTAAGCTTCCTACTCTTGATTCCAGCTCAGGTCATGATCTCACAGTTTGTGAGTTTGAGCCCCACTTTGGGCTATGAGCTGACAGTGTGGAGCCTGCTTGGGATTCTCTCTCTCTCTCTTTCCCTCTGTCCCTCCTTCTCTCTCCCTCTCAAGATAAATAAATACACTTAAAAGTTTTTAAAAATTATAGAATATAGCATTATGAAGGCAAAATAATAAATCAGCATTATCTTGAGCTTGGTTAGTTGTTTTGGTGGAAGTTTATCTTGGTTTTAGTTTTAAATTTTTCTCAAACTAGACTTAAATCTTTGGGTAAGTGCTTCTGTGGTTTTACTAAGATAAGCAACATGGATTTGATAATCTTTACTGTCTCTTGCCCCAATTTTTTATAGCTGTGAATGCTGGCATGGCCCACATTCCTAGAACTAATGTGAAATTTAAGCAGCCTCTGAGATTTCAGGGGCAAATGGCTGAGTGATTGGGTGAATGGCCTTTTCCTTCTAAATTATGCTCGGTGTTGGCCCATAGACCTGTGAAAGCCAAATCACCTCTGTCTGGTTTGCAATATTGCTGGCATCAAGCAGCTCACCTTTTAACAAACCAATGTGGAAAACTTCCAGTGCATCTGCTGCTCTAATTTATACATTAGAGGATCAGGCTGACCGGAAAGGCCATGGAAATGACTAAATTTATTCCCATTTGTTCAATTACAGTGTCTCCTTCAGAAAAGTAGATTTGTTGTTGAAGATTTTGAGTATTCACTCTCTTTGCTGGAAGAGGCATATGTTGGCCATAAAGCTAGCAAAATGAAAGCAGTTAACACTTTGAACACATCCATAAATTAGTGTCTAACCAGTTTTTCTCGAGAAATAGAACTTGAAAAAGCTGTGTATCAGAGATTGATCTGAGGAGTTTCTCTGTTCCTCACCAAACATGAAGTGGATAGAGGGAAAACTTGTGTACTTTTTCTGATCTTTTCCCCATCCCATTCTGCTTGAAATGACTGTATTCCTGCTAAAAATGAGATAACTCCTGCTGTTTCTCCATTGTCTTCCTTCTTCCTTTCTCCTTTTTTTGGTGAGCCCTGTTCTCCAACCATGCAAACTTTTGTAGTAGGTTAGTACTTTTGATAATAGAATTAATGCTTTCAGACCAGCAATCTCCCAGTAAGTGTAAACAAGGAGCAATTTGTTGAGGATTATATATGATACAACTTCATAAATGATCCACATAACTTCTGAAGAGTTAATTATTCTGGAAAGAGGGGGAAGAAAATTTTTGCCCAAAATGACTGTATCAGACCAGTGTTTGATATTTTTCACACACTAATGCATTTCATAAGAATACTATACAGTATGTGGAATTGCCTGATCCTGTCTGAAGAAATGTAGTTTCAGATGGGGAAACTAAATTGCTGGTCAGTAAGTCAAAAATCATGATTATAAATATGCATATTTGGCTGCAGAGCTGATCATCTTCCTTGTTAATACACTGTGATAATCTGGATTTTTCATTTTATGAAACTCTTTGTTGATCATTGTAGCAACACTTAATATTTATTCTGTGTCAGGCATGATGCCCTTATTACTTTTCTTGCATTATTTTATTTCCTTCTGTAACACTTCATGTTACTATATTTATTTTGGAGGTGGAGAAGCAGGGCTGGCCAGGATTGTGTTTTGTACTCACCAGTGTCTCTAAGTAGCCAGAGGTGGTTTTTGTTTTTGTTTTTAAACTAAATGAAAATCTGATCATGTCAGTCTCCTGGATAAAACCTCTAAGTGGCTTTGTCTTCCCGCAGGGCATTGTGTGGCCTGAGCCTGATGAGTCTCCAACCCCATCTGGCTTGTCTCTTCCCCTGTTCTCTGCACAGCAGCTCTCCTTGTCTTAACTGGGGCTCCCTCTGCCCAGAAGGTTCTTGTCCTCATCACTGGGTTCACCATTTTCCTAGGATAACTCCTATTCACTCTTTAGCTCTCATAACCTTGTTAGAGAATTTCATAGATCCAATGTCGGATTAGGTTCATCTACTCCTATAGCATTATTCCATTATAGAACAGTATCTTTATTTTTGTGATTATTTTTGGATTATCGTAAGATCCATGAAGACTCCAGGTCTGGAAATTCAATGACTGTACTCCATTTGAGCAACATGTCCCAATTGAAATGAGGGAAAGTTTCTTTGGAGAAACTATAGAACTTGATGTTAAAACATTAGCTGTTCACTTTAAAGCCTACAACCAGGTGTAAGAAAGGAATATATGGGAAGAAGAATATATTTGGATCATGAGACTAGAGAAGGGCTTCTAAATTAATGAGAGTTAGATGTTGGTATAAGTTGCTTTATATGCACCTCCAGACCCCTGGGAAAAGATGATTGAGCTCTTCAGGTCATGGGGATTGAGAAAAGAGGAGATATTAGCTTATATTATGCCATGGTTACCTAGGAAACTGGAATTAGGACAGAAAAAGACTTGTACCACTCTAGGTGGAAAGAGCAGCGTAGAGATGACTGCATGGAGTAGCTAGGCAGATGGCACTGAAGGCAGCTTTAGACTACCCTAGTAGGGCACAAGGAACACTTAAATATTGTTTTATGTGCCCAGGGAGGCATGGATATGATGCTTAGAGCTGGTGGTCTGAAGAAGGTTCACAGGCATGATACAGGGATGCAGGCATAGATAGAAACCTGGGTTGTATAAGTGGAGACCAGGTGGTGGACAGACCAGCCTCTGTAGATTCTTGGATGGGAGGATGCAGACACCTGAATGATAGCTGTGGATATGAGTACAGCTGTGACAGTGTGATTTGAACATACTGCAATGGAATGATCATACATCTCTGTGATGCCAGGCCAGGATAGATGAAAACTAAGAAGTGGGTATACGTCACTGAAACCATACCATCCGTCTGCTCCCCGCCCCGAAGAGCCGGAGAAGGAAGATCTCAGCTTACTGATTTTAAACTTCAGGTAATAAAACAGCCAGATTTATCTGGATGTGACTAGAGAAAGTTTCCTTTTCTCCAGGGAAATGAAAGCTCAGGAAGAAATTAAGTTCTGTTATAGGAAAGAAAAATATAATTTCACACATCCAAGTTTGTAGTTTGTGGGAAATTGTACCTCCTGAAACTCTTTTCTTTCTTTTTCAAACATATTTTACAATAATCAAATGGCCATGCATTTTAGGCTGTGCAGAATCAACGTGGCAACAACAAACTCTGCCCTTCTTGAAATCCTAAAGGAAATGTCCTTTGCCTTTGCTTCACCAAATCACTTAATCCTGTGGTGGTGGTTGTCTTCTTCCATTATACCAGTAATGCAGTGAGAGCTGCAAAATTCATGTGAAGCAAGTTATTTAGCCCCCAAAAGTAAATTGCTCACAGTAAAGGAGAAACAGGGCTTTTTATTATTTTTCCATATAACCTGGTATTATTGCATTGAAGATAAACTGCCTCAAATTCCAATTTACCAAACCAGAATACTCTAATAAAAGCAAGATCTGTCAGTTGGCCAGATTTAGCCTTTTCATTACTTTGAATCATTGGCAAATACAAAATTTTCTAATATAGTAATATTTTCATTTCACATTCTGTTCTGAACTGTGACTGGAGAAAAGTACAAGACCTCTAGATCCAATTTTGCCATTTGGAATGTTGTCCATTTGGTTGTTTATCAGGTTTTTTTTTTTAATGTTTCCTCAAAACATGAATGACCTTTTAAGAGCACAGTCTGTATTTTTGATATTTTGTTGAATGTTCTATGAACAGATCTCTACTTCTTCAAAGGATATTTCCCGAGGTTGTTTGGCAAAATAGGCATAGTATTTTTCATGCCAGAAAAGACTTGATTTTATTTCATTTAATTACAAATTTTATATAATCACATATTATTAAAATAGTTTTGTACTTTATTATCCTTCTTCATTTGGTATTTGAGAGTGACATAGTATTCTCTTGCCTGTTTTATTTTGTAGGGGAGGGAGAGAGGAGTTCTATAAAGTGGTTTTAATAAACATTAAAGCATTTGTTCTTTATTTTAGTGTGGATAGGGTAAATTTCCCCCTCTAGCCAGCAATGAGGAAACACTGTAATATACCATTAATAAATAATGAAGGAGGTTTAAGTTCAAAATCCAATAATTAAATGTTTCTTAGGCAATGAAACATTTTGATTTCATTGAAATGAAATCAATGATTTCAATGAAAAAACTTTGAGCCTGAGTTACTTGCCTTAAGAGTCTCAGTTGATCAAGTTAAAAGTATAATTTCCAAATACTTACTGTACAGATGCACTGCTAGATCACACATGTTGCCTCTTAAAGATCGATCTGGATTTTTTTTCATGCTAATGACTGAGGAGACCTAGTGTAGTGAATGAAAAATTAGTGTTCAGTTGTTCCTGGTTTTGGCCCCTGGTGAAAGAGGTCCATAGCCAAGAGATCAACTAGATGTTTTGTTGTTGTTTCACTTCATTTTTTCACTGTAGTTGATTGACCGTGTTTATTTTCTGTTTATACGTGCTTGACTTAGGGCACCTGGGTGGTGATAACTCCATTGGTTAAGCGATGACTCTTGGTTTTGGCTCAGTCATGATCTCACATTTATGGGATGGAGCCCCATGTCGGGCCTGTGCTTAAAGTTTGGAGCCTGCTGGGGATCCAGTCTCTCTTCCTGGCTCTCTGTCCCTCCCCCACTGGTGTGCACATGCATTCTCTCTCAAAGTAAATACAACATTTAAAAGTGCTTGACTGAAGCAATTAGACTAATTCTAAAATTTCTCAATTTATTGATGGCTACATTGACTATGATGCATCTTGTAAATAATACAAGGTGCAAGGGAATAACATCTTAGGTGAGTTATATAGTAGTGCCAATTAATCCTGAAAAATCCTTTATATCTCAAATTTATATCAGTCCAGACATCTTTTCTGTATTGCAGTCTCATAGGACCATTGCCTGAAAGTCCACTTAGAAATATAAGACATTTCAGTCTTAATATTGCATATTTCAAACCAAATCCTTAATCTCTCTCTCTCTCCCCAAATCTCTACATGAGCCTTTCTAAACTCAGTGATGGCAATTCCATTTTTATTTTCAGTTGCTCATATCAGAAAGCTCGAGTCATCTTGGGTTTTGTCTTTTTTTATCATACTTCATATAATTAAAAGATCTTGGTGGGTTAATCTTCAAATAAATCTAAAATCTGACCTCTCTTCATCACCTGTACTGTTACTACTCTGATTACACCTCTCTCGCCAGAGTTACTGCAACAGTCCCTTGTTTTCCTGGTGCCATTCCTTCATCCCTTCAGTTTGTACTCAACATTGTAGTTGGAGTCACTATTCTTGTAAAATTTTTTAAATGTTAGAGAGAGAGAGAGAGAGAGCGCGTGCACGTGAGCACACAAGCATGGGAGGGGCAGAGAGAGAGAGGAGACCAGGAATCTGATGCAGGCTCCAGGCTCTGAGCTGTCAGCACAGAGCCTGACACAGAACTTGAACCCATAAAACATGAGATCATGACCTGAGCTGAATTTAGACACTTAACCAACTGAGCCACCCAAGCACTCCTGGAGTTTTATTTTTAAAACAAGTTCGATCATTTCATTTCTTTCCAAGTTTCCAGTGGCTCCATGATCCATCCAAAACAGCTTACAGTGAGTTACAAGATCATACATGACTTGGAAGATGAGAGTGGGCATCACTGACGTGAGATCCTGAGAATTCTAAGATGTGAGTTGGACAGGGAGAGATGTAGGAGAGATTTCAGCTAGGACAAGCTGAAAGAAACTGTACACCTGCCATGGAATAGCAAGTAGTGTCTGTGTGAAAGAGCATGCAAATCAAGGGCTACCCCTGAAGGAAGGTGCTGTTTTACTACTCAAATTAAAAAGATTAATTACTTTTGAGTTTAATCATGGAAGAAGTCATAGTTTATGCTGGCATGTTGAGTATAGATCATATAGTAAATCAGAGGATTAAAATTCTTTGGAGGTGATACTTTATTCCCTTTTGAGTTTAGACAGAGCATGGCCTTTCTCTGTATAATAGTTTTCTATTCAGATTGCAGAAGATATCTTTAGGGGCTTTATGACGCCTATTTAATTTGTCTTTTTTTGTCGTCCGTACACTAAACTTGATCACCATTCAGGACACACATACCTGCATTATACAGAATCATGATACAACCTTGGTACTTTGGAAAGTGCCACCTTATTGATAGATGTAATTAACTTCAAAGGGGGTATTTTTGTATTAGGACTCATGAGGGAAAACATTCCAAAAATTAAAAAAAAAAAAATGTATAGTGGCACCTGGGTGGTTCAGTCACTTAAGTGCCTGACTTCGACTCAGGTCATGATCTTGGAGTTTGTGAGACTGAGTCCCATGTTACACTCTGTGTTGACTGTTCAGAACCTGAAGCCTGCTTTGGATTCTGTGTCTGCTTGTTTCTCTCCCTTGCACACATATGTGCGCACACATTGCCTCTCTCTGAAAAATATTTAAAAAATAAAAAAATATGTATCTAGCGATAAGTAGGGTAAATAGATCACATTGAACATTTGCAGTAGTCCATTAGTATTTGGAAAGAATAGTCTTTATTTCCACATTATGCTTCTGTGCATTAAGGAAAAATTTCTAATTTTTTATTTCCTCATCAAAAATTTGTATAGAAACTAATCCATGAATTTTCCATAAAGCATGGCAAGAAGTTATTTAAAATTTGAGTCTATAAAATGTCCATGAGCCACAGGTAATTTTACATTAAAATCCGTTAAATGTTTCAGTTAATAATGAGCTAATTTATTTTACACATAGTTATTTTAAATTGCCAGTAAATCAAATTTATGTAATATCTGTGGTGTCAATGGATAATCTAAATAACTAGGAAAAGTTGTGATATGTGTTTCATATAACTGTTTAGTTCTGGTTGTGCTGAACAACTTAAGGTGGTTTTAGAATACTGAAATGTATTAATCTCAAAGCCTTTTACTTTGAGAAAAATTGGTATCAACTACTTAGAATTAAGTTATACATGCAGGCATTTGTTGAACATAGGTTTCCAATTTTATAGACCTATTTCAGAAAGGAAAATAGTTTTAGAGTACTTTTCCTGCTATGAAAAATAGCAGTGAATAATGAAAGGCTCTGGAATGAATTTATGGGGGTCCTAAAAGCAGAGATTGACAATCAAATAATTAGATCAGTGAGTATAAGTGTCCTGGTTAAAACAACAACAACAACAACAACAACCGTGGAGCATATACTTTGTGTTGGGTAGTGACATTGAGATGGTTATAATGACACAGCCAGGCTTTACCATTGTTATCAGATGCTAGGTATAAGCTAGGTTGGCTGGCGTTAGAGCTGCAGTATATGAAACTACTGGATCATGTAGTGACTAAATTGGAATCTTGGTCCCTTTTTTTCTTCTTTTTAAAAAATGTTTTATTTACTTTTGATAGAGAGTGTGTGCTAGTGAGACCGGGGCACCGAGAGAAGAGGACAGAGGGTCCCCAGCAGGCCCTGAGTTGATAGCAGTGATCTTGATGCCGAGCTAGAGCTCACTAACCAGGAGATCATGACCTGAGCTGAAGTCAGATGTTTAGCCAGCTGAGCCCTGGAAACTTGGTTCTCTTAATGTAATCTAATCATACATAATTTCATCATCAGCCAAATGTTATTACAAGTTTTCCCCCAAATAGTATGTTTCTGTGTTTGGGATTATGGCATATAGAGAGGTGGTGGTGAATTATAGTACTAATTGACCTAAGTAAAATCAATTTAGCTTTCTAATTATGGACCATGAAACACATGCAGAACCCCTCCTCTAGCCTTGTAAAAGCATCACCAACAAATCAGTGTGGTGATGCTCAATTGTTTAGCATACCTAGTGTCTCACTTCCCAGCCTACTGATAGTCAGGTACACATGTATTCATAATTACTTTGCTAACTCAGATCACTGGTCCACAGGGAACTGTTTATGCAAAGGCAAGGGGTCATGACATGGCATGAGTTGTAGGGGAATCCTATTTCTGGAATGGCCATAGCACATACACTGTGAAATATGTGAAGTAGAAGTTGAGGTCACAGGAATAACTGTAGTTCCTGCCACACTTAAAGCTTTGGTTTCTGTCATGTAATATTTGCAGTGGGAGGTTCACTGAGAGGTATTAACATGAATTGAAGGTTACCTGGCTGGACTCTTTATGCTTATATTTGTAATAAAGTCAAGGGAACTTACATCATTCAGGCTCTTACTTAATGTTAACCAGGTGGGTAAGAACCTCAAAATATTAAGCCCTCATTTATTAGTCATGATCATGGTCCATAAGTACTATTTAGCCACTTTCTCCATGACCCCTGATTTCTAAGTACAATAGTTAATGATCTGCATAGGCCATAAGGTTGGATGTTCACACAAGTCAAGTATTCCTTTAAGAGCAGTAATTCTCACCCTGGACTAGACAGCCGAAGTGCACATGGGCTGCAAGACTTCTCGGATACCTAGGCCACACCCAAGGCTAATTAAATCAGAATCTCTAGGAGAGGACCCAGACCTTTTGATTTTGTAAAGTTACAGATAAAGATTGGTTTATTTCCACTTGAGTAATAACTTCCTACTGGTTTGTGAGGTATGTAACACGTGTCATTTCTAACGACTGTTTTCTTGTATGATTTAACTGCCTTTTTAGTGGTACTTGAAAAGAAGAAATGTAGTACCTCTGGGGAAATCTTAGAAATTACGGATCTCCTTAATGTTTCAAGGGCTGGATTAGAATTTTCCCAAGTTTTGATCCAGTAATTTATTTCCTTAAGGCCTTGGCTAGACAAGGAAAGTGCCATTGGGAGCTGACATTCCGACAAAATCACTACATGTGTTTGTTTGAAGGTAATTATTGAAGTAAACACAGTTGACATTATTCCAGTGTGCCAGGTGCAGGATATATGTATGTACAAATGTGTGTGTCTTGGGAACAGCAATACATCTTTGCTGTATTAAAAAGTTTGTAAAGAAAAATACTTGATATTTACATACTGAAAGAAGAATTTTTTTAAAGGCTTTTCCTTCTTTACAAAGTCCTTGCAGTGCCTGGATACTGTGGGCACAAGTGAATTCCATCAGTTACTTTTAAGTAAATTCACATACCAAGTATGCATATGGATCCCTGTTTATAGCTCTGTGGCATGTTGGACTGTGCATATGCTAATGCATTTTCTGCAGTAATCAGCTTCATGAGCTATTGACCTGGGATGTGTTCTTATTTGTAAACATTCCCTAAATGGGGAGCACTTTCAGTGACTAAGTGATAGACTTTGCAGATAGACTGGTTGGTTTTGAATCCCAGCCAATACCATCCACTAATTTTATGATTTGGGGAAATTTACTAAGCATCCTCATGTCTTGATTTCTTTATCCATAAAGTTGGGGATGATTGTAGTGGCATTTATTTCTTAGTACTGTTGTGAGGCATGAATGAGAGGGCCTGGCACACAGATTATGCCAACAATATTTATTACTCTGAAACAGTTAGAAATACAGGATGAGACATCATGTTCCTAATGTGCATAAATAACTTCCAGTTAAAAACCATGAAGTGAGGAAACCACATATAGAAAAAGAGAAAACATTGTTTACATCTGTGCTAAGAATGCATTTGTTTTATGCACACATTGATCCTGAAGCTTCATGCAGTTTTATGTTTTTTTCTCCTGTTTTTCACACTAATAGAAATCCTACCAATGTTCTCTGTTGGCTCCCTGAAACTGCTTCTCTGCCTGCTCAGTTAATTTCTTGATTGCTGCATTTGTGCAGCTATGGTTGTTTGTTTCCAGTTGAGAATTTATGGCATAGTCTGTTGACCCTGGACGTGTTACCTGTTTTTCCATTACTATAGTTACATGTCTGTTCATCCCTACTAATACTGTAGTGTAGGGAGGTTAGAGAGTATATTTATTAATTTCATGGCTATGTATTCCTGCAGATTTACCTACATAGGTAATTGATGGGAAGAAAAGAAGGCATCTACCATGTATCTGCTTTCTCCTGCCTTTTATTCAAAGTCTACCACTTCTAAAAATGACATGCCTCATTCTTTTATGAACCTACTGGTGACTAAGTATCCAGAGAGAGAAAGTGCCTTTAAATAAGTCCCTTAGATACTCAAATATCATAATTCTGTGAAATGAACCTGTAAGTAAACTTGGGACACCACAGCACTTGAAATCTGAGTCTAAGAGATGGAAGTCACTAATGTCTGGCTCTCCTAGTCACTTACTAAACCCCTAACACTTAAGGCAAAATGACCATTGTGCTATAAGATTATGTTCTCATTTTTAAAAACCTCTAAGTTAATAAGCAGAACTTTAAAATTACGTGTTTTCTGGAATTTTTAAATATATCTGTAAGAACTTAGAAAAGCCACAATGTGCCAGAGGGACAGAGTCTGTAAAAACAAACAAACAAACAAAAAACCCCCCAAAAAACCCCATTTTTTTTCCTTCTAATCATAGCCATTTAATGTGCCATCAGCTGTAAAAAGTCATCTGTTAATCTGGTCATTTGATACTAAGAATTAGGGTAACATTAGCAGCTTTAGCAGAATTAAAATAGGCCACATATCTGCTAATGGATATTTTATATCAGCATTGCATTTATAATTTTAGTCAATTAGAGCTCTTTTGTTACGTGCTCACAGAAAGTAAAAGGAACATATCAAATAGATTAATTGTGGCTAAGTCAAGGTTGTTTGATTTAAACTCCATGAGAATTTCTTCTGATACAGAAGTAATACATCAAGGAGAGACAGTCTCTCAGTGTGATGGTTTAGCAACAGTCATCTTAGTAAAGAGAAATCATAGTTGGTTTTAGCTGGAAAATTCTGTCATTTAAAACTTGTTTTAATACTCTGGTTAAAAAAAGTCAAATGAAAAAGCTGCTAATATCAAGGTATCTAAAAGCTAATATTTTAATTTAGCTTATATTCTCTGTATCTTATAATCAATGAACATTCTCACAAGAATAGAGTTCTCAGATTACTCTTCATCTTCTCATACAATTATTAATTACATTTTAAACACCGCACAAATCCCAGCATGGAAAAGAGTTGCTTGTTATCAGTTGCGTGCGGAGGCCTGAAGAGCTCAGAATGGTTCAAGATCCCTGCCGTTTCTTGCTGCCACCTGTGTTTGCTTATCATTACATTTAATTACTGTCAGCAAATAGAAGGGGACTGTGAAACAAGTAATACAGCATTGGGAAACAATTCTCCATGGGTCTCTCACATTTCTTCATGCCTCGTGAGACACTGATGGCCTTTGTTCTGGACTATCTTTTCATATTTGTATAGTCAGCAGTCTTAGGAGATGCAGATAGTGTCTCCCCCTGGAGCAAAGGCTAGACATTCTCAGGGCCTGTTAGGCAGTCTTCACTAACATCAGTGTTGTGAATACAACGCACTGTGTAAACACATGTCACCTGAACCCCTTTGTATTCTGTTGGAATTAGAACTTGGAGAAACAGGGCAAATGCTGACATTCTTGCTACTGCTACCACAGTGAGAAGCTGTCTCTTTTACCCAGGAGCCTTTCATTCTACCATCAACCATGGAACCATGGCAGACTAACTCCATAGCTTTAAAGTAGAATAAAATCTCAGACCTTTAACAATTTCTGATCATCCTGAAACCCTCTTCTTGATCTTCTAATATTACTCAGTTGAATTACTTTAGGTTTCTCTTCCATATTCCTTAATTTAGGGTTTGAGATTAGCCAGCTGTTTCCACTAAACCTAATTTACTCATCTGCAAAATGTAGATAATTATACCTATCTCATGGCCTATTTGGAGAGTGAAATAATAGAGTATGAAAACTTTGTACAAAGCAGTATAGTGCTTTTAGTAATTCCAGTTGTTCATTCTGTGGCTCACTTTGCTTTGTATAGTGCTCATTGACATGTTAAAACAATTTATTATAATCTGTCATCAGGAGACTCTAAAGCATCCTTGTGAAGTTAGAAAATTTGGCAGAAATTTTTGTCTTTTGGTTTCAGTTAGAAAATGGACCCAGAGAAATGTTAAATCTTCCATAGTTTCCTAGGTTTTAGGACTCGAGTATCTTAGGAAATGATTACAACTAATGCAGGGAAATCCATAGATGTTTTTGTCCATGAATCATAATTTCCAAAATACTTTTATAAGTTAGATCACTGAGTTGTAATTGAGAATTTTCTAGAAAGAATACAAAAAATGTTCTAAATAAAAACTTAATATGGCTGGCCAACTTACAGGAATATCTTCTTTCAAACTTCTGTACAAAGTACTGGTCAAAATACCTGACCAGTACTATAAATATTGAAAACTGTAAATACTGAAAAAACGCACACTGAGCTAATAGATGTATATTGCAGTCCATAATCTAGAGTCAAATGTAGACTAAAATCCAGTTAACTAATATGTCTCATGGAGTTTTGCCTTACCTAACTTTGCCTTGATGTTGTATATTTTCACAAGTTGAGGGATGGATGATAGAAGATGGGGCGGTAGGTCCTGAGAAAAATCAAAAAACTAGGACCCTAACTTATGTAACTTAGGCCAGGGACTCATTTCTCATGAATCCATGGATGCTAGGCTTATTTTCTAGAAGCAGTTCATAACCATGGACATCTATTAAGAACATTCAATAGATAAGATCCCTCCGCATAGTTAATGTCATTCCTGTATTTGCTTCAAGGTCCAGTTATCTTCTTGACAAAGAGGTTAGATGAGATCATCTGCTTTCTTTGCTCTTCCCCAGGTACTTCTGATAATAAACACTGTGAATTGGTCTTAAAGCAAGTGCTTTAGCTCTTTTTTCCCCAACTACTAAAAGATAAATGAGAGGGTCACCTGGTGGCTCAGTTGTTAAACGTCTGACTTCAGCTCAGGTCATGTCATGATCTTGCGGTTCGTGGGTTCAAGCCCTGCATCAGGCTCTGTGCTGACAGCTAGCTCAGAGCCTGGAGCCTGTTTCAGATTCTGTATCTCCCTCTCTCTGCCCCTCCCCTTCTCACGCTGTCTATCTTTCAGAAAAAAAAAAAATTAGAAAAATGAGAGTCACTTTTGGACAACTGAAATGTTATTTTAAGACTAATCCTGATGTTTTTGGTATGTGTTAGAGCATTTCATCATAGGAATGACCCTGCAAGATTGAGGTATCGCTTAATGTTTATTACAATAAAGATTTGAATTCAGATTTCTCTTAAGTACATTCCATGTTTCACACTGATTATTCTCAAACCTCAGACCCTACTATGTGTTATCCATGTATTGGGAATTTGGTTTTCTGTGATCTGTGCCTGGGAGATTTCCCCAGAGCAATGAATGGCCTGGCAGAAAACCGTCAACAAGTTTGGGGAGAGCAGGTGCTAAAACTCTAAAATTCCTGCCTGGACCCTTCTTTGATCGACACTGGAATGTACTGAAAGTGAGTCTACCATTAAAGAAATATTTTTAAATTCTTCTACCCACTTTATTTCAATACTTTTACTCACTTGAACTAAAATGGCAGTTATCAAAATGTGGAATTCTAAAATCCTTAGTATCAAGAGGATGGAGAAGAGAATGACTAGGGAGTACTTAGAGAATAATAGAACTCCACTGGTGTATTCTGATCATAATCTAAATTGAGATAGCAGATAGAATTCAAATGATTCTCTTAGGGTCCAAGTGCCTTCACTGGGTGGATGTTAAGGGCCCTTTGTCCTCAAGAATGCCTCTGTACTTACGTTTTTCCCCTTTACTCTCAGACAAGCACAAAACCCCCCCACTTTTATTAGTTTTGTGTTATGTGTTGAACACTTTTAGCTGCTTCCTACCTTTCTCATTTTTGCAGCAACACAAATGTCATGAGCTGGCCTGTCCTCCCTTTTCTTCATCCTTTTTTGAGGGTAGCAAAATAGTTTATAAGAAGGAAGTTCATAGGTATAGTTAGTATATATGTTTGTGTGTGGGGGGTGGCAGGGGAAGGATAAATAGTACTTCACAAATTTTGAAACTCTGTGTATTGATTGTTCAAGTATTTGAAGATATAATTTGAGGATTCTCAAAAACATGTATTTACTTCACCATCCTACTTAGCATGCTAGGGATTTGTTATTTTGGCCTTTTTTTTTTTTTTTTGTAAATCACACAAGCCGAACCATTTATGAAATACATTATGTGTTTAAACATAACATTTATGTATTTAAGTAGTTACCTTGTTACATTTCCCGTACATTAGATATAATAACCACAGCTGCATTTAAGTATTTACAGTACATGTTATTTCTTGTTATACCATAGCCTATTAAACACTCATTAGTACAAAGCAAATAGAATTAATAAGGTAGCAGAAATAGGACTTTCTAAAACCAAGAGTTATGTTTTTATCATACTGTTTTTATTGGTTCTCTAAAGGTAAGTCCCCACAAATCACTTGTAGGATAATTCAGCCTTTGATTGTAGTTATCCAAGGGGTAAAATAAGTTTTTGAGTCATTCAGTTATTTTCTTAAATCTTCTGGAAAATCACACATAGAAAAGTCACAAGAATTTTATTGTAGGTAGATGTTTTATTGAGAATCGATAAGAAAGATAGCACTGGCCTGGGTGCCGTGAGTCCTAGTTTCTACCGCTTCTTTCATAAGTACATTGGTTGGTGGGTACCTCTGGGTAAAACATTTAATGTCTTGGAAGCTTAATGTTTTTGACTATGAAGGGTGTTTTTTAAAATGTTTATTTTACTGGGCCACATGAAGGTATAAGTGAGGCAATGCCTGGAATACGGTTTTCCAGCTCTTCCAGTGGCTGTGCCCTTTTTACCCTTCATGTCCCAATTAAAAGGTCTCTTCTGAGTAAGGCTGGTGCCATCTATGCTCTGTCATCCCACATCCTGCCTTACCCCCTCAGTCAGTGGTTCTCATTTTCTGTCCCATGACACTGTTTATATCCTTTGTAGCACTTAATACTATCTGAAATTAGCTTGCTTACATATTTATGTACTTGTTTGTTTTCTGTCTGCGCCCATAGAATGTACATTTCAAAAGGTTAAGGAACTTGGTTTCTTTCTATATTCCCGATGATAGTGCCTAATACAATGTGTGACACACAGTAGTAATTCAGCATATGGTAGAAGATGGACATAAAGGAAAGAAGTGTAAAGCACATGCAGATTGGCTACCTACTTTGGTCTCCTATTAAAAAGCAACTTGTGTATTTTTCTTAGAACCATTATTTCCCTATAGGCTTTTTGGATGTCATTTTTTTTTTTTTTTTGGCTTGGTTTTTTGTTTTTTTACTCTTCTTAAAAAAGACCTGTGGAATTTACTGGCTGGTGAACGATGGTGAAAATGCAATAAACCTAGCTGTTAAAACAAGAGCCAAGTTTGCATTTTGTGAAAGGAAATAACATGGGAATGACCTGTTTTGACCAGGCCCTGAGCTTGATATGGAAATCATCTAATTACTAATGGGATTGAACATGAGCAAACGAGAAGATAAAGCTGTGGTCAAAAAGACGACTTCATGCCTTGGATTGTAATGGGACACTTTACATATCTAGTTGTACCTGCTGTGACTTAAACCACTTAAAGGTGGTTTTTTTATGGAGATCAGCTATTTTTGCGGAAGCTCAAGTTTACCTGAAGAAAATCTACTGTTAATAAGTTTATTCAGTATAACCACATGGGAAATATCATTTTGATGGGAGAGATAATCCTCAACCACTTAACCATCTAAAGATAGGAAAACCTCCATTCCTGAATCAAATGTGAATACATTAAAGAAGGATGGAGGAGAGGTACCTGAGTGGCTCTGTCGATTAAGCGTTTGACCTCAGCTCAGGTCATGATCTCGCAATTTGTGGGTTCATGCCTCATGTTGGGCCCTGTGCTGACAGCTCAGAGTCTGGAGCCTGCTTCGGATTCTGTGTCCCTTTCTCTGTCTGTCCGCTGCTTACACTCTGTCTCTTTGTGTCTCAAGTAAATAAATGTCAAAAATTTTTTAAAAAAAGGACAGAGGAAAATCTTTTTGCTTTGATTTGAAAGACTGAATGGTTGAATGACTGCCCCAGTGAGGCGGCAGAACCTTATGTTAATAATGTCAGGTCTCGAATCACAGTTACCATATCCCAGTCATGGCCAATGAACTCAATGATCTTATTCTGTATACTTCAGTTTCCTTATCCCTAAAATGAAGACAATGATGAGAAAAGTCTTTTATGGTTGTTTTGAAGATTAAGTGGAACACACACACACACACATGTATGTGTGTATGTACAAACTGTATATATAAATGTGTGTATGTGTATATATACACACATGTATGACGTATGTATGTATAAATATACATATTTATACACACACACATGTATGAACTGAACTATATATATATATAGAGAGAGAGAGAGAGCGAGCAGAATCTGATATATGGTAGACACTTCAGAATGGTTAAGCCATTATTATAATCTTGTTCTCTTACCAGTCACCCTAAAAGGGAAATAAAGATCTGACTGCTTCTGTGGTGGCTCTGTGGTTTTGCAGCAGCGCTCTTTGAAGTGTAATGTTTCTGCTGTTCTCTCAGAGCTCTGGAGGAGTAAGAATTATCATAGGCCTTTGATATGGTAGTGAATAAATCAAGTGAAGAGAGAGACAATTCTGGAATCACAAGGAAAGGGAGCAGAGATTGCTGAAGTTGCACTGTGAGGCTATAGCTTTCCATGGCATTTATTAAATATTACAAGTTTTCTGTGCTGCTGCTTCAGAGGAAAGCTAGTGTTGTTGAAATGTATTCTTTTCACTAGAAAGACTCCCATTTAAAAAAACGTATCTTTTGGGAGCATTAGTGTGAACAGAATATGAGAAAACTAATTTAGGTCCCTCAGTTCTTAAAGACTTCTGTTTTTATTGGAGATAGAACTTAATATTTTTTACTTCAAAAATTAGTATAATTTTTATGTAAGTAATTTGAAATAGCTTAGGTTTGTTAACCACTGTAAAACCCACAGGAAGAAGTGTGTGTGATATGTCGTGTGGTGTGTGTGCGTGTGTGTGTGTGTGTGAGTGAAATCTCTGTTGTTTTCAAGTCGTTAAAACCAGAGACAACATAGCTTGGGTTACTATTTATCTTGATAAAGGCTTACACTATTTCCCTTGGGAGCCCCATTGTGTGTGTTGCTTCCTTATTGGCTTAAATCACAAAACATGGTGACTCCACTGTATCAATCAGTTCTGCAAGTGATCGTCCATGTACTCCATGGGAGGTGTGAGGCCATGAGACCAAAAAAGAAACTTTTCATATTTAAAAGAAACTAATAACAAAATGATAAAGATTTGGTGGAGAATGTTAAAAAAAACAAAACAAAACAAAACAGAGGTCTCATAAACTTAAAGATTAATTCACATGTTTTTTAAGTCTTGATGAATTTCCAGTCATGCATCAGATTCTCTCCTGGGGTGGAGATGCAAGAATAAACAAACATGGTACCTGCTCCTAAGGGAACTCACAGATGGGGAATGGAGGGGGGGAGGGGAAAACTGGGGAACATAAAAGCATCATACAATATTTTTGAGGAATTCTCATTATTCCTCATTATCACAGTCCTTGTAGCAAGCCAGATTACCCAAGTGTTGGCCATAGGATACCTAAACAAATATTACTGGGGTCTTGTTTGCCAAAGTTGTTATCAACAATATCTGCAGCTCTGTATTTTGCTTTAAAATTATTTGTTGTTTTTATTTGGGACTTTTTTTCCCCTCTAACATCTTGAGTTTTTACTGGGCTTGTGTTTGCAGAGAATACATGCCCATATTCTGTTCCAAAATTCTCTAAGTGGTCTGGAGGTTACTTATGTTCAGGTGCTTGTTGGGAGTTTTTGCTCTCCAGCCAGAAGGTGCTTATTTCACTGAAGCCTCTAATAGATTTTCCTTTAGATCCGCTGCAAACCACAAGGTGTTGTCTGAAGTTGATACATCCAGTGGGAACAGTATCGGTGTAACAAAACTTATGGATAAATATATTTTGACTTGTTACATTCACCAAATACAGATTACTTAGCTCTGCCGGTTGTCTTAATTTTTTTTTCTATTCTCTTCAATATAGTATTTTTGAATGTCCCTGTTATATAGAGCCTTGTTACTCTTATCTCAGTGTTAGAGAATTGTAAGACAGCATGTCTTACTTTTATCAAAAATCTTAAATCCTTGCCCTTTTATCTTTTCAAAATAATTTTGTAACATTTTGTCAATTTAAAAAAATGTCTCTTGGAGTTGTGTTAAATTTATAAACGTGAAAATTACTGCATCTTAGCAATATTTATTCAAGTTCTTGGAAGTCCTTTGGATCTCTCACCAGAGGTTTGTGGTTCTCTTCAAATAGGGCTTTCCCTAAACAGGGCTTTGAAGGTATTGTGGACCAACTGGAAAATTATTGGAATTATCAAGGCTTTGAACTCAGTAGGTCTACCTTACCATTTCAGCTAATAATCATATAAAATTAGATTTTGGAAAATAGCTTCTTATTTTGGAAAGCATCTTATTGGCCCTTCATTTATTATAAAGCATCATTTATTATAGATACTCTTATAATCCCTACTTTTACTTATTCCCTCTGCCCATGATCCTCTTTTACACTGACTGATGTATTTTTAAATCCTGTATATCCTTCAGAGTGAACTAAAAGGTTACCTCTTCCTCAGAGCATTTTTTTCCTCCAATTTTATTGAGCTCTAATTAACATACAGCATTGTATTTGAGATGTACACCATCATAATTGGATGTGTATATAGCAACGTGGCTAAAACGATAAGTTGAGTTAACTCAGAGCTTTTCTTGATCTCCCCGAAACTGAAAGAAGTACTGTTTTCTCCCAAATGCCTTTATCTATGTTGCTCACAGAGAATGTATAATTTTTTATTATGTCTGTCCAAGTCTCTGGGCCACTATAGCATTCAGCCTAGGACTGTCACATAGAGGGCATGCAAGTGGCCTTTTTGTTAGTGGTTGTCTATGTGCCGGGCTGCCCAGCTGTATGGCTTTAAGGCTGGAGAAGATGTACTGCAGGCTGGCCTTCTTTGTGGCTAACACGCAAGTATACATCCCCACACCACTGAGCTGTAGCTTTCGCTTAGTAATGAAACTCACATTTTAGGCTTAGGATATGTATATCTATTACCAATTTTGTATCATGAGTGTCACACACAATTTTATGTTAAAAAAAAAAGTGATAAGAGTGAGTCCTTTCCTGAGAGGATATTAGCATTGTCCTAGACATAAGATACCTATTACTTCTGATCTCCCATACCTCTTCCTTTTCTTTTCCTTTTCTTTTTGCTACTGTACTGGATCTCTTGTATTTTTATAATAGTTCTTTGTGAAATCCAGATCAGTTTATATGTAGCTACATTTTCTTTTATCACATTAAGAGGATTAAAAGAGATCTGGGATTCCAGTGTGTTTCATTAAAAAGGTGCTAGTAAAAAGTTTTCTGTCTAGTATATGTAAGATCTTGAATACACAACAGAGGATGCCTATACATCTTCTCACGGACATATTTACAGACTCCTGAGTCCTATGGCTTACTTTGAAATGAAGACTCCAAGACTTGGATGGAGTGAACAGATAGGTATGTTACAAAGCTATTTGTTACAGTAAATAGCAGCAATGGCTTAGGGTTTTTATTTGTCGGAATGTAATATTTTGAATACTGAAGACAGGCAGAACCATAATGAAGCATTGAAATATTTATTGTATTATTAGCGTTCCCAGCTTCTATGATACTTGCAACAAAAGGAACATTTCTCATTCATAAGAAATTATAAAGGAAAATCCACTGCAGTTTGCATTTCTAAGCATAATGAGCTAACTTAAACAGTCCTGACCTGGGGTTGGCAGGGTTGGGGAGGAATCCATGTTGCTATTTCATGTCCCAATTTATTTTTTATTCTACTGTAACCTTCGATCAACACCAATTTCTTTCCTCTCCAAACAAAAAGAGGTCAACATAAACATGCCTGTCAAGGATCTGACAGAACAGATTTATTGTACAAGTTAGATTTTGTTGGCTCATACTCTGCTTACATTTTGCCTCAGGTGCTGGATATATTTTTTCTTTCTTGAAATATATATATTTTCCTTTCCTGAAAGAATGCAAACCTAAAACACATAGGTTATTCCAGGAACTCCAAGATATGCTATGCTAGCTAAAAAAATTATGAGCCTATTCTTTACTGCCAGGAGAGATACAGTGATCATGAAAAAAATATATGAAAAGTAAGACATCTGAGAGCTTAATGGATATCTTTAAAAAATAGAACTTTTGCATATTCCTTACATGAAACCTTTTTTTTTTTTATTCAAATGGAGCTGGGGCTTTGTGTTAAAAGTCACGTGAAAATTGAAGCATTTTTACATACAGGTCAAGAGAAAATACCACTGATCCTCCCTTTCTATCTTTTAAAAAATTTATCACCTAGATGATTCAGGTTAATTATTTTTTCTGACCTTAATCTTCTAGGAAATGACTTTAATTATCTAGTTAACCTTCCATACGTAACAATGTTTAAGTAAGGCACACTACAAGAAGAATATATATATTTTTGAAGTATAAATTCAGTTAACTTGTTTATTGACATCATGTGATTAAAAATGCAAAGATGAATGATTTCTCAATTAAACTGGAATTAACTCAGACCTTTTGCTGAAATTAGACCATAGATATTCAATGATCAGGAGATGAACTGAGATGCAATCAAGCATATCCTGGTTCAGAACTGTCTCTCTCCCTCAGGGCTGCTGTAGCAACATAACAGTGTACCACAAATGTGGTGTCTTAAAACAAGAGATTAATTCTCCCATTGTTCTGGAAGCTAGTAGTCTGAAATTAAGGTGTTAGCAGGGACATGTTCCTCCTGAGACTCTGGGGAGAATCCTTCCTTGGCTCTCCTTAGCTTCTGGTGTTTGCTGTCAATTCTTAGTATTCTTTGGCTTTATAACTGTGTTACTCCAGTCTGTCATGCTTGCGGTGGTCTCCTTACATATGTCTTCACATGGCTGTTTGCTTATAAGGACACTAGCCCTAAACTAGTGATCTTGACTATATCTGCAACAATCCCATTTCCAAATAAGATCATATTCTGAGATACTGGACATCAGAGCTGCCACATATCTTTTTAGGAGACATAATTCAACCCATAACAAGTGTCCATTTGTATTATCAGGGTGTTTGTTCTGTCCACCACTGCTGAATTCAACCAAAACCTCCACAATGACCTACCTAGTAAACATTTTCACGTCACCGTAGTTAGTACTCACCTCTTCCTGATGGCATCGCCACTGCTAATTACTCCTGCCAACTTGAAATTCTCCCCACTTTTGGCTGCTTGGGGAGTGTTCCTGCTATGTAGAGCTGGTAATTGTCTAAATTATCAGAAATGCTAGGCTGTCAAAATGACTAATCATCTACGACTATAGTTAGGTCAAAGCTTATCTGATGAAACAAACCTATATTACTTTTTACTTCCCTCTTTCGGTATTCTGTAGCCTTATTGGTATTCTACAGGATCCTGTTACTTTTTTTGAGTATACTTTTCCTGAGGTGGCTTCGCCACCTGTATGCCTTCAACTGCCACTTGTGTATGCTAATAATTGGCTTATTCATATGTCCAACAACTTCTATCTCAACTGCCTACTGGAAACTTCCATGTGAAAATATCTCAGGAACCTTTAGTTTTTCATCTCAAACTGAACACATATTTCCTGCAGAGGCAGAGATTTAGGAATCGTTCTACAATCTTCTTTTTACCTTGCCCGTGTTCAGTTGATCACTAAATTGCATTATTCAGCTTTTTAAACAACTATTGTCTGAACCTTCCTGACTGTCCCAATTACTGCCCAGGTTCAAGACTTACTTCTTTATTGGACTGCAGCCTCTTCTGCAAGTCCTTGTATTTGCAAACATATCCGACTTTAATCCTCTCTGGATGATGCCTTAGGGTGATTTTAAAACGTGTTTCAGAGCACCTTTGTTTCTTAAAATTGATCATGATCGTAGTTTAATGATGCACTTTTAGCTTTTTAATTCAGTTCTGAAACTCCTGTGTACCTCTCCAGGGGTGTGTCCTGTATCACTGCAATCATGCTGACCTGTGTGCCGTTCCCTGGATACGGTATGTTCTTTCATGGCCTTCTATGTATAATTCTGAAATGTGCTCTGCTAGGAATAAACTCCCACTGTGTTCTGTCCCCTCGCCAGGAGTCCTTTCAATTCTTTTTTTAAGTGGAATCTTTTTTTTTTTTTAAATGTTTTTATTTATTTCTAGGAGAGACAGAGAGAGAGACAGCGTGAGCAGGGGAGGGTCAGAGAGAGAGGGAGTCACAGACTGAAACAGGCTCCAGGCTCTGAGCTGGCAGTCAGCACAGAGCCCGACGCTGGGCCCGAACCCACGAACCGCGAGATCATGACCTAAGCGAAAGTCGGACGCTTAACCGACTAAGCCACCCAGGCGCCCCTTAAGTGGAATCTTCTTAAGGAAATCTTCATAACTGAAAGAGATCCCTCAGACTTGGTTACAGTTGAACTTTGTGTTGAAGATCTGGATTACTTGAATTTAACTTAATTTTCCATCTTTATTAATCAGTGTAACGATTTGAATTTTCCCTCTGACCATTGCACAATTAATTGGGGAAATGAGTTGCACTCTTAGAGTTCTACTGCCCCACTATTACTGTTTAATTATTTTGAAACCAAAGCATATGTGGAGATGGATTAAAGCAGTCCTAGGATTAAGCTAGATTGATGGTTTTTCAGCCAGCATTTCCACTCAGTAGCTATTAAAGCTATTTGGCCTCAAAAATTATTACTTACTTTGAGACAGTTTCATTTCAAATGGAAAAGTAATGTACTGAATGGTAAACAGTGGGGTTGATGTAGCCTGTCTCAGAACTGAACTGAAAATCACCTAATCAATCACAAATTTTGGCTGTCATAATGACTGAATTACCTGGGTGAACTATAGTATGATGAAGAAAGAACCTAGTTATATGGACTGTCTGACCTCTATGTCATCAATTGTACAACAGTCTGATTGATTACTCTGTGACTGGCCTAAACTATCTGGGAAATGATCAATTTTCTGTCATGTTTAATCCTGTCCATATTATAATGGAGGCTATAGCTAAAGTGCATTATATTCAATTCTCTATCACCGGTGAGGAAGGTCATTGTAATTGGTGATACATGAAGCCCTTTCTCATCATGTGAATAGGGAAATTCAGATTTAAACAGCACCTTAAAAGATGAATCATTTAATTTAATCAGAGTATCTGCAGCTAAGTGGTAGTACTTCTCTCAAGTAGTACTTGAAAAACCTGGTCCTAACATTTCTGCATCTGCATTGCGGACTTTTATCATGATTTTGAAAGTATCAGATGTTTTGCCACCTGCATGAGTTTGATTTTTTCTTCTATTCTTGTGTTACGTTCTAGGGGATAGGTGCTAATTTTTGAAAAAATAAACTTGGCACGACTAGACAGTGAGTGATATAATAAGAATCGTGTAGTATGTGATTTGCCAACTATACAATCTCTAAGTAGTCATTGGTCTACTGATAATGGATAATGACTATAACTACTTGTAATAAAGTCTGAGTCTTTTGATTTCTCTAAGTGTATACTTACATACTTGTTTTAACAGTGGGAGCCCACACATTGGACACAAGCTAAGAAAAAGGCTAATATGTAAGTGCTATAGTTGCCAGATTACTAAAACTAATTTACTGTTATGGATTGTGAATGCAGTGTTGAGATTCACTGAAATTTAATTTACATAATCCTTAAGTTAAGGATATCTTGCAGAGTTAAAAGTAGCAATTCCTTTTAAAAACTGTGGTTGGCATATATAATGATTAAGGCACACTAGTATTTTATCTGCCACAGTCTTCAATTTGCTATTCCAACCATCAATTGTACTATTACAATACTTTAAAAGAGATCTTGTAGAGGTAGAGTGAAGAATAATTCTGGGGCACCTGGGTGGCTCAGTTGGCTAAGAGTCTGACTTCAGTTCAGGTCATTGTCTTGAGGTTTGTGGGTTCGAGTCACGCATCAGGCTCTGTGCTGAGAGCATGAAGCCTGGAGCCTGCTTCAGATTCTGTGTCTATCTCTCTTTCAAAAATAAACATTAAAAAAAAATAATTCTGATTATCCTAGGTAAAAAAAGATCCTACAAAGTACAAATTATCTTTAAAAATTTTTTAACTTTTTTTTTTTCTTTTTGACAGAGAGAAACGGACAGACAGACACAGCACGAGAGGGAGAAGGGCAGAGAGAGAGGGAGACACAGAATCCAGAGTAGGCTGTAGGTTCTGAGCTGTCAGCACAAAGCCTGACTTGGGGCTCAAAACCACAGACAATGAATCATGACCAGGTGCCCCTACAACTACTCTTTATTAAAACTTAGCATATGTAGAAACAGAAAGTTCAGGTATATACCAAGTAATGGAATATGGTGAAAATAAACTTGAATTATAATATAACTTGAATTATAAGAATTAAAGAGGCAGTTCTCAAAAATTATGAAGCAATTTGAAATCACTTAAATTTTAGCATTTGAGAAACTTCTTGGTTTATTTTAAAATTTTGGCCCTTTGATGACTACATTTTAAGATAATGTCAGTAAGACCTTAGAACCAAATTCAAAATCAGGTGTGTGTGTTTTTTTTTTGTTTTCTGTTTTGTTTTTTTTTTTTTCATCTGAACATCAGTTACTGCTTAAGGTTTATGATTGCTTGGGTTAACTATTATGTCTTCAGACTATTAAGCTAAAAGTACAAAATTATCTATTAGAAACACATGAATTTGGGAATATATTTGGGATAGAAATTAACAAAAGGAACAAAAGCCCTCACAGATAAACTTTCTTGCTTTAAATTACTTGAATAATCCAGGTTGCATTTGATGTGTATTCAAGAAAAATTCATTTACATGGGCATCAAAAAATTGGAGTAAGAATGAGTGTAACTTCATTTTTCATGTTAGCTCTAAATTGAACGTGACCCCAGTGTTCTTCAAAAATAGATTAATAATACATTGTGAGACGTTGATGCAATGGAATACTCTACACAATGAAAATGAGGAAGTTAAAACTAGAAGCAACAATGTGGATGAATCACTCACACAAACTTTTGAAATAAAGTTAGAGCCTGACAGACAAAATAATATATGCTGCATACTTCAATTATAAAATTCGAATTGTAGCAATTGTTAGAAGTTGCCATAAAGGTCCCGTTAGGGGGAAGGAAAGGAGTAATGTTTGCGAGGGTACACAGAGAAGGCTCATGGAGGGCATTGTTTCTTTATCTGGATGGTTTTGTGGATTTATTAACCTGGTGATAATTCCTGGGTGATCTTTAAACTTTTCTGTAACTATATTCAACAAAACAATTTTTAAAATGAGTTTTTTTAAAAGGGACCCTTGAAAACTGTCACCATATTCTGAAAATTAAAGTTCAGGATTTTTTGTAAACTTTAATTTCACTATAGTTATGCACAATATTATATTTCAGGTGTACAACATAATTTAGCAATTCTGTTCATTATTCAGTGCTCATCATGGTAAGTGTACTCTTAATCTCCCTTCAGCTATTTCACCCATCCCCGTGCCCACCTCCCTTCTGGTAACCATCAGTTCTCTATAGTTGACTCTGATTTTGGTTTCTCTCTCTCTTTGTTCATTTGTTTTATTCCTTTTTTAACGTTTTTTTATTGAGAGAGAGCATGCAAGTGCTTGGGTGTGGGAGCATAGAGAATGGAGAGAGAATCCCAAATAGGCTCTGTGCTGTGTGAACTCAGAGCCCAGCATGGGGCTCGATTTCATAAACCACGAGATCATGACCTGAGATAAAATCAAGAGTCAGACCCTTAACTGACTGAGCAACCCAGGCACCCCCTACTTGTTTTGTTTCGTAAATTACACATATGAATGAAATGTCTTTCAGTGACGTATATCACTGAGCATTATACTCTCTAGATCATCTTTGTTGCTGCAAATGGCAAGATTTCATTCTTTTTCATGGAATACACCACTACTTTATTTGTTCATCTATTTGATGGACACTGGGCTGCTTCCACAATTTGGTTATTATACGTAATGTTGCTATAAACACAGGAGTGCATATATCTTTCCAAATTAGTGTTGTTCTATTCTTTGGGTAAATACTGAGTAGTGCGATTCCTGGATCACATGGTAGTTCTACTTTTAGTTTTTTGAGGAACCTTTAAACCGTCTTCCACAGTGACTGCCTCAGTTTGCGTTTCCAACTTGCAAAAGGGTTCTTTATGCTCACCAACACTTGTTCCTCGTGGTTTGCATTTTAGCTATTCTGACAGGTGTGAGGTGCTATCTCATTGTGCTATTGATTTATTTGCATTTTTTCTCATGATAAGTGATGTTGAGTGTCTTTTCATGTGTCTGTTGGTCATTTGGATGTCTTTGGAGAAACGTCTGTTCATATCCACTGCCTATTTTAATTATTTGTGTGTGTGTGTGTGTGTGTGTGTGTGTGTTGTAGAAGTTCTTTATGTAGTTTGAATACCAGCCCTTTCTCAGATACATCATTTGCAAATATTTTCTCCTATTCAGCAGGTTGTCTTGTAGTTTTGCTGGTTGTTTTTCTTCATTGCGCAGAAGCTTTTTATTTTGATATAGTCGCAATAGTTTACATTTGCTTTTGTTTTCCTTGCCTCAGGTGACCAATCTAGAAAAATACAGCTGTGGCTGGTGACAGAGAAATTACTGCCTGTGCTCTCTACTAGGATTTTATGGTTTCAGGTCTCACAAATAGGTCTTTAATCCATTTTGAGTTTATTTTTGTGTATGGTGAAAACAAATTGTCCCGTTTCATTTTTTTGCATGCTGCTTTTCAGGTTTCTCAACACCACTTGTTGAAGATACTTTTTCCATTGCATATTCTTGTCTCCTTTATAAAAGATTAATTGACCATATAATGGTGGGTTTATTTCTGGACACTCTGTTCCATTGATCTATGTGTCTGTTTTTGTGTCCGTACCATACTATTTTGATTACTACAGCTTTGTAGTGTATTTTGATATCTTGGATGTGATACCTACAATTTTGTTCTTTTTCCAGATTGCTTTGGCCAGTGGGGTCTTTAGTGGTTTAATAGAAAATTTAAGATTATTCTAGTTTTGTCAAAAATGTTCTTTGTATGTTGATAAGGACTGCATTAAATCTGTAGATTGTTTTTGATAGTATGGATATTTTAACAATATTTGTTATTTCTGAATATTCCTATGAGCATGGAATATTTTCCAATTGTGTGTGCTGTCTTCTGTCAGTGTTTTTAGTTCTCAGAGTACAGGACTTAGATATGGTTGGTTAAGTTTATTCCTCGATATTTTATTACTTTTGGTGTAATTGTAAATGGGATTGTTTTCTTAATTTCTCTTTCTGCTACTTTATTAGTCTTTAGAAATGCAGTAGATTTCTGTGCATCGATTTTGTGTCCTGCAATGCTACTGAATTGATTTATCAGCTCTGGCCGATGTTTTTTTGGTGGAGTCTTTAGGGTTTTCTATATAGGGTATCATTTCACGTGCAAATAATGAAAGTTGTACTTTCTGATTGGGATGCCTTTTCTTTTTGTTGTCTGATTGCTGTGGCTAGGACTTCAATACTATGTTGAATAAAAGTGGTGAGAGTGGACATCCTGGTCTTGTTTCTGATCTTAGGAGAAAAGCTCTCTTTATGTTAGCTGTGGATTTGTCATATATGGCCTTTGTTATGTTGAGGTATGTTCTCCCTATACCTACCTTGTTTAGGGTTTGTATTATGAATGAGTATTGTAGTGTGCCAGATGCTTTTTCTGGATTGAAATTATCATGTGGTTCTTATTTTTTCTCTTGTTGATACGATGTATCCCACTGATTTGTGAATATTGAACCACCTTTGTCTCCCAGGAATAAATCTCACTTGATTGTAGTGAGTGGCTTTTTTTTTTAAAATTTTTTTTAATGTTTTATTTATTTCTAGGAGAGAGAGAGAGAGACAGCGTGAGCAGGGGAGGGTCAGAGAGAGAGGGAGTCACAGACTCTGAAACAGGCTCCGGGCTCTGAGCTGTCAGTCAGCACAGAGCCCGACGCGGGGCTCGAACCCACTAACCGCGAGATCATGACCTAAGCGAAAGTCGGACGCTTAACCGACTAAGCCACCCAGGCGCCCCTGTGAGTGGCTTTTTAAAATGTTTTGCTGTATTGATTTGCTAATAATTTCAGAGTGGGGGGATTTCTACATTTGTGTTCATCAGAGATATGGGCCTATAACACTTTTTGTTGTTGTTGTTTTTTTGTGGTATCTTTAACTAGTTTTGGTTTCAGGGTAATGCTAGCCTCATAATGAATTTGGAAGCTTTTGTTCTTTTACATTTTGGAATTGTCTGAGAAGATGAGGTATTAACTCTTTCTTAAATATTTGGTAAAATTTACTTGTGAAGCTCGCTGATTCTAGACTTTGGTTTCTAGGGAGTTTTTCAGTTATTGATTCAATTTTATTGCTGGTATTCAGTTAAAATTTTCTATTTCTCCCTGTTTCAGTGTTGGGAGGTTATGTTTCCTTTTTCTTTTTTTTTTGGGGGGGGAGGTTATATTTCTAGGAATTTATCCATTTCTTCTAGGTTGTCCAATTTATTGGTGTATATTTTTTCATAATATTATGATAATCCTTTGAATTTCTGTGGTGTCCATTAATTCTGTTTGATTTGTGGTTTTGTTTGAGTTCTTCATTGCATGTGCATGCTCTTCTGTTGTTGTTGAGTCTGGATAAAAATTTATCAATTTTGTTGATTTTTTTCCCCCCCCAAAGAACCAGCTTCTCGTTTCGTTGTTCTGTTGTCTTTTTTAGTTTCTATTTTGCTTATTTCTCCTATAATCTTTGTTATTTCCCTTCTACTGGTTTGGGATTTTGTTTTTCTAGCTCCTTTATGTTTAAGATTAAGTTGCTTATTTGAGATTTTTTTTTCTTGAAGTAATCTTGTATTGCTATAAACTTCTCTCTTAGAATAGCTTTGCTGAACCCCCAAAGATTTTGGACCTTTGTGTTTTCATTTTCATTTGTCTCCATGCATTTTTTGATTTCCTTTTTGATTTCATGGTTCACCCAACATTGTTTGGCAGCATGTTATTTAACGTGCATGTATTTGTGTTCTTTCCAGAGAACATGTATTTGGGTTTTTCTAGTAGTTAGTTTCTAATTTCATTGTGTTGTGGTTGACAAAGATGCATGGTAGGACTTCAATCTTTTTGAATTTGTTGAGACTTGTTTCATGGCTTAATATGTGATCTACTTTGGATCATGTTCCATGTATGCTTGAAAATAATATAAATTCTGTTGTTTTACAATAGAATGTTATGAATATATCTGTTAGGTCTCTGTAGTCTCACTGTGTCCTTACTGATTTTCTATGCTGATGATCTATCCATTGATATAAGTGGGGTGTTAAAGTACCATACTATTACTGAATGACTATCAGTTAATTCCTTTATGTTTATTAGCTGCTTTATGTATTTGGGTGTTCCCATGTTGCATGTATAAATAATTATAACTGTTGTATCTTCTTGTTGGGTTGTTCTCTTTATGATTATATAATGACCTTCTTTGTTTCTTGTTATAGTCTTTGTTTTAAATTCTCTTTTGTCCAAAGTAAGTATTGCTATCCTGGCTTTCATTTGACATCTGTTGATATGATAAATCTTTTCCATCTCTTCACTTTCAAACTGTATGTGTCTGAAATGAGTGCCTTGTAGACATCTTATAGATGTCAACCACCTTATAGGTGGGTATTGTTTTTTTTTTTCTTTTTTTAGTCCATTCTGTCACCCTATGTCTTTTTGATTGGAACATTTAGTCCATTTACCTTCAAAGTAATGATTGATAGGTGTGTACTTATTGCCATTTTGTTGTTTATGGTTGTTTTTGTAGATGCTCCCTGTTCCTTTTTTGCTGTCACTCAGGATTTATTGGTTTTCTTTAGTGATATACTTGGATTCCTTTTTCTTCTTTTCTGGTCTTTTAATGGTTTTTGATTTGTGGTTTATATATAAAACGTTTTATGCATGTAGCAATCTATATTAAGCTGATGGTCGCTTAGGTGTGAACGCTTTCTTTGCTCTTCTTCACCCTCTCACATTTTAGGTATATGGTGTCATACTTTATATCTTTTTATTTTGTGAATATCTTGACTGATTTTTATAGGTATATTTACTGATTCTGTGTTTTCTACTTTTCTTGCCCCTACTTATGATCTTTCCTTTTCAGAGAGTCCCCTTAATGTTTCTTGTAGGGCTAGTTTAGTAGTTATGAAGTCCTTTAACTTTTGTTCAGGGACTTTATCTTTCCTTCTATTCTGAATGCTATCCTTGATGGATATAGTATTCTTGGTTGGAGGTTTTTTTCCCTTTCAACCTTTTGAATATATTATGTTGCTCTTTTCTGGCCTGTAAAGTTTCTGCTGAAAATCCGCTGATAGAGCCTTATGGGGTTTCCCCTGTATGTAATTGTTTTCTCTTGCTGCTTTTAAAATTCTTTTTCCCTACCTTTGGCCATTTAATTATTCTGTGTCTTGATATGGACACCCTTGGGGGTTCTCTGTGCCTACTGGATCTGAATATCTGTATCCTACTCCAGATTTGGGAAGTTTGCAGTTATTATTTTTTTTAAATAAACTTTCTGCTCACTTTTCTCTCTCTACTTCTGAGATAATGCCTATGTTACTGTGCTTGATGGTGTTGGTGAGTTCTCTTAGTCTATTTTTGCTTTTTATTCTTTTTCTCTCTTGTTTAGCTTGATTGCTTTCCATTGCTCAGTACTCTAGGTTTCTGGTCTTCTGCTTCCTTCTTGCTAACTTTATTATTTATTCCATCTAGTGTATTTTTGATTTCATTCCTTGAGTTTTTCATCTCTGATTGCTTCTTTATGTTATCAGTGTCTCTGTTGCGGGTCTTACTCAGGTCCTCTACTCTTGTCTCAAGTCCAGTGAGTATCTTTGTGACCATTACTTTAAATTCTCTATCAGACATATTACTAATTTTATATACCCACAGAAGCACATGGGAGTGGCATGCTGTTGGCAGTTTAGGTGGAGGTGTTGGTGTATCTAGGCTAGGGGGTAGGGGAGCAAAATGGTACCTGCCAGATCTTTTGGGAAGTCTCCCAAAGATCCTTTTACCTCCAGCACGTGTTCTGAGAGTAGTGAATAAATCTTCCCATATACCCCAGGCATTTTTCAAACTCTTGCTCCTATACCATATCTCAACAGGGCTTTTTGTTGTGTGGTCTCTTTAAGGGTGGGGATTTCACCCTTTCAACTCTCCTGGAGCTGATTTTTTAAATTTCCAAGTGTTAAGCCCCACCGATGGTTAGGCCCCTCTGTTTTTCAAAGTCATCTGTTATGGGGATTTATCTTCCCCATATGGGTCCTCCATTTTTGGGGTGCCCAGTGTGGGGTTCCAGTCCCACCCTCCATGCCAACCATGCCTTTTTCTCCTGTGGAGAGTCCTGTAGGTCTTTGGCCTTGTCTTCACCTTTTCTGTGTTCTTTATGTGCACTTTTCTCTACATTTAGCCTTGGATTATTTGTTATGCTAGTCTTTGGGTGGCTTTCCGGGTTATATACATCCATGGGGGTGTTACCTTTTTGTGTCTAGGGAATGAGTGAGCTTAGGATCCTCCTTCTCTGCCATCTTCCCTCAACATGTCCAAGACCACAGTATTTTTAACAAGCCATTCAGTGCATTAGTTTTAAGCTGGTTACTATTTTGTTTTATTATTAACAGTGGTCACCATGTTGTACATTATATCCCTGTGATTTATTTTACAACTGGAAGCTTGTACCTTTTGACTTTCTTCATTCATTTCCAGTTTATTATAATAAAGATGCTGAAGAGAAGAACTATTAATGTGGAATGGTGTGGTGGAAACAACTAATGATTTTTAATGAGATGATTTGAGTTCGGTTATTTAGTTATGATAGTGATCTGCAGTTTTCATGTCCATTAGCTGGTATGTAACCCATTTTATAGACATGAAATATGTAAATACAAGCACTTTGAAATGCTAACCAAGAATATCACTTTTTATCAACTCTATTAGTATTTATTTGAAATAGAAATTTTCATTTGTGTTTCTACAAAGACTAGGCAATTGACTCAAAAGAATAATTTAGCCTGTCCTGAAAAATATCAAACAATATAGTAAAATCCAGATAATCAGTGCCATTATGCCTTCTTTGATGTGTCAGTCATATGGCTTTTAAAAGGAATTCATCTGATTTGTTTCTATTTCATAGACTAATATTTTAGAAAAGGAAGCTTATTATCAGAAGTTCCTTATTTTATACCTGCAAACACTGAGGGTATATGGCATCATGAAGAGAATTGTTCTAGTTTCATTCACTGCTGTAACTTTGGTACCTAGTATGATCTCTGCCACAAAATTGATTCTCAACATTTGTTGGGTGAGTTATTGTAAGAAAACTTTTCAATGACAGAAGTATGGTAGTGAAAGAGAGGATTCTATTTCTCATGTTTATTCTAGCCACGCTGTTCTTTGCTGGGCCTTGGTTGCTAAGTCTCAAAAGTTATTTTTTAATAGCTTTGTGAAAAGATAAATAAAAAGTTGTGTCATATCATAGAAAAGTAATAAAACATCTTTTAATAAGTATGCCCAAATATTATTAATTATTAAACTCACATTTTGGAAACATCTTTATTTTAAAGTTTTGTGAATAGGATTAGTTACACTTACAGGAAATCTTAATAGAACAGGGTTGTGAAATGCCTTCAACAGTAATAGATTTTGATGGTAAAAATCTTCCTTTACTTCACTCTAAATTACAGTTGTTTTGACAACAGATGGTTCTTCTTTTTGAATGTTGGAACACTTTCCAATTATACCAAGTCAATTAATTTTAAAGGTATTTTTAAGGGCTTATTGTACTCTACCCATGCTAAGGTCCCATAGAATTGTATGTAACATAGTCGTCTTTTGCTTAAGTGTTCACAGTGTTAAGCAATTAAACTTTGGAGAACTTATTTAGAGAATTGCCAGAGATGAAGCTGGCATGGGTAAAGAAAACAATTATTAGCTGCCAATATAGAGGTAGAGGAAATTAAGCAATGCTCAAAGGAGGAAGAGAGGCAAAAATCAGAAGAGAGACAGTTTGGTTTCTTGAGAGGTTTCCTGGTGGAGAAGGGAAAAATTAGGTGCTCTATGAACAACAAAATAAAATGTTGCTGTGATATTTGGAAGGGCTACAGTGGGTTTTTGACCTGAGAGTAGAAGGTTCTATCTGGGAATCATAGAGGGGTGAGTGTCTTTAGTAAGTAACACTAACAAGCTAAGAAAGACTGATAGTGTTTTGACTTTTCCTTTGAAAAACTTAGCACTGGGTGACAAGACTTGGTGTTCAATTGTTCAATATTTACTTCACTGGAATTTCTACCACCTCATATAACCAAGGACTAATTTGTTCCATAAAAATTCCAAAATGTTTTGAAAACCACAATGATTTAAGATTCTCATACTTTCAATTATAACCTAATAAAGTTTTCTGAGCATTATCTTTAGAAAAGAACTTGGTCAGGTTAAGTTCTGTCTCTCTCTCTCTCCTCTGTCTCTCTCTCTGTCTCGCTCTCTCTCTCATTTTTATTAATGTTTTAAAATTCTAGAGCTCTTATTTAATAATGCAGTGGTACTATTAGAATGCTTTGTTAGCCAAATTAGGAGTTTTTCTTTCAATAGAAGTTTATTGAGGTTTATATAAGCTAGATACTTTTCTAGGTGCTCTATAAATATGTAAAGCCTTTATTAGTATTATGCAGTGGTAGGCTTTGTTGATTTGCCTGGGTAATTCAATCTTTAAATCAAACTTTTGAAGTATATAGAATCCTTAAAAATCCTTAAAAATTCATTTGTGTCTGCAATTGTTTGAAATCTTAACTGCTGCAGGATAAAATATTTCCACTGAAAATTTCTCAAAGAGCTAGCTGCAGTCTCTTATTGAGTATTTTGTTTGTGGAAATTTGAGTGGAACAATATGGGATCTTTTTTCAGAGCAATATTAATTGATTGATTATTTCACAAGTATTATTTGTGATGTCTGGTGCATTATATTATGCATTGCACTTGCAAAGGTTACTAAGACATTCTTACCTTGACTCACGAAAAGTTAACATGCTGATTTGCAGTTTGATATACAAGACTCTTCAAAACTAGAAACTAACACTGTCTTGCATTCAGCCCATAAAAATACTGAGAAATTGTCAATTGATTGTCAGTTCCATAGTGACAACCATTGGGTATATATTCCTTGTTCCAGGAGATGTTAAATTTCATAAAACTGTGAATGTCTGTGAATAGCAGGGAGTAGGTGAAGGTCAGGGAGTTCTTTTAATAATGAAGAAAGTTCTTTTTCATAAAAAAAACACACCATTATATTTTATGCAAAATACAAGCTCACAGTAGTGATGTGTTGGACCTGGCTTGTACCAGCTCATGAAAGGAGATTTGACCCAGCTGGTGGGAGGTGATTGTTAAATTTTCAAGAATGTTGTGAGGTGATTGCTAAACATAGCTGTTATTAAAAACTAATAATAAGTCTATAATTAAAGTGTACTAAAATCAAATTAATGTTAAATACCCATCATGTTCTGATTTTACCGCATTTCATTCTGTATATTCTTGAGTTCAGTTACATCTACCTGCGAGGAAGAGAAAGTATGGTGTTCTACTGTGCAGCTCTTCCTAACTCTGCATTTAGGTGCATTAGGGTGATAACTTGAAATCAGCTGTGGGAGTATTTACCCTTCAAAAATAGGCAAACACTACAAATCAGGTCCCCCACTTCAGACTTCAAAAGGCAATTGTTAAACATTTGCCGAGGCACCACTGACTCACATGAGAGGCTCACCACTCTTTTCTGTTTCAAAGAGTAGAATTACAGCCTCATTAACATTTATTTTCTCTTAGTCCAAATTTGTCATTTCTCACCTTGTAGGACTTAAGTGAAGCAGATGGCAAATCTTTGAACTAATTAATCAGTGTTCTCAGAGTTGTATTTTGTGTTTAAGGGAGCTGATGTAGGACACAGATGAAACTAAGACTTCCCAAGTCAAGCTACAAACAGAATTTACCTTTGTTAAAGTCATGGCAGTGTAGAAAAGCAAATAGAATTAAAATGGGCATAAAGAAACTTATTTATTGTCCTGTCAGTAGTGAAGCTTCTTGTAAAGACATGGAATAAATGAATATTCATCACAGATTAATATTCATTCAGTGATTGTCCTTGGTGCTTTGTTGTGAGAAGAAACTAGGACTTCATCAATAACTGGGCATTTGGGGGGCAATTACGTATCTCTAATAAGTCACTGAATATACAGGATAATGAGTCTAAAGTGCATAAAAGTAATACACGCGCGTACGCACACATGCGCATATACATACGTGGATATATTTTTTGGTATATTACAGCCAAATATTTTTATTATTTTTTTAATGTTTATTTTAGAGAGAGAGAGCTGGGGAGGGGCAGAGAGAGAGACACAGAATCCAAAGCAGTCTCCTAGCTCTGTGCTGTCAGCCTGATGCAGGGCTCAAACTCATAAACCACCAGATCATGACCTAAGCCCAAGTCTGACGCTAACCAACTGAGCCACCCAGGTGCCCCTATTTTTATTGCTTTTTATTTACATCTTATTAAACTCCTTGTAATTATTACTTCACATGTAAAGTTAGGGTTTTCTTACTTAGGAAACTGGGAAGGCCAAGCAAGCTTAGAATTTTGACAACAAACCACATATGATATAAATACGAAAAGGGAATAAAAGGATAATTAAGAAAAAGCAGATTTGTGATCATTGGTGGGGAAAAATCTTTTATAGAATTAATATTTAGTTTTGTCCTGCAGAGGAAGTTTATAAAACTTTTCTGTCTCTTTAGATCAGAGGTTAACACAGTTTTTCCTTGTAAGACAAGATAGTAAATATTTTAGGCTTTGTGAGCCATAGAATCTCTGTTACAGTGATTCAGCTTTGTGGCCGTTTTGGTGCTGGAGAGCCAGTATGGAATCAGAGACGGTATGACAATGAACAATAACGGCTGTGTTCCTGTAAACTGTTGAGGGATCAAGATTTGGCTCCTGGGGCTGTAGTTTGCCAGGACTTGATGTACAACAGCAGAGATTTGATAAATCACCCCAGCTGAATTTTTCAAAAACAAATGTTCTCTTTTAGGACCTGAATTACTTGACTAGGAATTCTATTTTGATCACAACATTTCTGGAATCAGAATTTCCCTTCATTTTTGTTGTGAAGATTGATGGGCCAGGGAAATAGGTGTGCATTCTATGGTGGACTGAGGTAGTTATCCAGATGTTTTACACTCTAGAGTATTTCCTCAGTTATCTGCATGCAGTTTCTGAGACCATTGGAGGAAATGTTAATCCCAACCTTCTTTTTTTAAAATTTATTAAAAAAAAATTTTAATGTTTACTTAGAGACAGAGGGAAACAGAGAGGGAGAGAGAGAGAGTATGTAGAGGAAAGAGAGAGACAGAGACACAGAATACAAAGCAGGCCCAAGGCTCTGAACTGTCAGTACAGAGCCAGATGCGGGGCTCAAACCCACGAACTGTGAGATCATGACCTGAGCTATAGTTGGACACTTAACTAACTGAGCCACCCAGGTGCCCCCTTAATCCCAGCCTTCTAATGTAATTTTCACATTTAGAGGCACGTGTCAAATTTGCTGGTCATAAGATCACCATGAAATCTTATGGAAAGGAAATGTAGACCAAATTCTTGGTTTAAGGATTTATCTTTTTAAACAGGAGATTTTCAGAGTAAATAAAAGTTTGGGAACTGAAATGAACATATTTCAACAATATAAGGACAAGACAATGCTTTCCAGTCCTTCCTTTCTGTAATTGTCCTGAGGACAAGCAAACAGCACTTATCTACTGGCTTCTGGAGGATAAAATGTGGACCAACTAGTGTACTTAGGGTGATGGTTACTTTTAACATTATTCTAGGTATTTCTCTGGTGGTGTTTTGGATAAAATTAACATTTAGATTGGCAAACTGACTAAAGCAGATTGTCCTCCATAATAGGTGCAGGCCTCATGTAGACAGTTGAAGGCCTGAATAGAACAAAAAGGCTGCCCTTTCCCTGAGTGAGTCAGATTTGTTCCTGCCTGATGGCCTTTGCACTGGATCACTAGCTCTTTTCCTGTCTTTGAACTCAAATGAGCCATCAGCTCTCCCTGTGTCTTGAGCCTGTTGGTCTTCAGATTGGAAGTGTACCATTGAGTCTCCTTGCTCTCAGGCCTTTGGTCTCAGGCTGGAACTAAACCATCAGTTTTCCGGGGACTCACACTGCAGATTTTGGAACCTTCCAGCTTCTATAATTGGGTAATTCTCTGATAGTAAATTTCTTTCTCTATATATTGGTTCTATTTCTCTGGAGAACCCTGACCAATACATTAAGATAACAATTTGCTTATCAAGACTTTTTCAAGATGGTTGCCACAGTCATTCCAGCAGTCCAAACTGTTCTGTCATAAACTCTAATTCTAGCCAGTTTTCTGCTTTGTAAGACTTCACCCAGAATCACCCAGCTCGGGATTGTAACAATCTGTAAATAGGGTTAACTTACTTTCCATTTTGGACACTACCACAAATGGATCGTGGAGAGTCTTTGCTTTAACATAGTAGGTCTAAATAATCATACCTTTGCTCAAAGCTTTTGTTTTTCTGAATGTCTTAAAGAGTTGATAGTTGGAATTTACTGGATATTGATTCAAATTAGGTACACATTCATCATTCAACAAATAACTTACCATAGACCAGGCCTGGTTTTCTTTTACTGGGAGTGTATTGGTCAGTAAGAGAAATGCAGGTCTCATGTCCACATCTAACAGAACTTAGATCCTGGGAAATTCTCTCTACCATGGAGACTCTAGCTGTGTAAACCCAGATTTATTTCTCACCTGGTCCTGACTTTCTTTCTGCTGGTAGTTGACAGTTTCTCTTGAACATTTTCTGTAGGAACTTGTAAGTAAATAGGGATGTGCTCACACATACTAGCACCTCCTTGTCATATGTCAAGATGCGATAAAACCATTTTTGAGTTCAGTTCTGTTAGGCCATGTTTCCTAATCCATTGTTGAGCTTTCTGCCCCTCCACCTTTACCATGCGTTGATGAAAAGGCAACTGGGATTTGCTTCACATCTACAAGAACCTATTGACTTGTGATTCTGAAGAGACCCACTGGCTTTGATGTGGGCTGCAAGTCCAATATAAACTGCAACCCTTAGTTTTAGCCAGATGCTGCAGTGAAACTCACTTTTGCTCCAGTGTATCACAGTTCATTGGCATTTAGTTTCTGTGAATGTTTTCAAAATAAAATCTCCCGTTAAATTGATGCATGATCTTTCTTTTCTTTTCTTTTTCTTTCTTTTTTTCTTTCACTTTTAGGGTAAAGCAAAATAAGAATCCTTCACTTTATTAAATAAAGAATCCAATTTCATGAAAGTTATAACTTAAAGCTGATATTTATAATGATCAGAATAACTGTTTCCATGTAAATGTCTTTCCACATTCTGTTCACAAAAAAATCCTCAGTAGAGTAAATCTCATCACTTATTTAGAGAAGGGTTAAGATTATCAAAAGTGGCAGGTGTTGGAGAGGAGAAAGCAACTCATGGACACACCTGCTGTATTTATTAAAGAAAGGTAAGTTATTAAAATATATGTACCTGTGTTTGAGGGGAGATACAAAGTGCTGAGAGCTAATTTTTCAAAGCACCTACTGTCTTTACACTTGTGACTCCAAATCCACAGGTATGTAACTGCTCAAGTGCAGCTAATTGTGCCTATATTTGGTCCTCCAGCAAGGCAAGTGGCCAGCTACATACCTAATTAATTAAACAAGGGAGCAATTATTTCAAAATACAATTTTTGTTGGTAGGCTCTTTTTCCCCCCCTCTTCCTTTTTGGTATGTAGTTGTTGGGAAAACCTCGAGGTAAGAGAAGTTCTTTCCAGCTAACATTTGGCCTGACTTTTGGAACAGTTGTACCCAGCAGCTTAGCACACCTGTGCTAAAAACCAACGGAAGGCATTCCCTTTTTTCTTGTTTTTTAACAGACTTTGAAGCTCAGGCATAACCAAACATATATGGCTTCATTCTCTCATAAAATGAGTGTAACTAATTAGAAAAGCAAAAATGTTACTTTTTATTACAAGACTGTGTTAATGCAGTTGCTTTAGTTTGCCATTATTCCTTAATAAGAGACAATAACATCCCCATAATGCATGGAAAACCACTATCCTCTCTGGGATAAAACTGGATTAATGACACATTTTGTGTTTATAGAAACAAACACAATTTAGCAGCCACTCCTCTCGAGATTTTTCTTCACCAGCAACCAGGTACTTATTTTAGACCTAAAAGGAAAACATAGTTAATAATATTGAAAGGTTATTAGTGCAATAGGATACTTATCATCCTTGCACAATGGAGAAAGCAGGTTCGTTTAAAAGAATCATAAAGAAAATTTGCATATTTATATGAATAGTAGGACTGTTGGCTTTTTATCTCCCAAGGTTTAGAGTTATTTTTAATTATGAATTCCCTTGCTGATTAGGATCTAACAAGGAAGAAAGGAAAGTAGTCATTTCTAAATTGAAAAGCTGAAATATTCTTTGTTAACCCTAGTTTGAACAGTGAGATGAGAAACTTTGAGATGGCGAGATGGCATTTTCAGCTTAATTAACTTTGACTTAAAAGTCATAGATGAATAGATTCTCCCTTAACATGAGCCACATCTCCCAAATGCACAGTTAATCCACATTATATACTTGATTGGATTGAGTAGTCGTCTTTAAAATGGATGGAATAGAAAATTTCACCTATTTCTTTGTGTTCTTTTGCTCATACTCTTATCTTTAAATGAACATGACTCCTTTAAATTGAAAGCAGATTTAGAAATTAAGGAGTAATGCTTGGCCCAGGATATTAGTTTTCTGCTGTTAGTGGCTTAAAACAATATAGGTTTCTTACCTGTAGTTCTGGAAGTTTGAAGTCTGAAATGGAATTCAATAGACCAAAATCAAAGTTTCGGCAGGATTTCATTCCTCCCGGAGGGTGAAGGGGAGAATTTGTTTCCTTGCCCTTTTTAGTTTTTTGAGGCTGCCTGCATTCCTTGACTCATGGCCTCTTCCTTCATCTTTAGTACCAACAATTGCATTGCTCACAAGTCTGCCTTCACTGTTACCTCTCCTCTGATTCTGATCCTTCTGCCTAGCTTTTATAGGGGTCCTGGAGGGTGATCATATTGGATAAACCTGGATCATTCAAGATGCTCTTCCCACCTCAAGATCCTCTAATTTGGTAAATTAGTCATTAAACATTTTTATTTTCTATATAGAATAATGTATTCATAGGTTTGGGGAATAGGACGTGAACATTTTTGGGTAGCCATTATTCTGACCATGACACTCATTCGTTGCTTTACTTATTTAATTCCTAATTGTTGATTTTACTCATTCACACTATTTTTTTCCCTTCTATTTCTTAATGCTTTTGTTGGAATGTGACATTTCTCTCACATGGATTCTTAGTGGATTTCTGGTGAATTTATCTGCTTCTAGTGATAAGTAATACTGTGATGCAGTCATTTACCTACCTCTTCATTTTTATTACTCATTCATGAAACTAACATCCACTGCTTTTTAGTGCGAGATTCTGGATAAAGAGAAATCAGTAATGACTCACATCAGATTTTTTAGATACAAAATGGTCCTTTTATTTCTTCTTTGAAATTATTGAAAATCACTTCCAAGAGACAGAATGTAGGGTGACCAGCCATTATTACTACCCCCTACTTATTTTGATTTTTGAAGTTACGCTGGTTAAAGTGATAAATGATAGAATTCTAAGTAGATGTTAAAACTTTATTTTTTAAAAAGAGTTTACCGCACACCTAAAATAAAACCAAACCTCATTTAACTTCTGCAGTATGTTGCCATTTCAGCACCATCATTAATTTAAAATTGATTTTTAAAAAACTAGGTGGTACCTGGGTGGCTCCGTCGGTTGTGTCCAACTTCATGTCATGATCTCACAGTCTGTGGGTTTGAGCCCCGTGTTGGCCTCTGTGCTGACAGCTCAGAGACTGGAGCCTGCTTCAGATTTTGTGTCTCCCTCTCTCTCTCTACCCCTTCCCTGTGTGTATGCTCTTTCTCTCTCTCAAACATAAATAAACATTAAAACAAAACTGGGTTTTCATCCAATGGGAAATAAATCTGAGACTTTGACACCAGTCACATCCAATGAAATAAAGTTGCACTGCTACATGGAAAGAGGAAGGGACTATATTTTGCATGTAACTCAGTACAAGACAGTTATTTTTAACATTTCACAAGCTCTATTTTTCTATTCCCTACATATGGAAAATTATATAGATAACTATAATATACATTGTTATGCTATACAATGCAATGTTGCTTTCTGAAGGACTTAATGCATTTTGCAGTGTTCTATGTATGTTGAATTTAATAGAGAAATTTATGACAAATTTTTAATTTTAAAGGTGACTGTTCAGTGGTTTTGTATGAATTCTTTGAGTTTCAATCAAATGTAAACTGATTGAAGCACCTTCTCTGATAAAACTGCCAAGCTCTGCACTTTCTGTTCTTTTCAAGCATGTAGCTTTGTCTTCCAGTAACTCCACTAAAAGCTTCCAGTTCAATGGATGAACTTCTTCTTTTACTTCACTAAGAAAAGGTCAAATTCTATTTCCCCCTCCAATCACCTCTCACCACTTACAAGTGCTGTGATGCAGGGCGAGTTATTGAAAATCCTATTTTACCTTGAGATGCTGCAGTCAGTGCTTTCAAGGCTTCTAATCAGAGTTGGCACTTTCCTGTCCCTGCTGATCCTTCCACTGCTGAAATCATTTCCCCTTTATTCTAGCTGTTTTAAACAGCCTCAGAAAGACCTTTCCTCTGACTCTTCATGTATATTTACGTGTTACTTAATCTGGGCACATAGCACAATGGACTGATTTGAGGACTGCTGCTCTTTGGCAAAATCTTAAAAATGTAAAATAACTGACTAGAAAATAGCATAAAGGAACATAGTCAGAAATACACTCTGCATATATTGGACTTGTAGAAAAAAGTAGTTTTGTAATTCTTTTAAAGAGTATCTGTATGCAAGATTCTGAATTTGGTTTTAAATTTATAAACTACATGTAGGAAAAGTATTATTAGGTAATAAATACATAACAGAGAGAGAGAGAGAGAGAGAGTGTGTGTGTGTGTGTGTGTAAATAAATGCAGTGGTTCAAAATAGCTTCATTTGGGGGATAGACCAGGAAAGATGTGAAATGATCTTGAATGAGATGGTTTTGCTGACTCCATTATTAGACAATTTTGATGAATTTTTTTAAAGAGGACAATTGTGACCCTGAGCATGTTAACTTAGGAGTTTACTCAGTTTAGCCTATGATGTATTTAAAAAAAAATCCTTACTATTCAAAATTAATTGGGGTACAATTCAGTATATTGCAGCCAGTTGGTAGTGATGCTTTGGTTTGCTCATGATCATCGAGCAAACTCATGTTTTCTTAAGGAGGTAATCATATTTTCAGCACAAAAAAATCCTAAGTCTTAAATCGGTTAAACTCTACCATTAAGAATTTAACAGTTGACAAGTAAAGAGCAAGATTTAAATCAATAACGTTTAGCTACAATTAAACCTAAACGTATGAAGTTGTTCTTATTCTAAACCCATTCATTTCTTCAGACTTGATCAGAAAATTCCTTGTATCATGTACTCATAGTGCTTATTATGGAAATGTGATTTCTGTAGGAGTTGAGAATAACTTAATGTGTCTGCAGTGTTAACTGGGATGATTCCACAGTTTGTTTCCTCAAAGTACAAGTTGAGCCTCGATTTCTGTTTCCTTCTACCTTTTTCTAGTCTTCTAAACACATTTCAGAAAGAGCAGAAATGAATATATGAAAGTAACTAAGCCATGTACAGAATGTTATTACATGGCCTTGTGTTGACACCCTTTGGATAAGTCCTTAACTATCAAGTCTGGTAAGTAAATTGACTCACTATCTCAATATTGAGTTTATTACGACATATGCTTCTGGTTATTTTTAAAAGGTTCACTGTGACAAGTTTCATGTAAATGTATCACTCTTATTTCTAATATAAATTAATGGCAGTGATGTGATGTTATTTTACAGAGAAATTGTGAACATGAGAATTCAGAGAGGTAATAAAATATGTTCTCTTGAAGTGTCATGAGCCCTGACTACTGGTTTCCAGAGATGGGTTATTCAGAGAAAACTGAGGTTAGGTAATCAATTACCAGGATATTTCATTAACATTGTAGAGTTAGGAGATATTTCATGGTATCAAAGAAAGAGTAGAATGAAAATCTATAAACTTTATTTCTAGTCTACCTCTGTCCCATTTTAGCTCAGGGAGTCATAGGGTTTGTCTGAAGTTTCATCATTTCTAAATCAAGGCCTTATACTTACTGATATCAAAATAAAAATTTTGGGTGACTCAGATCTGTATTATCACATACTTAGTGGTAACTAATAACTGATACCTTGCTTCCAGTTTTTCTTCTCGTTCATCCTACACACTGCTTTCAGAATAGGCATTGTCAAAGATGTGATCTTGATGTTTCCTTCTGAAATTGTTAGCCGTTCCTTGATGATGATAATTGACCTTTAAACAAGGCAGGGGTTCAGGTGCCCTTCTGCCTTCCCTTGTGCAGTTGGGAATTTGCGTATAACTTTAGACTCCCCTAAAAGTGAACTAACAGCCTACTGCGGACTGGGCCTTACTGATAATAGAGCCTGTCAACTAACATGCATTTTATTATACGTATTGTATACTACATTCTTATAATACAGTAAGTTAGAGAAAATGTTTAGAAAATCATACAAGAAAATGTATTTACTGTGTTTACTGAAAAGCTTTTGTGTATAAGTGGACCCATGCAGTTCAAACCTGTGTTGTCAAAGGGTCAACTATAGGAGAAACAACAGATTCATCTTTATCTGCCCCCTTTTCTTTTTTTAAATAATTTTTGTTACTGAGTTCCCTTATACATACTTGTTCTGCTTCAGCTGGTTACTAAAAGGAAACTAACCAACCAACACAAAAACAGCTTTTTAGCATCAGATTTTTTTAATTTTTTTTTACTTCTTTCTGCATACTTAGTCTTATTTCTCCTTCGAGGCCTCAGCACTTTTACCTATAGGAAAAATTTCTACATCTTTTCAGAATATGGACATTGTTTCCTTGAGTGCATTACATTTTTAATCTGTATTTTCTTCACATTTCTTATATAGATTTCTCTATTCTTAAACTGTAATCTGATACCTATTTGTTTACTCATTCATATGCTTATTCCTTTGATTCCCAAATAGAATATAGACTTTTTGAGGGGAAAATGTATATGCTTCTTTGTATTCTTGGTAAATGGGGGTGCATAGTATATAAAAAGGCAATCAGTAAATACTTCTCAAAAACGATCTATATTTTAGAACTTATTTTCATAGAATTAAACAAATGCACTTTCTGATGGAAAAAATAAAGTCGAATGTAATTCAAATAAAACTTTTTTTTCTAGCAAGGTAATGTTAAATAAAATTATGTAGCTAAGAAAATGCTAATACAGATTTTTATATCAGACCATAAATTAATAATTATTATTCTATTATTGGGTTCTTATTATTTGAGTTGCTGTCCATGAGATTCTTGATTTCCTGTAGAACAAGCCCTCTGTTTAACTTGGTAAAACCCAACCAAGTAAAGCGGAGTCCTGTAGCTCTTTAAGACCGTTCAACGCAGTGTCATTAAATGTAAACACAGCTATTTATACAGAGGACTGTAATGTCTGTATATCCCAAAGCTGTCTTGAAGACATGGCAGCTGTCTTGAAGTTCATGGCAATAAGGTACATGGCAAGAAGCAAAACTTCTTAAAATTATACCTAAAATACGTTTCTTAGCAAAACTTCCTAAAATTAGTCTTTACATATGTGGATATTTTTATTCTCAAGGTGTCTTTTGGTGTTTTTTTCCTCTCTCATCTTTTTTCACTATTCCATTTTTATGCACTATCTTAATCAGTACCATGAATTCCCCAGAGCAAATCAACACAGTCTTACTGAGCAGTCTAGGGAGGGAGAAGGCTGTGAATATTATTTACACTTTAATATTTTTACCTGTGTCATATATTCTCTCTTAGCCCTGTGTTAGTGGTACTGTTTTCCTTTACAGACAGGAAAGTGAAGGCTAGGGATAATACATAACTTGTCCACAGGTACTATACCATTTAATATTGTTCATAACAAATCACCCCAGAACTTAGTGGTGTAAAATAACTATTTTATTAGTTTCACAGATTCTGTGGGTTAGGAATTTGGTCAGGGCAGGATGAGGACATGTGTGAAGCTGCACTGGGAACACGTGAATGCTGGGGGATGATGGACATCTGGGCTATGCTATAGTTTTTTGGAGACATTTTCATGCACATGTAGCCAATGTTTCTGTTGATAGGGCTTTCTGCTCATGTTTGGACTGGAACACCTACACATAGACTCTCCATGTGCTGTCTACATGCACTTCAAGGCAGAGGGGCTGAGATCAAAGAAGAAGGAGTTGAAAAGAGCAAAACAGAAATGTGGGCTACTCTTATGATCAAACAATGAAAGTTTCAAATGTTACTTTTGTAGTACTCTTTTGGTTGAGATGGTCACAGAGGTCTGCCCTGATTCAAGGGGAAAAGATATCTACCTTACCACTGAATGGATAAATGCCAGGGTGCGTTGTATGAAGAGCATGGGTGGGGTGAGAGATGTAAGTATCTTTAGAAAATAGTCTTTCAGAGTTCCATAGGTATAGCGAATATCAGAGTAGGAATTTAAACTGAGTTTTTCTTTTCTCCTTTGTTTTTTTGAAGGCCAGCTTTAGTTTTGTCTCTGTTTTTTGGTACATGAATGCTTACAGTAGCTTTTTAAATATTTCATTTTCATCATGATAGGTGTATTCTTTAATCCCCATTTCCTAATTTCCTCAATTCTGTTACCCACCTCTCCTGTGGTAACCATTAGTTTGTTCTCTATAGTTGAGCTTGTTTCTTGGTTTCTCTCTCTCTTTTTTCACTTTGCACATTTGTATTGTTTTTTAAATTCCACATATGAGTGAAATTACATGATACTTGTCTTTCTCTGACTCACTTAGCATTATACTTTGTATCTCTGTCATTGCAAATGACAAGATTTCATTATTTTTAAAACTGAATAATACTCCTTTGAATAGATATATATATCGCCCTTTTTTCATTCATCTGTCAGTGGATGCTTAGGCTGTTTCCATAATTTGGCTATTAAAAGTAATGCTGCAATAAACAGGGGTGCATACATCCTTTTAAATTGGTGTTTTCATATTATTTTAGTAAATACCCACTAGTGTTGATTCCTGGATCATAGCATAGTTCTATTTTTAATCTTTTGAGGAGCTACCATACTGTTCTCCTGAAATGCTGTACCAGTTTGCACCCCTACCAGTAGTTCATGAGGGTACCTTTTTCTCCACATCCTTTCTTCTAGCACTTGTTGTTTTTGGCTAAAATCAAAAACACAATTCTGACAGGTGTGAGGTGATATCTCATTGTGGTTTTGATTTGCATTTCCCTGATTATGAGTGATGTTGAGCATTTTTTCCTGTGTCTGTTGGCCATCTGGATGTCATCTTTGGAGACATTTATGTCTTCTGACCATTTTTAATTGGATTATTTGATTTTTGGGGTATTGATTTGTATCAGTTCTTAATATATTTTGGATACTAACTCTTTATCACCTATGTTTGTAGATCTTTTTTTCCTATTCTGTTGGTTGCCTTTTAGTTTTGTTGATTGTTTCTTTCACTTTGCAGAAACTTTTTATTTTGATGTAGTCCCACTAATTTAGTTTTGTTTTTATTTCCATGCCTCAGGAGATAAAGCTAGAAAACTGTTGCTATGGCTGATGTTAGAGAGATTAATGCCTGTGTTCTCTACTAGGATTTTTAGAGTGTCAAGTCTCACATTTAGGTCTTTGATCCATTTTGAGTTTATTTTTGTGTGTGATGTCAGAAAGTAGTCCAGTTTCATTCATATCCATTTTGCTGTCGGCTTCCCCACATCATTTGTTGTAGAGATGTTCTTTTTCACATTGTGTATTCACTTCTCATATGTCAAAGATTAATTAGTCATAAAATTGTGTATTTATTTCTCTGTTTTCTGTTCTCTTGATCTTTGGCTCTATTTTTATGCCAGTACCATACTGTTTCAATTACCACTGGTTTACAATACAACTTGAATACTTCAGTTTTGTTCTCTTTTTCGAGTTTGCTCTCGCTATTTCTAGGTATTTTGTTTCCATACAAATTTTCAATTGTTAAAATTCTGTGAAAAATGCTGTTGCTGTTTTGATAGAGAATGCTTTTGATAGTACAGACATTGTAACAATATTTGTCCTAATCCATGAGCATAGAATATCTTTCCATTTCTTTGTGTCATTTTGAATTTCTCTCATCAATGGTTTATAGTTTTCAGAGTACAAGTCCTTTACCTCTTTGGCGAAGGATACTTTATTGTTGTCATTGATCTGTTTTTTAGTTTTTATATCATTTATTTACACTTTAATCTTTATTATTTCCTTCCTTCTTATGAGTTTCAGTTTTGTTTATTCTGTTTCTAGCTCCTTCAGATATAAAGTTAGGTATTGGAATTGTTTCTTGTTTCTTGAGGTAAGCCTGTATTGCTATAAACTTCCCTCTTGGAATTCGTTTTGATGCATCCCAGAGATTTTGAGCCAGGTTTTGTGTAATTCTTGATTTCTTCTTTGTTTTCTTGGTTGAGCTACTGTTGAGTAGCATGTTACTTAACTTCCATGTATTTGTGCTCTTCCCAGATTTTTTCTTTTGGTTGATTTCTAGGTTAATAGCATTGTGACCAGAAAAGATGCATGGTATAACTTCTATCTCTTTGAATATATTGAGACTTGTGGCTTAATATGTGATTGTTTTCTGGAGAATGTTCTGTGTGCACCTGAAAAAATGCTATTAGACTGTTTTAGGGTGGAATGTTCTGAATATGTCTGTCAAATCCATCAGGTCTAGTGTGTCATTCAAAACCATTCTTTCCTTGATGGTTTTCTGTTTAGATGACCTGTCCATCGAGGTAACTGCAGTATTAAAGTTGCTTACTGTTAATGTATTACTATCAATTATTTCCTTTATGTTTGTTATTATTTTATATATTTGGGTACTCATGTTGGGTATATTAGTATTTACAATTGTTATATCTTCATGTTTGATGTCCTTTTTATTATTGTATAGTGTTGTTTTATGTCTCTTGTTACAGTTTCTGTGTTTAGCCTTTTAAAGTCTATTTTATACTATATTAGTATCACTATCCCAGCTTTCTTTTGACATTCATTTTTATGATCCATGTTTTTCCATCCCCTCATTTTCAATCTGCATGTGTCTTTAGATCTGAAATGAGTTTCTTACAGGCAATATGTGGGGAGGGGGGAGCTTGCTTTTTTTTTTTTTTAATGAAGTCAGTCACACTGTGTCATTTGATTGGAGTGTTTAGTTCATTTACATTCAAAGTAATTATTGGTAGGTATGTATTGCCATTTTGTTACTTGTTTTATGGTCCTATAGATTTTCTGATTCTTGTCTTGCTGTTTTTCATGGTTTCTTGACTTTCTTTAGTGAACTACTTGGATTCCTTTCTCTTTATTCTTTGCATATCAATTAGTGGTTTTTGATTTGTGGTTACTATTAGGTTTGTCTATAACATCTTCTGCATTAGGCAGTCTTTGTTAAGTTGATGGTTGCTTAAATTTAAACCCATTCTTTATTCCTCCATTTCCTGCATTTTAAGTATACGGTGTCATATCTTACATTCTTTTATGAATCCCTCGACTGAATTTTATAGAAATAATTATTTTTCCCTGCTTTTTGTTTTTTCACTTTTCATACTGTCACTTGTAGTCTTTTTTATTACTCCCCCTTGAGAGTCCAGTTTAATATTTCTTATAGGTCTGGTGTAGTGGTCGTGAACACCTTTTGTTGTTTCAGAAACTCTTTTTCTGTTTTTTGCTGTATGGAGTATTCTGACTGTAGATTTTCACCTTTTATCACTTTGAATATATCATTCCAGTCCCTTCTGGCCTGCAAAGTTTCCTTAAGGAGTTTCCCTTCTATGTAACTGTTGTCTTTTTCTGCTTTAAAAATTTTTTCCTGGGGCGCCTGGGTGGCTTAGTCGGTTAAGCGTCCGACTTTCGCTTGGGTCATGATCTCATGGATCGTGGGTTCGAGCCCCGCGTCAGGCTGTGTGCTGACTGCCGGTTCAGAGCCTGGAGCCTGTTTCAGTCTGTGACTCCCTCTCTCTGACCCTCCCCTGCTCACGCTGTCTCTCTCTCTCCTAAAAATAAATAAAACATTTAAAAAAAAATTTTTTTCCTTATTACTACTTTTTGCCATTTTAATTACCATGTGTCTTGGTGTGGACCTCCTTGGATTGAATTTTTAGAGAGCTCTCTCTAATTTCTGAATCTGGATATGTGTTCCCTACCCTCTCAGATTAAGGAAGTTTTCAACTATTATTTCTTCAAATAAATTTTCTGTCCCCTTATCTTTCTTTTTCTGATATCCTTATAATGTAGATATTACTACATTTGATGGGGTCACTGAGTTCCTTAAGGAACTATTCTTAATTTGCATAATTTTCTTTCCTCTTTTTTGTTCATCTTGTTTTCTTTTTTACTGTCTTCCAGGTAATTAATTCGTTCCTTTGCTTAATCTAGCCTGCTATTTATCCCACCAAATATATTTAAATTTTTTTTCAATGTTTATTTTTGAGAGAGAGAGAGAATGTGTGAGAGAGAGAGAGAGGATGTGAATGGGAGAGGGGCAGAGAGAGACAGGGAGACACAGAATCTGAAGCAAGTTCCAGGGTCTGACCTGTCAGCACGGAGCCTGACGTGGGCTGCAACTCATGAACTGCAAGATCATGACGTGAGACTGAGTCAGACACTTAACTAATTGAGCCACCTATGTGCCCCAGCTATCAAGTTTATTTTTAATTTCATTTATTATATTCTTGATCTGACTTGATCTTGACTTGATTATATTCTTGATCTGACTTGATCTTGACTTGATTATATTAGTTCTTTCTGTCTCTGTTAAGGGTCTCACTGATGTCCTTTACTCTTTTTTCAAGTCCAGTGAGTATTTTTATGATCATTACTTTAAGTTCTCCATCAGAGATATTATATCTGTTCACCTTGTTCTCTTCCTGTGGTTTGGTTCTGTTCTTTCATTTGGCCGATGTTTCTCTGTCTCTTCATTTTGTTGGACTTTATGTATTATTTCTCTGTGTTAGGAAACTCAGCTACTTCTCTTGGTCTTAATAATAGCCTTATGAAGAAGAGGTCCTTGAGTGTCCTGCAGTGCAGTGTCCCCTGTTCCCAGGACCTGACACTTCAGAGAGTGTCTCCTATGTGTTGTGTGTGCTCTGCTGTTGAATCTTGCTCTCTTTTTGCTTCAGTCTAGTTGTCTGCAGAAGCTCTATTTGACTGTTGTGGGCAGCAGATTATGTATGTGGTGCTCTGCCTGTGAAAGGAGACTTGCATCCCTGCCATTGCTGAAACTGAGGTCCTGCACAATGCATGAGCCAGGCAATGTGGTGTTGGCAGGGTTTGTGCTGATCTTCTGGGGGAAGGTGGCTAGGAAGGGTGGGGCTTGGTGCATGCAAGTTAGGTAAGGAGGGTCTGCACTGGGCTGGTTCCCACAAGGGCAGTTGTGTATATTGGGGAGGTGGGGAAGGAAAATGATGCCTGACAGATCCTCTGTTCCTGGATTGGTCTTCCTGTGACCCTAGTCTCTGGGCTACACTCCGAGATGAGCAAGTCATTATTCTTCCTGTCTGCCTCTGGCGGTTTTCAAACTGCTGGTTCTGTGCTATGTGTGCACTAGGTTTTTGGTTGTGCTCTCTCTTCAAGGGTGGGGACTTGGCTTCTTCATGGCTTCTGTGCTCTCCCAGAGCTGAGTCCACTGATTTTTAAAATTCTAGGCCTTAGGTTCTGCTGATCTTAAGAACTTGCGAAATCTAGCCCCTCTCACTTTCAAAAGCAAATATTACAGAGATTTGCCCACTCTGTTTGTGGGCTCCCTGATGTGAATGTCTTTGTTCTGCCCTTCTCTGTGCCACCAGCTCCCTCCTCACTGTTGACAATCAAGGTCTGTTTTGCTCTCAGACTGTGTCTTTGCTCTTCTACTTTGTTTGATGTGGCTTCTTCTCTCCCTTTAGTTTTGGAGTTTGTTATGCCAGTCTTCAGGTTATTTTCTGGGTATTTACGATGACGTGGATTTTATATAGTTGTAGCCATGGGCAAGGCACTCTTAGGGTCCTCCGGTATACCCTACAATCTCCCCAGATGACTGGAATCAAGTTTCTTCTGATTTTCAGCTTTTTGTTTTCTAAATGTTTGTTGATTTATTTTGAGACAGTGCGTGCATGTGTATACACATGAGTGGGGGAGGGCCATCGAGGGGGAGAGAGAGAGAAGGGGAGAGAGAAAGGGAGAGAAAATCCCAGTGCAGAGTCCAACTTGGGGCTTGATCTCATGAATCATGAGATAATGTCCTGAGCTGAAATCAAGAGTCAGACGCCTAACTGAACCCCCTAGACGCCCCTTCCAGCTTTTAAAATCATTGTTCTAAAATCCATTTTTCAGTGCCAGTAGAAATTCTTTCCTGATGTAGAGTTGTACTTTTTACATTTTACATTTTAGATATCAATAAATCCAAAACTATATGTATTTGCAAAACTGTTGATTATAAAAGAAAAATTTGTCAAAAAATGGTTTTAAGTTACCATTGTCCAAGTAATAATGGGGAAGACTTTATTTCCTTTTAAAGTCACATCTTTCTAAAGCAAGTGTGGGGGTTTGGCTTCCATTAAGTTACTCTGATACTTTTAAGTGAAATATCGAATATAATTTAGTGTTTGAAATCTGAGGCAAGCCTTACTAGATTTAGAGTTTGACATCTTTGCTTTGTTTCCATTGCACTATTTATCCATAGGGAGCAAATATTTATATTTAGTGGAAAAGCCCATTAGTAGACATCTGTGGATGCATGTATAGGGATTATTGATTAATCATAATAGCTAGTGTTTAATGAATGCTTATTAGGTGCCATGTTTCTTTTATAGTTTGTCGTTTTGAATGCTCTCAGAAACTGTATAGGAAAGGTGCTATCATTTCTTTTTAACAGATGGAGAACCTTAGAAATGTTTTGATAATTTGTCCAAGATCATGTAGCTGGGCAGAGCAGCATACTTAAAGTATTATATCATGCTTCAATAATGTCTGAAATAGAAAACAGTTTTATTCAGCTTTTAATTCCCTCAACTCCAAGTATTCCCAAGATAACACTTTGATATGATCCATCCTTGCATGGCCTGCCTTAAGGACCCAGGATGTAAAACACTGGTAATGATACAATGTTCATGGACATCTCTGTGAAGTTAGTCTGGTATAGGAAATGTTGAGCATATACAGTTTCTCTTGTTACTCATAAAAATCTATGAGTTACCATTATCTGCATTTCATAGATGAAGAGTGGCTTCAGAGCTAATACAGAATACAGGTTTTCATTTTTATTTCGCTTAGGGAAATGTGCAAAAGTGTGATTTAAGTATATCACATGTTCTTGCCTTTTAGTGCCTATTCCTATACAATACATATAATACATACTTATCAAGAGGTGAGAATTAGGTGGAAGAAATGATGGGAGTAATTGTTCTCTTTAATGATATTTTGGACTTAAATTGTACTAATACAATATTGAAATACATACAGTTTATGCTGTATTCTATGGTAATCTGAAAGCTAACCTGTTACCTGATATTTATTGCAGACTTTGGTAAATCATGACAATTAACACAGGAATAAACTGAAGACCGTCTTTTTCTTTCTTTCTTTTTTTTTTTTTTTTAATTTCAGAGAATATGGACCCAGTTGTGTAAGTGGTGCTCAGTGAGAGGGTATGGAAATAGCCTATTGAACATAACTCCTAAAATGTCAAAAAGGAGGTGAATTTTCTCTTTCTCTACGTAGGCTAATGGGAAGCTACCCCCACATTCATTTTAATTGGCAAGAACCCCTTTCTTCTCCCATATGTACTCTTCATTCCAAAATCTGCTTATAATAGTTTCACCATGGAAATGTTTACTTTGACTATCAATGATTTAGTAGATGGATGATTGGGAATTGTTTTCTGAATGTTTTGACTATTGACAGGCTATCATCACACTTTGGCCTGACAGCTTACTGCTTACATGTTACTTGCAGATGATACTCTGATTTTTACAATTCTGAGCTTTTGACTCCAGATATGCCCTGTGGTGCTGTCTGGAATGCTGCCCGCAGTGTTGGCCACCACATCCCAAGAAAGATGTGATAAGTGCTGAAGAAAGTCCAGGGTAAATAACTGAAAAAGGAAAGAGAAGATTTGCCACGTAAGGACATACTAAGAGAATCAGAACTAAATTTGGAAGTAAATGTGTTAAAATCTATGGTGAACAGGTATATATTGCGAAAGTACAGAATTGAACAGGTAAATCAAATCCATAGAAAAGGATGTTCCATTAGAAGGAGGTACTTTTAGAATTTTTTTTTTAAGTTTTGCAATTTGAGGTTTCTGCTTCAAATAAACAGATACAGACTGAAAATTTTAAAAGGTGAAAAATTTTTAAGTAAAAAGAAAATATAAGAATGTAGGTTAGTTGCATTTTGGTCATATTTCTAACTTTTAGAGCTTGACAGCATGGTAGATAACCATTTTGTTGTGTAACAAATCTCTGTGACACTGTCAGTGATGGAAATCTGAGCATGTTGGTCCAGTGTGACATTGCTTCTGTACTCACCTGCCTTGTCTTTTTCCTTTTCCTTTGTTCTGCTCTATGAGGAAACATTTATAGATTATCTGGAGCCTTACTTGTTATCTTGTAATAGTTGCAGTAAAGGAATGCATGAGAGTTTATTATTGACCCAAAGACCAGTATTAAGAAGAATCTCATGGAAGTTATTATAGGCTATTGGCAAAATAACTGAATTCCTATTTAATCTATGTAAAATACCTGCACCTCAGTCTATTCCTTTATCTGTGCCTGTAATCTCTAATCTTTTAACCATATTGTTATGAGACTTATTTCTTAGGCTTATGAAATCAGTCTTGTTACTTTATACTAAGGCATTATGTTCTGAATTTTTTTTTTTTTTTGCATTCTTCCCTCTACTGATTGTGTCTCACTGAATGCCTAGGGTATATGTGTGTGTCGAGAGACTGCAGTTTTGGGATATTTGATATAAGAAAATGCTGAATGTGCCAGCAAGGAGCTAATGATTCAGCAGAACAGTCATGAATGATGCAGCTAAGGTTGCCAGTTACGGTGCATTACTTTTCCTGTTGACCTTGACTAAGTTCAGAGTCCTGAATAGGCAATTTAGCACTTACCTGCTGAGTTCCAAGTGCCAACCTTGTTATGACCTCATGCGATAGGGTAATTTTGGTAGTCTCCCTGCACTGGTTTGGCATTTAAGGAAAATCAAAGTATAATCTTGAGGAATGGAAGAGGTATTAGAACCATGGAACACATTTCAGACCTGAATACATAGAAACAGTGTTGATCTGGCCTCATGGGAAGCTCAATTTTATAGACAACACAAATAATACATATGTAGAACGAAACAAACACTGAATAAAAATAAGGTGTAGCGATGTAGTCAAAACATTCTTGGTGAGTGTCAGGGAAGATACTCACATGTTGACAATTGAGGATGAAAGCTGGGACACAGTGGAAAATTATGCTCAAATCTTATGACAGGATATTACATTTGCTCCATTTGCTCCTTATGTCTGAGACATAATTGAATGTTCTTTAATATGTCTTTCTTCCCCCAAGCAAGTATGCCCTGACCCAGTTACAGAACATTTGTGGCAATTTTAGATGAAGGGTTGAAGGAGAGGGTCATGAGGCTGAGATAGTAACAGAAAATTTAATTTACTTTGTAGATCTCCATGCCTGTTTGAAGGGCTCTGGCATAGTATTCCTATAGTTTTGCTTGGCCTGAGTCTTTATTTTAGCTTAAAAAATATTTTGTTAATATAACAAGTTCTCTGAGCTGATCTTTGGTGAAGACTTTTATCTGAAAATAAGGATTAATTCAGTTTTACTTAATTTGTAAAGTGCTCAAAAATAAACTATAGTTGTATATTGCATCTGTTGTCCAATTTCATGCAGGTAAACAGATGTTGTTAGGTTGTGACTTTCTATATGATCCCTTCGGGGAGGGGCTTTGGAGGAAGAGGTACCTCCAGTAACAAAGCAAAATCCATTTAACCTTCTCTGAAAACTGTAACCGTTGTCTCTCCTTTGTTTTTGTAATTAAAATTCTTTGGAGATATTAGTATCCATCTGTAATCTCTGAATACCTAGATGTACATAGAACTCTAACATGACGTAAGATAGAGCCTGCAAATTGGTTTGGCCTGGGAGAAATTAAACTATGCATATGTGCTTCCTAAAATTCACACCCCAGCCTGAGTGAGAAAGCTTCTGCATTGTGCAGAAAAGTGAAAACAAATACTGAGATTGGTTGCGGGAAGAAGTTCACCGAAGTTACTTGTTTATAGTGGGGCACGGTAATGTAGGGTAGTGTTTCTCAAACTGTAATTCTTACTTGGGAAATGTGTGTGGGGATTTTGTTAACATGCACATTCTGATTCAGTAGGTCTGAGATGGGACCTGAGTCTCTAGTCCTAACAGGCTCCCGGGTGGGGACAGTGCTCTTGGTCTGAGGATTGTATGTGGAGTAGGAAGGGACTAAAGGGAACATGGGCTACACAGATCCTAAGGTTAAATCCTAGTTCCATTTACTGACTGATTTGCCTTGGGCACTCAACTTCTTTGAGCTCCAAATTGCTTACCTGTAAAATTGAACTCATAGGAGAATTGTAAGTATGTAACAGAGAAAATAGATAAAGCTTTCTAGCTTTCTCTCTTGGTTGTTGTTGTTCTTTTCTTTTCTTTTTTTTTTTTTTGTATGGACCATGTTGGTAACTATAAATATAAAGGCTAATGAAATTAAATAAAACTTCATAGATGATTATTATTATCATTCACTATTTTTAGTGTTACAGGATCACTTTTAGACTGATATTTGTTGAAATATTCCAGATATAGGAAAAAAATAGAAATAAGTATGAAGTACATTGGAAAGAAAACAACAAAAAGAAACAGCATAATCAAGGATTCACCTAGAGCAGTTCTCAAAGTGTGGTTCTGAGAGCAGCCCAAGCCTTCCCTGGGAACTTGTAAGAAATACAAGTTCTCAGACCTGCTTCAGACTTATGGCCCAGTTGCCTGTGATCCAGTACGTTCTCCTATTGGATTCCTTTCTTTTCTTTTTTTTTTAAAGGACTTTTTGTTTGTTTTTAAAATTTTAAATAAGTTCTCTGACTTGAATGGAATTTGAACTCCTGACCCTGAGATCAAGAGTCACATGCTCTACTGATGAGCCAGCCAGGTGACCCTCTCCCTGTATGTGAGAACCCTGATGAAGAGGAAGAAACTGTGTAGCTGGGAGGGTTCTGTGAGGATGGATGTAGTAAACCATACGTGGCTCTGAGCTCCAGAATGACCCCATTCCATTTTGTGAGGATCCTCCTATCAGTGAATGGTTCTGCTCAGGAAGTATTAAATGTGTGTTACTATTTAACACAATAGTAATACTACTTTGTAATTACTATTATTACAAGATCCTAAATAACCAAGAGCCCAGGTGAGAGGTACTAATGGGGATGGATACAGGGCAAAGAATAAAAAAAGAATGATAGGAAAAATCGGTGGAATCTAGGGGTCAAGAAAAGCTGATTTGAGGAGAATCAGGTCAGTGACATGCATCGAAAACACTTAAAACCAAAATAAACAGGAACAATATACTTATTCTTTTATGTTTCTCCTATATGGTAATGATAGGAAATTGTTACACTGGCAAATGAAAGGTTTAAGGAAACCGTTACAATTTTCAAACTATATTAGAGTACAGAGAATGATTTAAACTAAACTAAAATATCCATGAGTCTAGGAGCCTTCAGTGCAGCCGGAGAATATAATAATGCTTTAAAAATTGTAGATGAGTATAGTATCTAAAAGATTCAACTTTTGATGCACCTGTAAATTTGAGTCTGTGATGTCCACATTTTAACATCTTTCTTGAAATCAGAATTTGTCTCACACTGCTTTCACTAAGGCACCTACTTGTATCTGTCTGTCTCCACCCACAAAGCATCACACTGTAAAGAAACATTTCTTAAAATAGAAAAAGAAAACCAGCTTTGTGGAAGATGATGTAACGTCTCTTGGTTTCCTAACAGAGTGTTTTGCATTCCAACAAGGTCTAAGGAGTCAGTATCACTGCATTTGGGCAAAGATTTGAGATAAACTGTGTAACCAAATGTTTTAAAGTTTTCATACTTAGCTTGTTATTGGGTCAGGGGAGAAAAAAGAGAAGGGAAAGGGAGGGAGAGAAGAAAAAAGGGAGAGCAGTGTGTACACTGTTTTTTATCTATGTTCACTGAGAGAAAATGGCATTGTGTGTGTCTTTATTAAATGGGCATTGCAAGACACCAGGACCCTATTTGTTTGTGGCCCTTTGTGAGTGAGCTGAGTGGACAGTTGGTTCAGTACATGGAGCTAAGGCTCAGACCTACCCTGTGCAGGTTGGGGCCCGCTCCCTACTGCTGCCCTCTTCCTAATTACTGAGAAGAAAACATTGATGAGGCACTGACAGTCGTCATTCCCCTAGAGAATAGGGCGAGGACTAGGCCATGTGCCTTCAGCTGCATCTTTTCTGCAATCTTTTCTTTTTCCTTGGTGATATGTTTTCATTTTTCTAAAGGAAAAGAGGGAAGGATGGAGGAACAGAGACCTCATTGTCTAATCTCTCTATACTTAAAATCCCCACTGTGTCTTGCCCTAAGGATGGAAGGGTATTTTTCTGGCTTGATGAAAGAGGGTCCTTTCTTCCTTGGCCAACAGTAATGAAAATTTTCCTCTTTTTAGTGGAGCAGAGATGCTTATGATGAGCATGAGTGAGCCTTTTGTGGGGGCGGGTATCTCAAATCTGGTTATTTTATATGGTAAAAAAAAAAAAAAAAAAGTCCAGTTTGACTCATGTACTTTTGAGTTTTGTCTCACTGAATCAGTTATGTTTATCATATACACTATGAGACAACGAGGTCAGGATATGATGTCTTTATTTTTATCTTTGTATCTTTATTTCAGGTATAGTGATTGGCACTCAAAATTGGTTGAATAAGTAAATCACTAAATCAGTGTTTCTTAAAATGACATTGTAGTTAGATGATGTGTCTGTTTTGAATAGCAATTGTAATGAACTTTTGAGAGATCAAAAATGGTATTATTTGGAGTAAGAGTCAGTATTATCTGCTGAATGAATGTGAATTAAATTAGATTTCATCGATTATATGACCAGGGAAGAAACAAAAGGGGTTGACTGATTTTCTCATGGTTTTATGTTTAGTCACAGAACTAGTATTACAATACATTTTTGAAATACTTTTATTATAGAAAATTTTAAACATTTAAAAACTAGAGGAGATAGCACAATAAATCTCATGTTTCCACTAGCATATTCAAGCATTTTCCATTCATAGCCAGTATTTTATCAGCACCTACCCCAACCTTCCCTGTACCCAGCTTATTTTTATGCAAATATCAGAAATCATATTTCATTTGTAAACATTTCAGCAATTAGCTGTAAATAACAGAGGCAAAATGTCTACAGTACCATTATCACACCTTAGTAATTCCTTTATAATATTTAATGTTCAGTCAGTGTTGATATTTCCTTGTTTGCCTTAAACATTTTTTTATATTTTGTTGGGCTGGGATTCAAATAAAGCCTATATGGTATGATCAGTTATAGCTCTACAGTATCTTTTAATCTGTAGGTTCTTCCCCCTTCTTTCTTTCCTTCTCTCTCTTTTTTCCATTTTGTGAAGTTAGGACATTTGTCCTGTTTTCCCAAGTCCACATTTTGCTGGCTGCTTATAATATATTTTTCTAATATAAAAATTTTTATGTATACCTACTTTTTAAACAAAGAGAAAATTTGGATAAAAGATACACATATATTAGATGTTTTCATACATATGCTTTTTAAAGATTGAAAAGTTGTACCACCGTATTTGTATTTGAACATCATTAGAAAAAAAAACTCCATAAATAATCTTAAAGTTTTACCACAGGATTCCCTAAATGACCTTATTAATTTTCTAAAGTGTTTGTTTTTCTTCTTTCTCTTTGATACTTGGATTAAAACCAACTTTTAATTAATGCAGGAAAAATACAAATCAGAACTGTGACAGGAACTTTCATAATGCTTAAGTGTTTCTTTACTGATTAGAGCAAATCCAAAGAAGTTATATTAATTTTTGTAATTATTCAGTTTTTCATTAACTATTCAGAATATGAACCCAGTGTATGCAAAACCTCCCAGTTATCGGAGATCTTCTATAAAAAAAATCCTCAGTACTACTACTAGCTGGTGATATTTCTGGGTATAGTAGCATCATTATTTGACCTCTCCAGTTTATAACCCAGAGGTTTTATCTCTGTAGCCTTGTGAGAATGCTTCCTAGGGGTTTATTAGTATAAATTGGAGTCAGCTCATGAATTTTTGCTTTATTACATCAAAACAAAGGGACTGATACATGAATGAAAGGAATGTGGAATGTAAACTACAGATCACACATAACTAGAAATACTTGGTCCATCTTAGTAATATCTGAACAATTGGTGCTACATTTAATACTTCTTTAAAAACAAGGTTATCTCTCTCATTAGAGATTTCTTTTTTCTTTCGCACTTTTGATGACCTGACTTTCCTCTGGGCATTTTAATTTCTGCAGCTGTGAAAACACTGGCATCTTAAACAGAGCTGCTAGAAATCTGTTGCAGGAGCTTACATTGATTTCTTTACATTAGAAACACTTGAGAGTGAAGGCTGGGTGAAGGGGTGTATGGGGACTCTCTGAACTATATATTCAGTTTTTCTTCCGAAAGAACAAAATGTTTGAAGGTCTTAAGATTGATTAATTTTGGGGTGCCTGGGTGGCTTAGTCGGTTAAGCGTCCGACTTTTGCTTAGGTCATGATCTCGCGGTTCGTGGGTTCGAGCCCCGCATCGGGCTGTGTGCTGACTGCCAGCTCAGAGCCTGGAGCCTGTTTCAGTCTGTGACTCCCTCTCTCTCTGACCCTCCCCTGCTCATGCTGTCTCTCTCTCTCTCTCTCTCTCTCCTAGAAATAAATAAAACATTAAAAAAAAAGATTTATTAATTTCACTTATACATTACTAAAATCTCATTAAAATAAGAAATACATAGTCACTCATGGTTTCTTCAGCCTACACCCATCATGAGATGGGTGACTGGGTGGCTCAGTTAGTAAAGCATCATTCTTGATTTTGGCTCAGATCATGATCTCCTAGTTCCTGGGATCAAGCCCTGCATCCTGGCTCTGGGTTGACAGGGTGGAGCCTGCTTGGGATTCTTTCTTCCTCTCCTCCTCTATCTGTCCACCCCTGACCCCCCGCCCCATCCCATGCTTGGGCTTTCTTTCAAAATAAAAAAAAAAATCAGGAAGAATAGTTTAAAGGCTTATATTTGGTGTTTTAATAGAACAAAAGCAGCTGTTTTATTTTCAGTTTATTTTAACTGGAATGGTTTACCACATCCTACATATTTTCTTTTCAAGAAGGATATTTGTAATGTCCATCTTATATTTACACAAGAATTTAGATTGCAAAAATTGAGTTATAAGATGTGTTAGTTATAAAAAGGATGAAAAGTTAAACTGAAGTCTGTGATTCCAACAATTGTTATATTATGATGACAGAATTAACTAGAACAGTTGGACAGTTGGAGATGAATTCTAAGTACTGAAGCATTCTAGATGTGTGAGCATTTACACTTTAAGCATCGAAGCTTTAAACATTATTATATAGGCTTTGAATTTGTTGTATTCCTTTCTGAAATCATTTAGTCGTTTTCTGATGAACCTGGGTCCTGAGTTTTTTCCTGTCTTCATCATTAAACTTCTCAATTCCATCTTTCATGAGACTTTCAGAGATAGCTCACTAAATAGAAAACATTTTGAATTTCCTTCAGTAGTTTTCTTTACCTTTCTGGATTATAAAGCCCCAACTCTACCATATGGCAGATAAGACTTGTACACCTCTCTCTTTGAACCTTTTTTTCATGCCTCATTCTGCCCTAGGTTCTAGAAATACAGATCTAGTTCTCACTCACTTTTCTCTGCCACCTAGTGTCCTGCTGTTTGGAATGCCCTCCCCTGCTAATGGTTGGGTGTAATCTTAATCATCTTTTAAACATAAACAGTGTAAACAGTTAAGCTTTTCTATTCTTCCCTGTAACCTCTCTTGCAGGTTACCAGAGGGGCTCATGATCACTGTGATATTGCCTGTGGTCTTGTGTTGTTTGCCATCCTTGTGAGATGGTAGACCTCATAGAGATAGGGACCATTTGCCATTGTTTTTCCAGTGCCTAGCATGGTATCCAACACCTAAGAACCAATCAGTAAATAGTGGGGGTTGTTGAATGAGTAATTATGATGACGTAATTATTGGAGATCACTGTAGAATATAGGATTATATTGTGCTGCCTCAAATACTATGCTTTAAGTATTGAGTTTTATGTTATGATTCTTCACGTTCCTTAGAGTCATTTGTCACTTCTTGATCCCTCAGTGCATCTGCCTGTGGTAGCTATATCTTTATTTATTTTTCTTAAATAGGCTCCATATCCAGAGTGGAGCTCAACATGGGGCTTGAACTCATGACCCTGAGATCAAGAGTTGGACACTTAACCTACAGAATTACACAGGTGCCCCTGTTACATATTTTTGTGATTTGATGATTTTCATAAACCTTTTGTTTTCTTAATTGAGAATATTCTATCTGTGGCTAGATATGTTTTCTTCTAACTAAATTCTATTAAAAAGCTGTGACTTTAATTTTATAATATGACTGGTTTGATAGGTCTTCCTTCAATTCTTATCTCCATCAAATCAGCCATTGCTTTTATGTTATTGTTACAAAAGTTTCTTTTACTTTCTGGAACAAGTGAACTGCTATCATGTACTGTAAGCATGGGCTTATGAAATAAACTTAACTAGTTCATTTCAATATTAAAGGCAAACAAAGCCAATACAAACTTAAAATTCACAAGGATAAGAAATAAAGATTTCAACCCTAACCTCAATTTCTGTTTATTAAAAGATTGTTAAATTATGTTATCTCATGCGATTAGTATATTTTTTACCATAAGAGTTGGAATGGTATTTATTTCTAGAGTCCATGATGACTGGTTTTCTAATGGAAGCCATGTGAGTATTTTTCTCCTAGTTTATAGAGAGAAAACTAGTACATAGGAAACTAAGTATTGGTTACTACACCTCCAGTTCTGACCATTTTTAGTGGTAATGCTACTCCTTTTTGCTCTCCAAGGCAACCATCATTTCATTCCCCATTCCCCCATAGTCTGTTTTTTTTTTTTTTTTTTTTTTTAATAAACATAGGTTGATAGGCTTGGTCACACAATAGACTTAGGTGCCACGTGTCTTGGGGGCTCTGCTTGTATTCTTGTTAGGACCGTGGGACTTCAGCTTCTCAGTTTCCTTGTTAAATGTTCTCAGCAGAGTGTCCTGGATTGATGAAGTGAAATGCACTTTGGTCAGGCAGCGTGAGCAGAAGGAGTGTGTGGGGGAGTGCTGTGTACATTTGTTTTACTCAGCCTTGAAGAAATGTGAAGTGTTAATTCCCTGCTTCAAGGAAAGCACACCAAGTGTATATGCAGTGTTCCTGAGAGCTTCTTAATGAACTGAAAAACAAACAATTAGAGGTGGGAAGAAATATATTTCATCAACCCCCTGAGCAGCAATGATTTGCCTCAGCTTGTCATACATACTTGATTCTGATTAAAAGAAGGCAAATGAACTAGTTTAACCTTTCCTGATAAAGAAATTGGATCTGTTTTTAATAGAGTCTCAAATCCCATGTAATATGTATTGTGTAGGTTGATTGTCAACATGCAGGCAATCAGGGTACATGAGACAATTAAGTAGAGGGACATATTTTAGTGACCATGATTAGATTGAGAGTTAATTGTTGTTAAATGACCCAGATGGCAAAGGTGGCAGGTTTGGATGGGATATGCCTGGCTAAAGAGGCTTTCAAAACTTGTAATTACAGTAAACGCCTCCACAAATTGCTGCACTCCTTTTCAATATTTCTTGAAGTTGGGTTAATGAAAGTCATGTTGGAGGCTGATACTTAAAAAAAAAAAGGAAAGGAAAAGAGAACAGTTTTTTTTGGGGGGGGGAGGGGGGCAGAGGCAGTACAGAGATTTCTGGATTAAGATTCCTGTGTTACAAGAAAACAGATGAAGGGTAGCAAGACAAAAAGGCAAGCCTAGTTCCCAGGAAACTTGCTCTTCACTGCAGGACTGAGGTGGAGAGGGCCAGGTTGGGACCTTCTATACTGCAGAGTTACTTGCTCTGTAGTTAATTGCTAAGTAACTAGAACATGAAACTAGATTTCTTGATTTCGAATCCAGAACTGTTCTACCATTTTGCTGTCTGGGTTTTTATATGAATGTCTTGGTGAAATTCTTGGTAGATAGCATCTTGCAGAGATCAGACATTATTACCTGTTACTAAATCTGTTTTTGGTTCTCTCAACTTGCTACAGTATGTGACCTTTTCTCTTTATGGGAATAGATTGACACATATCCTTCGTTTAAAACCCTATAAAATGTGGAACATGAGGGGCACCTGGGTGGCTTAGTCGGCTAAGAGTCGGACTTTCGCTTGGGTCATGATCTCGCGGTTCGTGGGTTCGAGCCCCGCGTCGGGCTCTGTGCTGACTGCCAGCTCAGAGCCTGGAGCCTGTTTCAGTCTGGGACTCCCTCTCTATCTGACCCTCCCCTGCTCACGCTGTCTCTCTCTCTCTCCTAAAAATAAATAAAACATTAAAAAAAAATGTGGAACATGAATAGAATAGGACTTGTTTATTTTACTTTACATATTTTAATATGATAAAATTGGGCCTTTTATAATGCCACCCTCTAATTTTATGCTAGAATTCCTTTGTTGCGAAATCCAGTAATTCCCTATTCTTTGGGAAATTCTGGTTATAAAAATCTTGGTTTCTGATTCCAGAATTTTGGCACAGATAGTGACTCAGTGTAATGCAATAGGGTCCAGGAATAGGCCCCTGTGAGTATTCATGTATGTGAAGGGGGCATTTCAATTCAACGGAGAGAAGATAGTTCTCTGAGTAACTAATATTAGGATATAGTGGTTCATGTGGAGAAGTAAAACTGCATCTCAGTCCTTAAAACAAGTGAAATTTTTCTTTTTCACCATTTTTATAGTAAGAATTTATTTTTAGGGGCGCTTGGGTGGCTTAGTCGGTTAAGCGACCGACTTTCGCTTAGGTCATGATCTCGCGGTTCGTGGGTTCGAGCCCCGCGTCGGGCTCTGTGCTGACTGCCAGCTCAGAGCCTGGAGCCTGTTTCAGTCTGTGACTCCCTCTCTCTGACCCTCCCCTGCTCACGCTGTCTCTCTCTCTCTCTCTCCCCCCTAGAAATAAATAAAATATTAAAAAAAAAAAGAATTTATTTTTAAAAAAATGACCTCATAATTTGACTCTTTTTGTGCTGTGTTAATACCAGTTTACTCTGTTGTTACTGTAAAAAAAAAATGAGTAATTGTTCTAATGCTTCATGCTTTGCTATATGTAAACCTTGAATACGTATTTTTGAATGTGGACTTTTATGTTAACAAAATACCTTAAAAATGCAGAGCTGTCGAGCAGGTATTTTTTAAATAAGAAAGACCTATATATTTACATTAAAAAGCATTAAGTATTGGCAAAATAATTCCAGAGAAGCCCACATTAATAGATGTATTAAAAAATATATGAAGTCCAAACATATAAAAACAAATAGGTGCAAAGGCAACGACTCTCAGAGTTACCTGTATTTTTTCACAAAACACAACCATTCTTGAAGGTACTTGTTCAGTGTTTGTCTTCTGCACTGAGTTATTAGCTCAGTGAAGAAGGGACATCTGTAGTGGGTTCTCAGTAACATAACTTAATTCAAATCATAGACAGATAGACATAAATAACTGACACATGCACACTCAAGCCAGACTGTTTCCTACACCCTCATGTGCATGCATGCTTTCTCACACAGAGATAAACCACTTCACTAGAAACATGCTATTTCAGAGGCTGGACACAGTGTAGGTACACAGGGAGTCCCTAGCTGCCCCCTCGCAGTGTCCCCTCTAGGAGCTGCCTGGTGAGGTTTAATCACAGCAGCTCCGTCTCAGCCTGGGCTGCTCATGGAATGCTCTGAGGGGCTTTTACCAGTGCAGGTGCCCAGGCCCCACCCCACACCCGTGACCTCAGTCTCTAGTGATTTGACCTGAAGTCAGGATGTTTGCAGCCTCTGGGAAATTACCTGGGGAGAATAGGTGGAGATCCACTACCCTGGGAGACTTCTCAGGGTAAGGGTTTACTGGGCCCCAACTTAGGGATGCCTCTTGAAGGGGGCACATGCTGGGGGAGCAGCAGACTTCTCCCAGGCATCATGACCTGGAACCGCTTCCTGGTCTCGTCAGGTAGGTCTTGGGATGAGAAGAGGATCGTGAATGAATGTTCAGATTTCTACTGGACATCCCTTCCTGGTCCATGGAAAACGTAGTTTTGTACTGATTGTGCTGGTTTGCTGGACTGTTGTTACAAAGCACCACAGACTGGGTGGCTTAAACAGATCTGTGTTGTCCCATGGTTCTGGAAGGGAGTAATCAAAGACTATACTTTGAGGGATCATTTCTATAGTTCATCACTGGAAGTGAGTAGTGTAAGGTCAGCGTGTGAGCAGGGTTGGTTCCTTTTAAGGCTGTGAAGGAGAATCAGTTCCAGGCTCCTCCCCCAGCTTCTGGGGGTTTTCTTGCAATCTTTGGCATGCCTTGGCATATGGAAGCATCACCCATTTTATGGTTTCATGCTCACATGGCATCCTCCCAGGTCACCAGTTTGTTATAATAGGATGGAACTCCGAGCCTGATGGAGGGAGACGCCCAGGGCGAGGTGTGGGGAAAGGGCTTGCATCTTCCATGTTCCCTCACATCTCCATGTGTTTACAACCCTGAAGGAAGTTCCAAGGCAGGAACTTAAAAAAGGTAGTTTTAATCCCCCAGTTTCCTTATGAGGTTTCTTGAGAGCTTTTGGTTTTACTTTAAATCTTTTATGAAACTCCTCTTTCTCTAATGATGCAATTCCTGTGACTTTCACTACAGGCAAAGATGATTTCGGTTCACCATTTGATTTATAGTTTCCTTACCTGAGCTGAGCTTCTTATAGCCGTGACTCAGTTGTCAGCACGACACAGCTTTTACCTCATTAAAATCTGGATGCCACTGGCGGCACATCAGAAACAATACCTTTATCAAATACTTTGAAATGAACTTGCGTAATTGAGGTTGTTACATGATCTCAAACCACAGGACTCCAAAATGGAAGGGATGAAATATTTATCTTTTTTGGTGATAGTTAGATGTGGTGCTTTACAATTAATTAATTAATTAATCCTCTAATTAATCCTATAGATAAACAGATACAGTTTTCTGTGGGGTGACACACACACACACACACACACACACACACACTAAGATAGTGTTTTACATTATAAAGAACGCTTAATAAATAATCTGCGAATATTTGGAATACAAACTACACTAGTAGGATTCTGACAGCCACCCAGTTTTCATTAAGTTGACATTTATGTTTTATTTAACTTCTTAACTCTTGAATTTGCTTTTCTCTAACATTTCTTTCATCTATCCTGCCCCCTCAGTATATCTTATTTTTTAATAAAAAAAAAATTTTTAATGTTGTATTTATTTCTGAGAGAGAGGCATTGTGAGCAGGGGAGAGTCAGAGAGAGAGGGAGACACAGAATCTGAAGCAGGCTCCAGGCTCTGGGCTAGCTGTTGGCACAGAGCCCGACACGGTGCTCAAACACACATACCATGAGATCATGACCTGAGCTGAAGTCAGATGCTTAACCGACTGAGCCACGCAGGCACCTCAGTATATCTTTTCAGTTACACAGAAGAGAAAGGAATAAACATGCTGTTGTGAAATCTCAATCTGTTTTTGTAAAACCTCTGGTTGGTATGAACTTGTAGTGGGGAGTACTAAGAAAAGGCAAATAGTTCAGAGTTTGAGGATAAGGTCAGGTCTGCTGCTACAAGTAGATGTCAGGTTCATAAGGACTTACCTTTCAGAGAATAGCAGATCTACCTCCAAAATTCTCGGGGTGTGTGTGCGCGCACACACATACAAAGTGAAATAAATATGACTTTATTTAGAACATTTTACGGTTCACAGCAAAATTTTGGGAAAGGTATAGAGCTTTCCCCTGTCCCCACAATGCATTTCCTCCCCCATTACCAGCATTCCCTGAAGTATGAATTTGTTACAGTTGATGAACCTACATTGACACAATACAGTCATCCAAAGTCCACAGTTCACAATATAGTTCATTCTTACTGTTGTCCATTCTGTGGATTGGAACAAATGTATAACGACATGTATCTATCATTATGGTGTCACTATTTTCATTGCCCTAAAAATCCTCTGTGTTGCGTCTATCACACCCACCAACCCTTGGCAACTGCTGACGTTTTTACTGTCTGTATAGTATTGCTTTTTTCACGATGCCATATAGTTGGAATCCTACGGTATGTAGGCTTTTCAGATGGGCTCTTTCACCTAGTAATATGTGTTAAAAATTTCTCCCTGTGTGTTCCTGGCTTGATGGCCTTGTTTTTAAAGGGCATTGAGTAATATTCTGTTGTCTGGATATATCACAGTTGATTTATCCATTTTATCCAGTTAGCTACATTTTGGTTGCTTCCAGCTTGCTTCCAGCAGTTAGAAATAGCTGCTATAAACATGTTTTTGCTTGGGCATAGTTTTCAGCTCTTTTGGATAAATATCAAGGAGCACGATTGCTGGATCACTTGGTAAGAGTATATTTAGTTTTATAAGAAACTGCCAAGCTGTGAGTGGCTGTGCTGTTTTGCATCCTCACCAGAGAAGCATTAGCGTTCCTATTGCTCCATATCCTTGCTAGCATTTTGTGGTGTTAGTGTTCTGGATTTTGGTCATTCTAATAGGTATGTAGTGATTGCTTGTTTTAACTTGCATTTTCCTGATGACCTAAGAGGTGGATCTTTTCGTGTGCTTATTTATCATCTGTATTTATCTTTTGGGATGTTAAGGTCTTGGCCCATTTTTTTAATCAGGTTGTTTATTTTCTTACTGTTGTAAGTATTGTTCGTATAGTTTGGATAACATCCTTTTATCAGATAGGTCTCTTGTGAATATTTTCTCCCACTTTGTGTCTTGTCTTCTCTCTTGACTTTGTTTTTTCACCAGGCAGAATTTTTGAATTTTAATTACAACCACCTTGTTCAATTATTTCTTTAATGGATTATGCTTTGGTTGTTGTATCTAGAAGTCATTGCCATTCTCAGGGTCATTTAGGTTTTGTTGTATGTTCTAGAAATTTTATAGTTTTACATTTTACATTTAGATCTATAATGTATTTTGTGTTAATTATTGTGAAGGGCATAAGGTTTGTGTCTAGATATTTTTCTTCTGCATCTAGATATCCACTTTGTAAATAGGGTTATTTTTTAATTAAAAGTTATATGTTCATTTCTGAAAAATAGAAGTCACATCTAAATCTCAGTATCTGGTAAAATCATCTGTTTAAACCGGTATCTAGGGATTGTGCAGTTGTATACAATAATGAGTAGTCTGTATCTTGTGCAATAACACACAGCATCTATGAGGGTGAATGTAAGACTGAACATTCAGGTTAACAGCTCTAATATCAGCGAGGGCTTGTAATTCTATCCATAATCTTAAACATATGAATTTTATCCTCATAAGAATACACTGTTCTGTAGATTATTTTTCCAGTATCCAAGTTGAAATGATTACTTTATTTCCACAAGATTCCAGATTCAGTGGATAGCATTAAATTAATATTATAAACATATTTAATGATATTTTTGAGAAAGAGAGAGAGGGAGAGAGAGAGACAGCACGAGAGGAGGGGAGGTAGAGACAGACTGAACACAGAGTCCGAAGCAGGCTCCAGGCTCTGAGCTGTCAACACAGAGACTGATAGCAGGCTTGAAGTCACCAGCTGTGAGATCAGCTGAAGTTGGATGCTCAACTGACTGAGCCACCCAGGTGCCCCAATGTATTATAAATTTTGTAAACATTCTTTGTAACCAGAGTACTGCCCAACACAGATACAGTTATTAATTTTTGTTGAATAAATCAATACATCCTTATATTTGTGGTTGATGACCCATAAGTGAGTCAATAAATAATTAAGTACTCAACATTTTCACTGCTAAGTATTATATAGTTAGGACACAAAAATGAAGTTTGACCTTTGTTTCAGGTTCATAGCAAAATCAAGTAGACATGAAAAGTTTCAACAAGGAATAGTTTTTTTTTTTTGATATTAGTCAGTATAAATAGATGAACTATACATTTCTTGTATTTTCCTGATATCCATCATCAAATTACTTATGATCCTATTTATGTATATTTAAACGGTTAGTTCAGATGAGCTCTTTGACCCTACTAATAGTAGTTGGACACTACTAATTATAATTCTAGATTATATATACACAGGAAAACAATATGTACTACATGCAAATAAGTGAAAAGATAACATTTTCTCTAGAAATTCTGAAGTTTGGGTCGATCACTGAAGATTGGATGGTTGGGGAAGCCATAGACCAACTAAGTCTTGGATGAAGAATGTGTGCCTTGTAGGGGGGAGAAGGAATTCAAACCTTGATAGCTTAGAACTAAAGCAGGCTGGAGGATTTGATATTGTTCTCTATTCTTTAAACCTAAATCTCAAGCTTGGGTATGACTATTACAGTGTAAGAAAAGATCAGTTAGTCATATGGCAAAAAGAAGAATTAAGGAACATGTGCCCAGTTGTTCATGGCATCACCTCTGCCAGGGATTGATTGATTGATTGATTGTTTTAGGGATTGTCTTAGTCTTTTCTGGTGGATATAACAAAGTACTATAGACCAAGTGGCTTATAAACAATAGAAACTTAATTCTCAAAGTTCTTGAGGCTGTAAGTCTGAGATCAGGATGCCAACATGGATGAGTTCTGGTGAGGGCCCCCTTCCAGGTTGCAGTCTGGCACCTTCTTTTTGTATCTTCACATGGTGGAAAGAAAGAGAGCTTGCTCTCTGGCCTCTTCTAATGTCACTAATCCCATTCATTAGGGCTCCACTCTTAACAATCTAATTATTTCATAAAGTTCTTACCTTCCAATACCAGCACACAGGGGATTAGGTTTCAACATATGAATTTTAGGGGAAGAAAACATTCAGCATTTAATAGGGATAATGGGGAGGAGGTGGTTCTCAAGGCAATTACATCCGTGATTGAGGGCTAAGACACATATCTGTAGCAACCAGAGAGCCAATTCAAGCCAAATGTGATGACTAATAATTATACTTGGTGACTCATTTATCTAAAATGTTTTAAAACCTGTACAACCAAAGTAGTACTTTTTCTTTTTTCTTTTTTTTTTTGAAAAATCATTTGTGTATTCTCTACACCTAATATGGGGCTCAAAATTAAAAACCCAAGATCAAGAGTTGCATATTCTTCTGACTGAACCAGCCAGGTACCCCATTCTCCTTGGAGATAGAATTTTGCATGGAGGACAGAGTATTGTATGGGAGATAATATGGTTGGAGAAGAACCATGAGTTTCCCTTTGAACTGAAGTCTACAATCAGATTTTTCTTTCTCAGCACGCAAGAACCATATGATACAAGACCATCAGTACAAATGGATCTCGGTGGCACTGATTTCCAATAGGGTAAAGGGAAGAAAGCATTCTCTCTCAGGGAAGTGAATCAGACTCTGAGGGAGGAGCATGTAGTTTGAAGAAACCTTCTTTCCCTAGGAATTCTGATGTACCATATCTTTTAATTAATTCGGAATCTTGCCTTAGAGGCACCTGGGTGGCTCAGTCGGATAAGCTTTCGACTTCGGCTCAGGTCATGATCATGGTTTGTGGGTTTGAGCCCTGTGTCGGGCTCTGTGCTGACTGCCAGCTCAGCCTTTTTCAGATTCTGTATCTCCCTCTCTCTCTGACCCTCCCCTGCTGACACTGTCTTTCTCAGAAATAAATAAATAAAACATTAAAAAAAAAAAAAGGAATCTTGCCTTAATTTCATCCATAGTGAAACAATGTAGGGAGAGTGGTGAACATGAAAGAAAATATAATCATTATGGTCATATTCTTGGTTGTGCGGGATACTAAAGCTGAGAGGAATGATAGCCTGAGATGGAGGAAAACCAAGTAAAATGGAAAGATAAATATGTCCTATTCTTAATAACTAATGAACTGTGCAAGGCATGTTGGCATTTGTGCATAATCAAGGTATGGATCACTGAACAAGTCAGTGTCATTTCTATCATGTGTGACAAATCGATCAAGTGGATTCTGCAAGAAACCAGACAGTTCTGTGATGTCTGGATAAAGACTTTTCTAGATTTATTCTGTGATAAATTTATTCTGTTGAATTCTTTAAAATATTCTCCACATTTGTTATTTAAATTGTATTTGTTGTGATCATTAAAATATTTTATAAAGACATTTCTCTCTTAAAATTAGGGAAGTGCCAGTTAAAATTACATAAGCATATTTAACTGGAAATCAGTAGTTGCTGCAAGTTCTCATTCTGCACTGAAGTGGTGATATGCAGATACTGCAGAACTGCCCCAGGGAAAAGTTTGTAAAACGAGGAGATTTCCTGTGCTCATTTGGATTTACCCAGTGTTGTAAAATTGAACCATTGTGAAATATCAGACATTTCCTGAATGACTTCATCTTACTATATGAGAATCATTACTAGAGCATTTCAACCAATTCTTGGCTAATGATATTCAGTGGCTTTTGAGAAGAGAAATGGAGTGAAATTGTGTGTGTGTGTGTGTGTGTGTGTGTGTGTGTGTGTGTGTTTATGGACCCAAAAAGACCATTCTTTGGGCAAACAGAGTGATTTTGAAAGTAGAGCTTCTCATATAGACAAATGCTAACATTTTAGAAATAACACAACTTACAATGGAGACTCTTCTTAATATCTACAGTATGTAAACATCTAAATATTCATGTTAATCAATTAGTAATTACAATATAGAAAGCTTTATTTTTTTGTAGTTTATTTTGCTTTGTAATCAGTTCAGAGCATACTCTAGTAACTGGCACTTTTGTGTCCTTACTATACAATGTTTACTTGATATCTCAAAGGTACAGTAGAAATCAGGTCTTCTGTGTTATCACAGAAGCATAAAACTATTCAAAATAGTTGTGTGAAGCATGCTTTATTATGTTTTTTTATTTTGTAAGTAAGACATTTAACTGGAATTCTTCACTTCTCAATCATATCATACAATTTACTGTGCTGATTTTATTTACTATACTTGTGTATTACTAGTTGTATGTTAGTCCAGAAGTATATTGTTCTTGCACATTGCTAGCAAAACATGCAAGGTTTTTCTTTTTGAATAGAGGCTAGTAAGATCAGTAGAGATCTTACAAGGAATTGAAAAAATGATTATGAAACACTAAAAAAAGTTACATTGCATGATTCCAGAAGTATTTATGTATGTAACTAAAAGGGATATAAATATATAATATTTCTCTGGTGATTTTTGTGTCCAATTGGATGTCTCTATATCAACACCCTTTAGTCATCTCAGGAACAAGGTATAATTATAATCATATACCATTGACATTGAAGATTACTAAGTCTCCCAGAAAAAAAAAGTAGTCTCGTTTAAATGCATTCTTTAGGAGAACTGTTAAGATACCCCTCAACTGGACTCCACACTGTACTGACTAATATCTGGACTAGCGAAAATTAGATATGGTTTATTTGGCAAGATGTGGAAATTTAGATACATACATACTTAGATACATACATTTATTTTAGAAGAAAGAGCACACAAGTGGGAGAGGGGCAGAGGGAAAGAAAGAGAGAATCTTAGGCAAGCTCCATGCTCCGTGTGAAGCCAGACGTGGTGCTTGATCTCACAATCCTGAAAACATGACCTGAGTCAAAATCAAGAGTTGGATGCTCAACTGACTGAGCCACTCAGGAGCCCCTGGGGGAATTTTTTTTTAATGCTTCATGAAAGTAACTTAAGGACTGTTATAAAGTACATGAATTTATAATGTGGAATGAAAACTATAGGCATTTTCTCATAAAATTAAACACAGTTATACACAAGTGTATATAAACCATATTCAGTGAGGTTTTGTTTTTCTCCCAATCATTTTAGGCTAAGACCTGATTTGGAAATAGGTAGCCCTCAAATCTCAGTTGCTTGACACACCCAAAATGTCTTCCTGTCTGACAGAAGTTGGTCTTTTCTTGGCTCCTTATTATCTCCACCCCAGCACCAGATGGACTGAATGGTTATCTCTGGGAAAATGCTGGTCTGAATGCAGAGGGAGAAAAAATGGCAGACTATGAACTTCGAGGCTTATGGTTTGGCCCAGAAGTAACACACCTCTCTTCTGTGAGTATCTCTTATTTGATGTCCGAGTTCAACATGGAGATGAATAATCTTATCCCCAGTGGGGTAAGCATACAAAAAAGGGCAGCAAATTTTTTGAATGGTAATATATTCTAATGATATTGAACAATAACATATTTTAATAATATAGTCTAATAAACTTCTAGTTACTCCTTATTAAGGAGCTGATAAAAAACATTAGACCAGGTATGGTTAAATGTGATTCAATTCAGTATTAATTTGTTCATTGACTTGTATTCTTATTGTAGAAAAATCTCCATTCAACAGTTTCTTAATACACACTCCTAGGTATTCACAAATATGATGGATTTCCTACCCCTCTGAAGCTCACAGTTTAGTTAGGGAAATAAATAATTGCATTCCGTATTGTGATGATCATAAAATCAGAGTATGTGTAAGATACTCTGGTGAATATTATTTAAAAAATTGTGAAATGTGCTTTATATAGTGTTTCTCATTTAATTCACCACGTAGATGTCATTAGTTTTTCATAGTTACAGATGATGAAGTCAACTTAAGGTGGTTGAGTGGCATGCCCAAGGTCAGATGGCTTGCTTAACTCAAAGCGGGTCATGTGGTCTAGAGCCTAAATTTTTGCACCACATTATACTGTCAGCACCTATTTTTCTTTCTCTGAAAGTGTGTTGTTTTCAGTTTGTGTGATCCTGAGGTTATTTACTTTGTGTTCTGCATCTTGGTTGTTGGCTATATTTATGGCTGTTTTCTACCACTTTTGAAAAGAGAAGTACCTTCCTACTTGCTTTGAGTTCAAAACTAAAACGGACATCCCATTGGGCAAGATAGCAGAGGTAACATGACCTGCACATCTTTATTCAACTTTCCTGTGGTAGTGGTTTAGGAGTCTTACATTAAAATTTAGCCACTTCAAACTGGATCAGTTTGTGTAAAATGTACTTATTCTAAAATGGAAAAAAAATTAGAACTTTATGATGAAAATAGGTTTAAATATATATAATAGTTTTAGATACTCTCACTTTAAATTACTAAGCTTACATGGAAAATACATTTGTTCAAAATATTTGTGTGGTTGAATAGAGCACAATCTGTTGTACACTTTTCTGGTGTTGTGTGAAGCTTTCATGCTCTCAAAAGACTAATGAAAATTGTGAAAAACTCAAAATCTCTTACGAATTTTGAAAAATTGAGAACCTTAGTAATTTTCTTAGTATATTTCTTAAAAGATGAGATAAATTGTTTTCTCTGTAACTAAGGGGAATAAACTTATAGATAACTAGATGGAGTCATATAATATCTAAATATAAGAAAAATAAATATTTTTTTTTTACTGAGAGCTTTTTACCAAAAAGTTGAATACTTGTGGACTCTGGAGATGGTTTTTTATTTTTTTTTTTTACAAATAGTTTATTGTCAAATTAGTTTCCACATAACACCCAGTGCTCATCCCCACAAGTGTCCTCCTCCATGCCCACCCCTCCTCCCCCCACATCCACCAGTCCTCAGTTTTTGTCAGCATTCAAGAGTCTCTCATGGTTTGCCTCTCCCCCTTTCCCCCACCATTTCTGCCCTTCTTCTCCGCCTTGGTCCTCTGTTAAGCTCCTCCTAATCCTCCTATACGTGCACACATATGATATTTGTCTTTCTCTGCCTGACTTATTTCGCTCAGCATAACACCCTCAAGGTCCATCCATGTTGCTACACATGGCCAGATTTCATTGTTTCTCATTGCCATGTAGTATTCCATGGTATAGATAAACCACATCTTCTTGATCCATTCATCTGTTGATGGACACTTAGGCTCTTTCCATGTTTTAGCTATTGTGGAGAGTGCTGCTATGAACATTAGGGTACATGTGCTCCTATGCATCAACATTTCTGTATCCCTTGGGTAAATTCCTAGCAGTGCTATTGCTGGGTCATAGGGGAGTTCTACTGTTAGTTTCCTGAGGAACCTCCACACTGTTTTCCAGAGGGGCTGTACCAGTTTACATTCCCACCAACAGTGTAGGAGGGTGCCCGTTTCTCCACATCCTCGCCAGCATCTAGAGTTCTCTGATTGGCTCATTTTAGCCACTCTGACTGGCGTGAGGTAGTATGGAGATGGTTTTTTAAATCGCTATAAATTTGCGTGCGACTCTGCAGGTAGTAATTTTATTTAAATTCTAGTGAGTTAACATAGTGATTCACTACTTCTGTGCATCAGCCAGTGCTCATCCCAGTGTATTAGTGTATTAGACTCTGTAGTTCAGAGTCTGTTTCTTGGTTTTTCCCCTCTGTTCACTTTTTTCTTAAATTCCACACATGAATGAAATCATCTGACATTTATCTTTCTCTGACTGACTTACTTCACTTAAGATAATACTCTAGCTCCATCCATGCCATGGCAAATGACAAGATTTCATTTTTTTTTAGATTGAATAATATTTCATTGTGTATATATGTACACACACATATATATATGTATATACACTACCACTTTGTTATCTATCTATGAATGGATGTTTGGGCTGCTACTGTAATTTGGCTACTGTAAACGATGCTGCTATAAACAAAGGGGTGCATATATCCCTTCGAATTAATGTTTTTGTATTCTTTGGGTAAATATTCAGTATGATTCCTGGATAGTAGTAGGGTAGTTCTATTTTTAACTTTTTGAGGTACCTCCATATTGTTTACTAAGTGGCTGCCCCAGTTTACATTCCCATCAATATTGCGAGAGTTCCTTTTTCTCCACACACTCACCAACCCTTGTTGTCTCTTGTGTTTTAGAATTCAGCCGTTCTTACAGGTAGTAACTCATACTTTCGGTTTCTCTGGTGATGAGTGATGTTGAGCATCTTTTCATGCATCTGTTAGCCATCTGTATGTCTTCTTTGGGAAAGGATATATTCATGTTTTCCCAGTATTAATAGGATTTTTTTTTTTTTTGGTGTTAAGTTGTATCCATTTTTTATATGTTTTTGAGACTAACCCTTTATCAGCTATGTCATTTGCAAATATCTTCTTTCATTTACTAAGTTGCTTTTTAGTATTGTTGGTTGATTCCTTTGCTGGGCAAATCTTTTTATTTTGATGTAGTCCCAGTAATTTACCTTAGCTTTTATTTCTATTGGGTCAGGACACATATCTAGAAAAATGTGACTATAGAAACAAATGTTACTGTCGAAGAAATAACCAATTGTCCTCTCTTTTAGGATTTTGATAGTCCTGTCTCACATTGAGGTCTTTAATCTATTTGAAATTTATTTTTGTGTATGATATAAGAAAGTGGTCCAGTTTCATTCTTTTGTGTGTTGTTGTCCAGTTTCCCAACATGATTTTTTGAAGGGGCTTCTTCCCCGTTGCATGTTCTTGTTTCCTTGCTTGAAGATTAATTGACCGTATAATTATGGGTTCATTTCTGGGCTTTCTCTTCTGTTTTATTGATCTATATGTCTATTTTTGTGCCAGCACCATAATGTTTTGATTACTACAGTTTTGTAATATAACTTGAAGCCAAGAATTGTGAGGCCTCCAGCTCTGCTTCTTTTTTTCAAGGCTGCTTTGGCTACTTGGGGTCTTTTGCAGTCGCATATAAATCTTAGGATATTTGTTATAATTCTGTGAAAAATGCTACCGGTATTTTGATTAGGATTGCCTTAAGTCTATAGATTGCTTTGGACAGAGTGGACATTTTAACAATACTTGTACTTCCAACCAATGAGCATAGAATGTCTTCCCTTTTCTTTGTGTCATCTTGAATTTATTTCATCAGTGTTTTATGGTTTTCGGAGTCCAGGTCTTTCACCTCTTTGGTTAAGTTTATTCCTTTGTGTTATTATTGGCACAATTATAAACAGAGTTGTTCTTTTCTTTAATTTCTCCATGTACTGCTCCATTATTGGTGAGATCTAGTAGTTTTTTTTGGTGGTTTTTGAGTTTTCTATACATAGCATCATGTCATCTGCTAATAGTGAGGATTTTACTTCTTCTTTGCCGGTTTAGATGCCTTCTATTTATTTTTGTTGTCTGATTGTTGTGGCTAGGACTTCTAGTTCTTTGGTTATAAAAGTGGTAACATTTTATAGAACCTTGGTTTGTGAGCATAATTCCTTCAGAAAACATGCTTGTAATCCAAAGCACTTGTGTATGAAAGTGAATTTCCCCATAAGAAATAACAGAAACTCAGATGATTTGTGCCACAACTCAAAAATATTCACACGAAAATGATTACAATACTATAGTACAAAATAACAAAGAAAATACAATATATAAAGAGAAATAAATAAATTAACCTGCACTTACCTTTGAAACCTTCATGGCAACTTTTCCGTATCTTCCAGAACATGTGGCTGTTGCTTTGATATTCTCTTGACTCCTTTTGCTGCACTTAGCCCCCTTATTTCTTCTTTCTTTCTTTAAAAAAAATTTTTTTTAATGTTTATTTTTGAGAGAGAGAAAGACAGTGTGAGTGGGGGAGTGGCAGAGAGAGAGGGAGACATAGAATCCAAAGCAGGCTCCAGGCTCTGAGCTGTAAGCACAGAGCCTGATGTGGAGCTCGAACTCAGAGTGTGAAATCATGACCTGAGCCAAAGTTGGATGCTCAACTGACTGAGCCACCCAGGCACCCCTCTTCTTTCTTTTTTATTGTGCAAGTTGTTGATGTAGACTTCTTATAAAATCTTGAAATTTTGGCCACTTATACCTTGTTCATACTTCTCGATGATTTCCTTCTTAACTTCACTGTAATTATCTCCTTTTCCTTACCACCTTTCTTTTCAACCCTTTTCTGCCTGGGAGCCATCGTATATGGCTTCCTCACATGGAAGTTGACTACAGTACAGTATTAATAAACTCTTGTTATATACTGTATTAAAGAAACTGGCAATAAGGCAACAGAGGAAAGGGTCTATATCTGCAGGCAGCGTGACTTAGAATGAAGCAAAGCATTCCTGAGCTTCCTCTTGTATGGAGAAGCAAAGGACTGTCCGTAGGTGCTTTGGAGTGAAAAAAAAATACACTAGTGCCAGTTGTGGGCACCTTCCAACGTTCTGAAAAATGACTGATTTCTGCCAAACACCACAGTTTGACACTGAGCATTGGAGCATGGGAGGCAATCACCCACAATCCCACAGCAAGAGAGAAAGAGAGAAGAACTGTTGGCTCAGTTGTGATCATGTGATGTTTGACCTCACACACTACTCGTATTGCAGGACACTGCTCGTTTATGAAGTTAAAATTTATTAGTAATGTGTGCTCCTCTTGTGAAAACTCATAGAACAAGTTACTTGCAATCCAGGAGTTTACTGTATATCATATTTTCTATCCTTTCTCTTATTGATAAAATATATCACATTGATTGATGTGTGATTATTGAGCCAACTTTGCATCCCAGCAATAAATCCCCCTTGATCATGGAGAATAATTTTTCAATGTACTAGTGCAGTTGGTTTGCTAATATTTTATTAAGGATTTTTGCTTCATCAGATATATTGGCCTGCAGCACTCTCTCTCTCTCTCTTTTTTTTTTTTCTCGTGTGCTGTGTTTTTTTGATTTTAGTGTCAGGGTAATGCTGGCCTCATAGAATACATGTGGAAGTTTTCCTTTCTTGTGTATTTTTTGAAATGTTTGAGAAGAAAAGGTATTAACTTTTCTTTAAATATTTGGTAGCATTCACCTGTGAAGCTGTGTGGTCTTGGACTTTGGTTTCTAGGAAGGTCTTAAATTACTGATTCAGTTTCATTGCTGGTAATTGGTCTGTTCAGATTTTCTCTTTCTTTTCAGTTTTGGTAGGTTATATATTTGATAGGTTATATATTTCTAGAAGTGAATCCATTTCTTCCAGTTGTCCAATTTGTTAACATATAATCTTCCTAATATTTTCTTATAAATAAGGTTCTGTGGTCTTGGTGGTTATTTCTCTTACTTAATTTGTGATTTTGAGTCTTTTTTTGGTTTGTGTTTTGACTAGAGGCTTATAATTTTTTTTTTCAAAAACCAGCTTCTGTTTCAAGAACTTTAAAAAAATTTTTTTTCCTATGTCATTTATTTTTGCTCTAAGCTTTATTATTTCTTTCCTTTTGCTGGTTTTGTGTTTTGTTCTTTTTCTAGCTCCTTTAGGTATAAGGTTAGGTTGTTTATTTGAGATTATTTTTTCAGGTGGGCTTATATTTTGTAAACATCCCTCTTGAAACTGCTTGTTCTCCACCCAAAGATTTTAGACCATTTTCATTTGTCTCCATGGTTTTTTTTTTTTCAAATTTCTTCTTAGGTTTTTTTGGTTGACCCATTCATTGTTTCATAGCATGTTATTTAGCCTCCATATATTTCTGCTCTTTCCAGATCTTTATGGTTATTGTCTAGTCTCATAGTGTTGTTAGAAAAGATGCATGGTATGATATAACTTTGATCATTTTGAATTTTTTGAGATCCTGAAATGGATCTGTTCCAGAGAATGTTTCATGTGCACTTGAAAATAATGTGTACTGTGTTGTTTTAGGGTGGAATGTTTGGAATATATCTGTTAATGACCCAGTATGTCATTCAAAGCCCCTGTTTCCTTGTTGATTTGCTGTGTTTTTTATTTTTAACATTCATTCATTTTTGAGAGACTGAGAGAGACAGAGTATGAGTGGAGGAGGGGCAGAGATAACGGGAGACACAGAATCCAAAACAGCCTCCAGGCTCTGAGCTTTCAGCCCAGAACCTGATGAAGGGCTGGAACTCACAGACCAGGGGATCATAACCTGAGCTGAAGTCAGATGTTTAAGTGACTGAGCCACCCAGGTGCCCCAATTTTGTTTTGATGATCTGTGGATTTAAGTAGGTGTTAAAATCCCCTACTATTATTGTATTACTATCAGTTAGATCCTATGTTTGTTATTAACTTTTGTATGTGGGTGCTTCCATGTTTTGTGCGTGTATGTTTACAATTGTTATTTCTTTTTGTTGGATTTCTACTTTATTATTATAGAGTGTCCTTTGTGTCTTATTGCAGTTCTTGTTTTAAAGTCTGTTTTTTGATATAATTGTTGTTATCCTGGCTTTCTTTTCATATCCATTTTCATGATAAGTGTTTCTCCATCCTCTCCCTTTGAATCTGCATGTGTCTTTAATTTCAAGTGAATTTCTTGTAGGCAGAATTTAGGTGGTCTTGCTTTTTATCCATTCTGTCACCCTTTGTCATTTGAGCATTTAGTCTATTTATATTAAAAATAATTGTTGATGGATATGTGTTTATTGCCCTTTTGTTGTAGGTTTTTTGATGTTTCTATAGACTGTCTCCTATTGTCTCTATCATAGTATGTTGATTTCTTTAGTGCTAGAATTGGATTTCTTTCTCTTTATTGTTTGCATATTTATTGGCAGGTTTTTGTTTGTGGTTACCGTTAGGTTTGTATATAATATCGTCTGCATATAGCAATCTATATGAGGTTGATGGTCGCTTGAGTTTAAACCCATTTATTAGTACTCTCTGCCCCACCACCCTGATATTTTAGGTATATGGTGTCATATTTTACATAATTTTATTTTGTGAATCCTTTCGCTGATGTTTAGAGATATATTTATGTTTTTCACCAAAATTTATTTATTTTGAGAGAGAGAGCGAGAGAGGGCACAAGTCAGGTAGGTGCAGAGAGAGAGTGAGCGAGAGAGTATACAGCAGGCTCTGTGCTGTCAGCGCAGAGCCCAGTGTGGGGCTTGATTTCAGGAATGATAAGAAACCAAAAGTTGGACACTTTAACGGGCTAAGCTACCCAGGTGCTCCCAGATATGTATGTATCTCTCTCCCTCCCCAGCCCTCTGTGTGTGTGTGTGTATGTGTACATATGTATATGCACACACATACACACACTGGCATGTGAGGTTTCTGCGGAAAAATCGGATAACCTTATGAGGTTTCCCTTATATATAACTGTTTTTGTTGGTGTTTTTAAAATTCTCTCTTTGGGGCACCTCGGAGGCTCAGTTGGTTAAGCACCCGACTTCAGCTCAGGTCATGATGTCACAGTCCATGAGTTTGAGTCCTGCATTGGACTCTGTGCTGACAGCTTAGAGCCTGGAACCTGCTTCAGATTCTGTGTCTCCCTCTCTCTCTGCCCCTCCCCTGTTGTCACTCTGTCTCTCTCTCTCTCTCTTTTTCTCTCTCTCTCAAAAAATAGAATAAAAACATAAAACAAAGTTAAAAAATAAAACTATTTACTACTAGTTCTTACCGTTTTAATTACTTTGTGTCATGGTGTGGATCTCTCTGAGTTGATTTTGTTGGGAGCTCTCCAACAAAATATCTGGTCTGGATATCTGGTTCTTTCTCCATTAGGGAAATTTTCAGCTATGATTTCTTCAAATATTCTGCTCCCTTTTTTCTTTCTCCTTCCGAGATCCCTATAATGCAGATCTTATTGTGCTGGATGGAATTGTTAAGTTTTCTACGTTTATTTTCATTTGCGTATTTTTTTCCCCTCTCTTTTCCTCTGCTTGGTTACTTTCCATCACTGTTTTTCAGGTCATTAGCTAATTCCTCTGCTTATTCTAGCCTGCTGTTTATTCCACGAAGTGTATTTATAATTTTATTCATTGTGTTCATCCTCTCTGATTGGTTCTCTTTTAGCTCTGTGCTCAGGGTTTCACTGATGTTCTCCACTCTTTTCTCAAATCCAGTGATTATATGATCATTATGTTAAATTCTTCATCCGGCATATTAATTATTTCTGTTTGACTTCTGTCTCTTGCCGTGTTTTGTCCTTTTCTTTCACTTGAGACCTATTCCTCTGTCTCCCCAGTCTGTATAAATCTGTGTCTGTCTCTGTGTGTGAGGAAAGTCAGCTGTGTCTCCTGCCCTTGACAGTAATGGCTTTATGAAGAAGAGGCCCTGATGTGTGGGGCAGCGTGGTGTACCCAGCACTTCAGGGGTATCTCCCATGTGTTGTTGGCACCTTGCTGTTGTGTCCTGGCTGCGATGTTTGATATCCTGCCAGGATTGGCAGGTAATTTTAACAAGGTCCACACAGGTCTGCTTGTGAAATGAGACCTGGCGCTGGGAGCTCCCTGGGACTGGGGAGCCTTGTGTGGAGCTGCAAGTGTGGAACATGAGTGGGGAGCACAGTTGGACCCGGCTGCACCTGGGACTTCCACAAGGCTCGCTGCTGCGGCAGGGCCAAACCGCACAAATCGAATGCGTCAGGAGATGCAGAATCACAGGATTTCCTCAGGTCCTGGGGTAAGACTAGCCCAGTCCTGGTGGCAAAGGTGACTGGGAAGGGTAGACCCACTGAAGCTTGGGAGGGGTGTGAGGCTTGCTGTCAGCAGGTTAGGTAGTGAGTGTGAGTGCCATGCTGGTTCCCACAGGTGTAGTTATGGAGGAGGGGATGGGCACAGACTAAGGAGGCTGTACTTGCCAGCTCCTTTGTTCCTGGAGGACTCTCAATGATCCTTACCCTTCTGGGAACAGCTCTGAAATGAGTAAACTATTCTCCCTTAGGTATACTCCAGGCACTTGTCAACTGCTTCTAGGATGTATCTTGGAGGGCTGTTTGTTGTGCTGTCTTTTTAAGGGTCAGGACTCAGCTTCCTCTCACTCTCAAGGCTCTGCCAGAGCTGAGCCTGCAGAGTTTTAGAATTTCAGGCTTTAAGTTCCTCCAGTGGTGAGCACTCACAAAATCCAGTCCCTCTGACTTTCAAAGCCAAATGTTATTGGGAATCTGTCTCCTCCACATGGGCGCCCTGGTGTGATGGTCTGTTTCTTTCCTCTTTCCATGCCAGTGGCTCCCCACTCCCCCAACCCCACAGCTTCCTCACACTTCGCTGTTGTCCACTTTGCTGCCCATGGCGTCTTCGCCCTTCCTGTCCTCTTGGGGGTGGCCTCTTCTTTGCTTTTAGTTGGGGTGTTTGTTCTGCCAGTTTTGGGTTCGTTTACTGGGTTATTTATGTTGCTGTGATTGCTAGCTGGTTGTATTCATGGGAGGAGATGAGCTTAGGGTCTTCTTAGTCTACTGTCTTCCCAGCCTCGCTGTAGAATTGGTTTCTAACAATCCCAGGACAGGTACTTAGAACACATAGAAATTAGAAAATAGATTTTGTTTTCAATAAAATTCCTGCCATGTTAATATTTTGTATTTTTATAGTATAGGCTCACTATTTGTGTTCTTCATATGAAATGCCAATTTGAAGAGTCAAGTGTAGATTTCACGGTTAGTTTCCTCACTGAAACATCAGTGTTCAGAACCTTCACATATTAAAATATTTTGAAACAATTTTATTTTCCACGCAGTTGAGGCTTAGTAATTTAAGGATATTTAAAACTATATATGTATTTGACTATATTTTAATATACCCAAACATTTAAAATTCTTTTTCATTGTAGAGCATTTTGTACATAATTTGGTATTTGATTTGAATCTCATAGATACCATAAACATGCCACTTTGATTTCCTACCTTTTGAGCTTCAATATTACATTAGGCCTGCATAGGTTGACTGGGTCTTGATGCTGCTTCTGGTTTTAAACATTTCCAATTGATTCTTTAAAATAAAAATTAGTGAAGTATTGTTGGTTGATTGATCTTGCTAGGTAAAATTATTGGACATCCTCAAATGGGAACCAGATTTATCTAAATTATAAAGACATTCCTTTAAATATAGACCAAAACTGCTTGACTCCTAATACATGTTCACAGAAAGATGTATTGAATGAATGAGTGGATGGATGCATAAAATGACATAAACCTATTCTGTAGTAATACTTTAGTCATTTTTCTTCCTTGCCATTTTCAAGTCGTGTATAGATAGGCATTTCCTTTAGATGATTGCTGCATTTTAAAAATACATTTGTTTTGCTTTTTATTAAAAATGTCTTTCTCTGTTATGTTCCTTTTTATATACTACAATACAGGGTGTGGGTCTACTGCATAGTTTTCTTGTTTGTCTTCTATTAATTTTCTCACTAAGCCTGTATTATTTTCTATGTACCTGATCCTTTTCTAGGAATCAGACATACTCTCAAGTGAGAGAAACAGAAATGTTCTTATTTAATTATGAAACAGTATGTAACATACATACTCTGTAAAACATAGGCACAGTATACTTTGGCATACGTGAGTAAGGGTGACTTTATGGTAGAGGAAGTCAAAAGAAGATGAGTAGTCATTCCCCAGGAACAATGGAAGACAATGAAAAAATTCCAGGTCTTGAGGATGGAGCAAACACCAAGATAAGCAGAAAAAGTGGGAGTGAAGGAAATGATAAAGAATCAACTTTGATGGAGGGGATATGGACTTAAAATACTGGAAGGAAATGAAGAAACCCTGACTCATGAGAGAATATTCCAGAAGAGAACTAAAGGACTGGTGTCTTTCTGTAACAAATGACCCAGAGTGTTTAAGAGACTGCGTTAGGCATAGCCTAGGAGAATGGGGTAAACGTTCTGCAGGACACTAGATAGCTTCTCTTCAAGTTTTATTATGTTTCTGTTTCTTCTAACTGGTTACAAACTTTTATGAATATTGAATCTTTTGAAATAAATACATTCCAAAGAGTGCCTTCACTAGCCCCTTCCTCTTTCCCATATAGCTTGGCATTGTTTTCAGTCTTTGGATGAATCCAAATTCTGGTATGCATGTGAGTTGACAGGAGTGTGAGAAGCCAGGGGTGGGTGTGTAGGTGTGGTGCGAGAGGGGCTTTTTCTCAGGTTAATTTTCTTTTCCTTAAGTTAGCTTTAGAGTCTTCCCACCATCGACATCCCCTGGATGTCTCACTGTTGGCATTGCCCTGCTGGAAACCTGGCATTTAGCTTCTGCTTCATAGTGTTAATTCTATTGGAGTTATCTCCAATAACTCCAATTGGAGGGATGGAGGGATGGTGAGTTTGGTCAAGATCAAGATCATAATTATCATACATAATACAATTTCAAGGAATGCTACAATGATTCTTGCTATATTAATGATTACATGGATGAACACATGAAAGAACAGTGTCTAGTATTATCCAAGCCCTGGAATATTACAGAGTAGAATCTAGGTTTTCCAATTCTCAGCTCACTTTTATTCTCACTCTGCTCCTCTTTCCTTTTACCTAACAGTTATTTCTTTTCCAAAAAAAATTTTTTTAATGTTTTATTTATTTCTGAGAGAGAGAGAGACAGCATGAGCAGGGAAGGGTCAGAGAGAGAGAGGGAGACACAGAATTAGAAGCAGGCTCCAGGCTCTGAGATGGTAATCAGCACAGAGTCTGACGGAGGGATTGAACCCATGAACTGTGAGATCATCACCTGAGCCGAAGTCGGATGCTTAACTGACTGAGCCATCCAGGCACCTACCTAACAGTTATTTCTTGTGAAATTCTCTGCTTATTTTTTAATAGGAGTGAAGCTAGGTATTCTTACATGTTTAAAAAAACCATGTGTAATATCTTCTCTGCAAACTATTTATGTCCTTTATGCATTGTTCTTGATTTTTTTTTTCTCGTTTTTATGGTTCACTTTATATGTTATGGAACTTAGCCCTTTGCCATAAATATTTTCCCATTTTGTGGTTACTGTCTTGATTGTTCTCATGGTGTTTTGCTGGAAGTAGGCTTTCATTCATTGCTGTGGAATTTATCAATCTCTTTTTTGTGGCTTTTGGATTTTGAGGCATGATTATGTTGAACATTGACTTCTCAAAAGAGTAAGAAAAAAAAATCTGTTATTCAGTACCGTTAAGCTAATTAGTTAATTACTGAAGTAAGGGGGAGAACACCAAGAGTTCTTCAAGTAATATCTCAAAATGAAGACATTAGGGAAGAGTATTTATAGGGTTTTAGGGCCTGGGTGAGTGAATTTAAGGCAGGTCTTAACAGGAGAGGAGTTGTCTGAGATTGGGCAAAATATATGATAAAATTGCTTTGAATTGGGACTGCTGAAATGAAAATATTGAAGACAGCCTTGGTAAACATCTGTTAATCTTGATAAGTAAATTTATAATCTTTTAGCAGCTATTTCCTGGAGAAAACAGCCAAGATTTTTTTGTGTGGTCCTAATATTATTTAGTGCAGAAATAGTAAATTATGTCCATTCCATATTCAACACAAAGAAAGAATTATGTTAGATTCGTTTCTCACTTATAAGGAAATTCACTCATTTCTACTTTTTATTTTATAGTTTTTTACCCTTAAGTTTTTGTTAATGTAATCAATTCTGTTAGACTGTGTAGCCTCACATCTAGCTGGCCTTCTTTTCACAAAATGACTACTTGGTCATCTTAGTACTATTTACTGAATAATTACCTGTTGTTCCAATGATTTGAGATGCCATCTTTATTATATACAAATAATCACACATATTGGCCTCCTTTTCTGCACCATGTTTCCTGTTTCATTGGTCTGTTCACCTTTGTATCACTGTTAAATGACATGGATTGTGGAAGCTGTGTATATTTTGAAATTTGGTAGTGGTCGTTCTTCATTGCACTTCCTTTTCAGACCTTTTCCTATCCCTTCCTATTTATTTTTTCCACAGAAACTGTAGAATCAACTCTTTCTAGCCCTAAATTTCTAAGAAATTTTAGAATAGAAACATTTTCTAATAAAATATTTGTTTGGAAAAAAATGACTAATTTTTCCCAAACTGAATTCCCTTCATCTAAGACTACACACACCCATCAGTGTTTTGATATTTTCTTTGTAGAGTACTTACATAATTCTTTAAAACTTGTAGCTGGACTGTCTTTTAACCTGGGCATTATAAGTCGGAGGCTTTCTGTCTTGTTCCATCTATGTATTCAAGTTCATGGTTGATTTCATTAACGCCTTATATGCCAATTATTTACTCTATTCTATTATTATATTGTCTCATTATGTCATTTTTGAGTTTATTCTTTTGATTTTCAAGGTACACAATTAAGTATTATCACTATATAGTGTTAGTTTTACATTTTCAACTCATACATACCTTTATTTTCTTCGCTGATTGAACTGACCGGTTTCTTCAGTAATATGTTAAATAACATTGGTGGTAGTAAGCATTGACTTGTTCTTGACTTCTATGGACATGCTTCTGGATTTTCCTCATTAAGCATAAACCTACATTTTAGACAGAACAGCAGTGTTTCACAATGTTAAGGATCTTTGTATTCCTGTTTCAGTGTCCAGTAACTTTAGTAGGTTGTTTTCAGGTAGAAAGTTTTAGGTCCATTTCTTCTGCCATGTGTCCTTTTTAATAATGCTGGATTCAAACCTTCTTTCATGGGGCTATGATTTTTCTTTTTGAGATATAATTGACATATGAGTTTCAGGTGTTACAACATAATCATCATATTGTGAAATGATCACCGCGAAAGTCTAGTTAACATCTATCACCATACATAACAAAATTTTTATTTTGGGATGAGAACTTTTAACATCTATTCCAACAATGTTCAAAAATATATTACAGTATTGTTGACTATAGTTAGGACTATTTTTTAATAATAAATTATAATTTTTTCTGTGCCATACTTTTGTGTTTCTATTTTTTGAATTCCCAGCATGAATACGTTGAATCTACTTTATGTATCTTTTACATATTATCTTTATTTTCTCCTCCTCTCAATTATTTTTCTTAATTTTCTCACTTTTTCAGTTACAATCATCTTATGCTTCCTGCAGTACTCATCCTTTTTGTAAACTCTAGTTTACTATTTTATTCCCGTGAATTTGTTTTCTTTGTTCAATTCTTTTCATGTCAGTTCAATTTCTTCTGTTTTATTCATTGTCTTTTCACTGAGTTCTGGCATGTGAGTTTTGTGGTCTCGGTTTATAGCAATTGCTTATTTTATTTTTAAAAAAAAAATTTAAATTTTTTATTTTTTAAAATATTAATTTTTGAGAGAGAGAAATGGAGACAGCATGAGCAGGGGAGGGTCAGAGAGAGAGGGAGACCCAGAATCTGAAGCAGACTCCAGGTTCTGAGCTAGCTGTCAGCACGGAGCCTGACGCAGGACTTGAACCCATGAACGGTGAGATCATGACCTGAGCTGAAGTCGGACACTTAATCGACTGAGCTACCCAGGCATCCTTATTTTTTTAATGGTAGAATTTATATTCAAACATTTCATATCTGTAGCAGATATTTTTTCTTTTCCATGTTTCTACACTGTAATAATTTTTCTTTTCGGTTTTCTTAGAGTACCTTTGTATTGAATCTGTACCGTGTTATTATGTACTTCCCTTTCATAACTTTTAGAAAGAGTTTCATTTGGTGATGGGGGCATAGTTTTCTAATCTTTACAACCTAAACCTCCCTTCTGCCCCAACCCAGATGGTAGACAAATGGATTCCTGCATACCTGGTTCTACCCTGTGTGTGTGTATGTGTGTGTGTGTGTGATGCTCTACCTCTTCTGCTCTCAAGTGAACCAAGCATGTTACAGAGCATAGCCCCCATTCTTCAAGGTAAACCTCTCGTTTCCAAAAAACATCTTTCTTTTGTCACCTTTTCAAACCTTCCATCTGTGATCTGCTCAACACTTACCTGGATCTCTTTACTCATGGATTGTGTCTTTCCTGAGATGCGTTAATGCTGGTCCTTCCTGGATTTTAAAGTCTAAAGCTTAAATTTGCCTGAAATTGATGTCTGTGCAACTTTGAAAATTCTTCTTGTTACTGAAAATAATTTCCAGAAAAAGGAGTTTTTTAATTATAATGGTATTATGTTTAGGTCAGGAATCTGAGTGACCTTTTCAGTAATTCTAGGAGAGAAACAGCTAGAAAATTGAATGCTTATTGTTAAAAGATGTGATCAGTATAAGATGGGGGTAGGAAATACTACTCATGACTAGGTTAAAAGTTACTTTGAAAAGTTTTCATCTGTCACACTGTTAGTATTTATGCAGATTGGATAAAAGGGCCTCAAATTCCTCCTATCTCTCTATGTACCCTTGGCCTAGTACTCTCTAGTCCCATCAAGTGGTGGAGTCTCTTTCTGCATTCCCATTCATCTTGGCTCCTTTTGTAACTTGATTTGGTTAGTAGATGAGAGCAGAAGTGATATCATAGGAATTCTTTTCTTTTTTTTTTTAATGTTTGTTTTGAAAGAGAGAGAGACAGAGACAGACTCAGGAAGGAAGAGCAGAGAGAGAATCCCAAGCAGGCTCCATGCTGTCCATGCAGAGCTTGATGTGGGGCTGGATCCCACAACTGTGAGATCACGACCTGGGCTGATATCAAGAGTTGGATGCTCGTGACTGAGCCACCCAGGTGTCCCATGGAGTTCTCAGCTCAGATCTTGGCTTCTGCTCTTACTCTTAAGGAATTCTGTCAACATCATGTATAGACAACAGGCTAGCATCTTTGAAGGTTTTCAAAGACCATGGGATAGAGGCTCAACTGGAGCACTGTCAGATGAGTGTTTGAAGCCATTTTAGACCATTTGTGTGCAATTGCACTATCAGGTGAACACAACTGTATGAATGACCCCAGGGGCAACCAGCAGCGTATCTGTGCAGCTGAACATAACCCAAGTTCCTGACTTACAGAACTATAAACCTATAAGATGATGATAGGTTTTAGCCTATAGATTTTGGAGGTTTTGTTATAGAGCAATAGAAAACTGATGTAATAGTCCAGTTTATTTAATAATTTATATCTATGGTATACATTCTCATGATACGCAAGTAGCTCATGTATTACTACTATTTTTAAATAATAGAACATACTAAATTATAAAATACAGATTAATGATGTGTTGAAAGCAAGCCCTTTGACAGTCCATAAAATAAGACTTGTTAATGTATTCAGAATTGTTTTATCAAAGATTCAGCATTCCAACTTACTCTCATTTCAGCCCTTGGAGCTATATTCCAGTACAAATAAATGTGTTAAAATTATCTATTAATTTAATAAATTTTATATGTGATTGAAAATTTAAGATTATAAAATACATTTTATATTTACCAGTTGGGATACATTTATCACCTTTTCACTTATCTTCAGAGATTTTTCAGTTGTTCCAGACAGCAAGATCCTAAATAGATTTCTAGGGAGAGTTTCTCTGAAGATGTATAGTATCTGTGGTGAGTAAATAATCAAAGAATGTTTTTAGTTCCAGGACAAAGACCAGGTACTGAAAAAGAAAGCTAGCCTTCTCCTTAACATATCCCTTTCACATAATAATTTATTTTTAAATTAGGGGTTTTTTTTGTGTGTGTGTGAGGATAAATTAGTTTTCAAAATGTCAAGTATTTCATATATAATGTATACAAAATAAATTGCATTCATTTTTAGTATAGATTTCAAGGAGTTTTGAGAAAGGAATACATCATGTAATAATTACTTTAGTAAAGATCTAGAACATTTTAATCACCTTATAAGTTCTACTTGTGTCACTTCCTGGTTAATATTCATCCTCAGTCCTTAGCCTTAACCAAACATTGTTATGTACTCTATCGCCATTGATTATATTGCCTTTCTTATTTTATTGCCTCTCATTTATACGGGATCATATGGTCTTTCTATTCTGTGTCTGAATTCTTCTACTCAGCAAAATATTTTAAGGATTCTTATTGCTTTATGTATCAGTAGTTTGTTTCTTTTTGTTACTAAATGTGTCTATTTTATGGATATACCACAGGTTGTTTATCCATTTACCTGCTGATGGGTATTTGAGTTGTCTCCAGTTTTTGACTATCAGTAAACCTTTCATGAACATTTGTGTACAGGTGTGAATAAGACAGTTTTTTATTTTTAATTTTTAGGCAACTATCGAGGAATTAGAATGGATGGGTCAAAGGGTAAATGCATATTTAACTTTGCAAGACATTACCAAGTTGTTTTCCAAAGTAGTTTTATTCTTTTACATTTCTGTCAGCAATGTTTGAAAGTTATGGTTGCTCTGTATCCTTCCATTTGATATTTGTTTAATAATTAGTCTTTGTAGTATGTTGGAATGTCTCATGGTTTAATTTGAAATTCTCTAGTTGATAGTTTAGGACACTTTTATTCATTTGCTCACTTAACCTTATTTTACAAAGTATCGAAATATTTTGTTCTTTTTTTACTTGATGTTTGTCTTAATGATTTGTGACAGTTTGTTAATATTTTCTGGTACAAAATCCTTGATATTTATGGAATAATTTTTCCCTGTTAGTGGCTTACCCTTTATTAGTATATAAAGAAGAACTGAAGTTTTAAATGTCGATAAAATCTGTTTTATTAATGTTTCTTCTTTAAGCTTTTTGTGTCATCTCAAATATCTTTGGTTGTGCCCAAGGTTGAAACATTTTTCTCTTATGTAATTTTCTTAAGTTTTAACTTTTAAATTTAAGTCTTTGATCCATTTTAAGATACTTTTCATGTATTACATGTAGTAAAGGTCAAGATGCATTTATTTTTTTTCCCATATGGTTACGCTTATGGTTCCACATAGTTATTTGTTCCATATGGCTATTAAAGCACTCTTTGAAAGCTCTCTTTCTGCACTGAATAACTTTGTCCACTTTATTACAATTGAATATATATGTATGGACCTGTTTATGCACTCATCAGAATAGGACACTTCAATTTTTTTTTTTTTTTTTTTTGAGAGAGAGCAAGTATGCAAGTGAATGGGGAGAAGGGGGGTGAGAAGAGAGCAAGAGAAAGAGAGAATGAGAAATTTAACTGGACTCTATGTGAGGGATGCTAGCCCCTGAGTGGGACTCAGTTTCACAACTGTGAGATCATGACCAGAGCCGAAAATCAAGAGTAAGACACTTAACCAACTGAGCCACCCTGCCACTCCTTAAAAAAAAAAAAAAAAGTGAATATCTTTAATACTATTTTTATTTTACTTTTATCCTGATTACCTCTTAATGCTTAATGATAATTTGGAGACACTGAGGTTCCAACTAACTAAGGGAAATGGAACTGGAAAGGAGGCATTGTAAAGACTGAAACTTGGTGCTGGGGCATCCTGAATAAGGAATGAAGATGTGCAACAACATGAGAGCCTTGAAGACTCTACAATTTTATGGAGTGGAAGGATACTCCATAACAAAGATATGTCCAGAATTAATAGATTCTTAATAAATGCATATTTCAATTAAGCAATGAAAGAAAGGTGACTAAATGTGGGAAGTGGGGTGGCACATTCTCTCTCCTTATAAATTACTGCTGCTAATTCCTATTTTCTTTTTTTTTTAAGGCTTTCAACAGGTTTTATTCTAAAACACATTTCACATAGCGTCAATAACTAGAATAAATTTAGATGCCATCTGCTAAAAGTTTCACATTTTACATATTAAGAAAACATTTCAGCCACTAGGGAGATATTGTTCAAGTGTTCAAGGCACACAGTGAATGGTAAGGTAGAATCTTGATCCAGATCTTTGAACTTTTTGTGCAGGTTTTCAGTTCCTTCCACTACACTAAAAGTTTTGTTTCAAACACTGTAAATGGTGCTATAAAAGAAATAAATGAATCAACTTTGGTTGGCTAAAACAAATTTTTTTTTTTTTAAATCTCTAAAGGAAACCTTTTAGAAATGTCCAGGGAGTAAGTGGATTGCTAATTGTTAAATCTAATTCTTTGTTCCATCCAAGATTGATTCTAAACAATGATTAAAGACTTTATAGGACTGTACCTATCATGCCTAATTGTCTAGTGCCCAAATTAAGCAAGGGATACATACATAATCCCAAGGAATTAGACTCTTCTCTATTTTTTTTTTTTTTAGCAGGGTTACTCTGCAGAAATCAAGTATTTATGGTAGTTATAGGAATGTGAGAAGTTGTGAACAGTTTCTATCTCTGACTGTATATCAACTGTTAGGTTTACTGAAAAAGAGATCCCCTTCAAGAAAGTGCAATTAGGGGCACCTGGGTGGCACAGTTAAGCATCAGACTTTGGATTTTGGTTCAGATTATGATTCTGTGGTTCTGGGATTGAGCCCCTCTGCCCCAGGATTCTCTCTCCCTCTTTCTCTGTCCCTCCCCTGTTCATGCTTGCTGTTTCTCTAAATAAATAAATTAACATAAAAAAAAGAATGTGGAATTAGGCTACTTTCTGAAGCTAAATTATACAATCAGTATATCATGTATCAAAATAGAGATACTCAACATTAGGTTAGGGAACACAATGGCTTTACAACCAAAGTTACTTTTGAGACTAAAATAATTTGAAGACCATGATTTGCTTAAAGGATGAATTTGTCATTCAGGGGAGGTGCTGGTCAGTAGTGGAAGGATGCCCAAAGAAAATTGGTGATTCAGACGGGTGCAAAGAAGACTCATTGGTGCTGAGAGAAGAGAATGTTCTCTTTTTTCTCTTCATTCCCCCCTCCCTTTTTTAAAAAAATTCCATGTGCAAGTGATACCATGTGTTATATGATACCACATTATACATGTCTTTTTCCGGCTTATTTCACTTAGCATAATGCCCTTGAGGTTTACCTATGCTGGTGCAAATACCAGGACTTCCTTCCTGTTTTAAGACTGAATAATATTTTATTACATATATATTCCACATTTTATTTATTCATTCATCCTTGGATGGACATTTACCTTGTTTCTATACCTTAGCTATTGTGAATTATGCTGCTGTGAACATGAGACTACAGATACCTTTTTGAGATGATTTCATTTCCTTTGAGTACATACCTAGAAGTGAGATTGCTGTGTCATTTGGTTACAGTGGCTGTAACAGTTTACTTTCCCACACATGGTACATGAGGTCGCCTTTTATACATATCCTGGCCAGCATTGGCTGTCTCTTGTCTTTTTGATACTAAATATCCTCACAGATATGAGGTGATATCCCATTGAGGTTTTGTTTTGTAGTTCCTTGATAAGTGATGTTGAATACTTTTCATGTACCTGTTCACCATTTAAATGGCATCTTTAGAAAAAAGTTTTAGATACTTTGCTAATCATAAAATTAGGGTTTTTTTTTGAGTGTGTGTATATGTGTGTTTTGCTGCTGAGTTACAGTAGTTCTTATATTGTTTGGATATTAACTATTTATTGGATATTTTTTGTAAATATTTTCTCCCATTTCATAGGTTGCCCTTACATTTTATTGATGGTTTCCTTTGCTGTGCAGAAGCTTTATAATTTGCTAAATCCCAATTGTTTAGTTTCGGTTTCTTTATTATTTATTTATTTACTTATTTATTGCCTTTGCTTGTGGGGTCAAATTATTAAATGTCAAGGAGTTTATCCCCAATGTTCTCTTCTAGGAGTTCTAGGATTTCATGTCTTATGCTCATGTCTTGAATCCATTTTGAGTTGATTTTTGTGTATGTTTTAAGATAGTGGTCCAGTTTTACTTTTTTGCATGTGGTTATCCATTTTTCCCAGCGCCGTTTATTGATGAGAGTGTCTCTTCCCTACTCTTGGCTCTTTTGTTATAAATTAGTTGGTTATTTACATGTGAGTTTGTTTATAAGCCTTTTATTCACATTGATCAATACGAATCTGTTTTATGCTCATGCCATATTGATTTTTTTTTGTCTTAAATAGTTTATTGTCAAGTTGGTTTCCATATAACACCCAGTGCTCATCCCCACAAGTGCCCTCTTCCGTGCCCATCACCCCCCAGCCTGTCTCCCCCACCCCCATCAGCCCTCAGTTTGTTCTCAGCATTCAAGAGTCTCTCATGGTTTGCTTCCTTCCCTCTCCCCAACTATTTTTCCCCTTCTCCTCCCCCATGGTCCTCCATTAAGTTCTTCCTAATCCTCCTATATGTGCAAATATATGGTGTCCTTCTCTGCATGACTTATTTTGCTCAGCATAACACAATCAAGGTCCATCCATGTTGCTACACATGGCCAGATTTCATTCTTTCTCATTGCCATGTAGTATTCCATTGCATAGATAAACCACATCTTCTTGATCCATTCGTCCGTTGATGGGCACTTAGGCTCTTTCCATGTTTTGGCTATTGTGGAGAGTGCTGCTATGAACATTGGGGTACATGTGCCCCTATGCATCAGCACTCCTATATCCCTTGGGTAAATTCCTAGCAGTGCTATTGCTGGGTCATAGGGGAGTTCTGTTGTTAATTTTTTGAGGAACCTCCACACTGTTTTCCAGAGGGGCTGCACCAGTTTACATTCCCACCAACAGTGTAGGAGGGTGCCCGTTTCTCCACATCCTCGCCGGCATCTAGAGTTTTCTGATTTGCTCATTTTAGCCACTCTGAATAGCATGAGGTGGTATCTCAGTGTCGTTTTGATTTGTATTTCCCTGATGAGGATGGACACTGAGTATCATTTCATGTGTCTGTTGGCCATCTGGATGTCCTTTTTGGAGAAGTGTCTCTTCATGCCTTGTGCCCATTTCTTCACTGGATTATTTGTTTTTTGGGTGTGGAGTTTGGTGAGTTCCTTATAGATTTTGGATATTAACCCTTTATCTGATAGGTCATTTGCAATTATGTTTCTCATTCTGTCGCCTATTAGTTTTATGGATTGTTTCCTTTGCCATTCAGAAGGTTTTTATCTGATGAGGTCCCAATAGTTCATTTTTTCTCTTGATTCCCTTGCCTTTGGGAATGTGTCAAGTAAGAAATTGCTGCAGTGGAGGTCAAGGAGGCTGTTTCCTGCTTTCTCCTCTAGGGTTTTGATGGTTTCCTGTCTTACATTCAGGTCCTTTATCCATTTTGAGTTTATTTTTGTGCATGGTGTGAGAAAATGATCTAGTTTCATTCTTCTGCATGTTGCTATCCACTTCTCCCAGCACCATCTATTAAAGAGGCTGTCTTTTTTCCACTGGATACTCTTTCTCGCTTTGTTAAAGATGAGTTGACCATACATTTGTGGGTCCAGTTCTGAGTTCTGTATTCTATTCCATTGGTTTACGTGTCTGTTTTTGTCTTGACGATTACAGCTTTTGTTTTGATTACAGTAGCTTGTTAATATAGTTTTTAATCAGTTAGTGTGATGCCTTCATCTTTGTTCTTATTTTTCCCCCCAAGATTGCTTTGGTTATTCAGGGTGTTTCATTGTTTCATATACATTTTAGGATTGTTCATTCTTTTTCTGTGAAAAAATTCCCTTTAAATTTGATATGGATTACACTGAGTCTCAGTATTAAGGAATTTAAGCAATATTAATCCTTCCAGTCCATAAATATTGACCATCTTTCCATTTATTTGTATCTTCTTCAGTTTCATTCATTAATGTTTCACAGTTTCTAGTGTACAAAACTTTTACCTCCTTGGTTAAATTTATTCCTAAATATTTTTTTTGATGCTGTTGTAAATTTGATAATTTTTCTTAATTTCTAGTTCTCATAGTTTGTTGTTGGTGTATGGAAATGCAACTGACTTTTTTATGTTGATTTTGTATCCTGCACCTTTACTGACTTCGTTTAAGTTTTGTTTTTAAGTCTTTATATAGTATTATAAAATATGTGTAGTAGAGACAGTTTTACATCTTTCCAACATGGGTGCTTTTTATTTCTTGTCTGATTGCTCTAAGATTTCCAGTAGTGTGCTGAATAAAAGTAGTGACAGTGAGTGTCCTTGTATTGTGCCTTGTCTTAGAGGAAAAACTTTCAGCATTTCACCATTTACTGTGATGTTAGCTGTGGGCTTGCAATATTATGTTGAAGTACATTTTTTTTCATATGTAGTTAGAGTTCTTGTTATAAAAAGGATGTTGGATTTTCTTAAGTTCTTTTTCTGCATTTGTTGAGATAATCATATGATTTTTATTCTTCATTTTGTTAATATGTGGTGTATCACATCAGTTGATTTCCAGATGTTGAACCACTCTTTGGTTCCTGGAATAAACTCCACTTTATCATGTTGTATGTATTACGTTATTGAATGTATTGTTGGATTTGGTTAGCTAATACTTTGTTAATGATTTTTGCCTTTGTGTTCATCAAGGATATTGGCCTCTAATTCCTTGTAGTGTCCTTGTCTGGCTTTGATCTCAGGATAATGCTGGCCTCATAAAAAGAGTTTGGAAGTATTTCCTCCTCTTTTCTTATTTTGGAACCAATTGAGAAGGAATTAACCAGTGAAGTCATCTGTCCTGGACTGTATCTGTTTATAGGTTTTTGATTAATGATTCCATCTCCATACTCATTACTGGTCTCCAGATTTTCAACGTCTCTGTGATTCATCTTGGTAGGTTGTAATGTTTCTAGGAACTTACCCATTTCTTCTGGGTTATCTGATATGTTGCTGCATAATTATTCATCATTGTCTCATGATGTTTTGTATCCTGAAGTATAAAGTATTATGTCCCCTCTTTCATTTTAGTTTAGGTAAGCATTTCCCAGTTTTGTTAATCTTTTCAAAATCCATCTCTTAGTTTCATTAATCTTTTCTGTTGTTTTTCTGATGTCTATTTCATTTCCTTTGTTTCTTTCTGCTAACTTTGGTCTTACTTTGCCCTTTTTTTACCCTAGTTCTTTGATGTGTAAAGTTGGTTTTTTTTTTTTTTTTTGATATGACATCATTCCTGTTTTTTGATGTAGGTGTTTGTTGCTATAAACTTCCCTCTTAGAACTGCTTACCTGCATCCCATAAGTTTTCTTTATACTTCTGTCAGACAAAATAGAATTTAAGCAGAAGACTGAAACAAGGGACCAAGAAGGTCATTTTGTAATGATAAAGGAGTCAGTCAGTTCATCAGGAGGATACAACATTTGTAAATATTTATGCATCCAACATGTTTGAGTATCTAAATATATAAACTAAATATTAACAAATCTGAAGAGAGAAATAGACAGCAATACACTAATAGCAAGAGATTTCAATACTACACTTTCAGCAATAGATAGATCATTGAGACAGAAAATCAATAAAGAAACATTGGATTTAAACTACACATTCAAGCCGAAAAGACCCAACAGACCTATACAAAACATTCCATGTAACAATAGCAGAATACACATTTTGTGCATGGAATCCTCTCCACGATAGATCATATATTATGCTACAAAACAAGTCTTAATAAATTTAGGAAGATTGATATCATGCCAGCATCCTTCTGACCACATTTGTGTGAAAGTAGAAATTTATAACTAGAAGACTAGAAAATTCACAAATATGTGGAGATTAAACAGCATGTTCCAGAGTAACTAATGGGCCAAAGAAGAAATCAAAAGAGAAATTTAAAAAATACAATGAGATAAATGAAGATGGAAACACACGTTAAAATTTTGGGAGAATGCTCTGATTTATAGGCATTGTATGTCTTATTTGGGTGAGGAGGGATGTTTCATGTTGTCTGATGCCATTTAAACATTTGATTTTTATGTCTCACTTCCCTTGTTCTGATTTGTGGATATCAGGTAATTTTCAGTTTATATTTTCGTTTCTCAGAAGCACACTCAGGTTGACTGTGTACTGGCCAGAGAATATTAGTTTCTGGTTCTATGAGCCATTAATATTCTAAAAGTTATTGAGTAAAGTACCAATTTGATTTCTTATCTCAACCAATAGTATTTTTGGGTAGAGAGTCTGCATCCATGCATCCAATAGGTAACTGAGGATGAACAACTGCAAGTCTGTAAGGGAGAAATCGGGACATGATAGAAACTTCACCTTGTAGGGAAATAATAGGATGTTGTTAGATGTTACATAGTCAGCCTGGGGGGTTTGTCTGTGAAGGGACTCTGGAGACAGTAATATTTGGGATCCAATGTAAAATTTTCCTCATATGTGTTAAAGTTCACTTATGTGGTCTTCTGAATTTCAATATAGCAGCTTACGTAGATATGTGTTGGAGAGAAGAGAACATAACTTGGTTCCCCTGTGTAGCAAAATGGATTAAACTCAACTAGAGAAGAGCCAGATATTGATTAGGACTATAAGAAGGGGTTGAGAGATAAGCCTGGACCTTCTATGTGCAGTAGCTCCACATCATTAGGTATAGATTTGCCAAGTAAAAATGCAAAAAGGCAAGCATCCTCTCATTCTCAGTGAAATTATTTAATGCAAGGAAGTATTGGTTATGTTGTTTTTGTTATCTTTATTTGTGCAACAGTTGTCTTTTAGGAACTAAATTGAATTGATAGTCACATAGAATTATTTTAAAAATCTCAGGTACATTTATATTCTTTAAAAATGCAGTTGCTTGTAAGAAAAACATTCTTATAAGGTTAAAATAGAAGCACAGATGACTTCTTTTTTTCCAGGGTGTCATTAGATGTGTGGAAACAAAATATTAAAGTTGTCAGCTGACATTGGTGATAGTCCTTTGTCACCACCCTAGATCAAATGGAGAGGTTTTAAACTTAGATTTTGGAACAAGAGAGACATAGCTGTGAAAAATGAACTCACCATTTCAACAGGATAATCTCTAGTGACTTTCAATAATGATGGAGTTTGACAAAGTATTTCCATTTAAATGCACTCTTTGTGAAGTAATATGGTAGAGAGACTCCCTATCATTCTCCTACTAAGCAGGATTGAAGTTTCTGGCAAGCATTTCCATGGCCTGAGTTAGGTTACATATTTGTAGTCAAATGAGGTATATTTTTCTTAGTTTTTTTTCTAATTGTTTATTCTTGAGAGAGAGACCAGAGCATGAGCAGGGGAGGGGCAGAGTGAGAGTGGGTGACAGAATCTGAAGCAGGCTCTAGGCTTCCAGCTTAGGCACAGAGCCTGATGTTGGGCTCAAACCCACGAACCACAATATCACGAGCTGAGCCGAAGTTGGATGCCTAACCACCTGAGCCATCCAGGCTCCCCATTAGTTTTCTTTTCTTTTCTTTTCTTTTCTTTTTTTAAATAATGTATGCCTCATTCTATTTGCTCACTGCAGATGAAATCAGGCTGTCTACTGTTCCTTTAATAATGTATAGACAGTACCATGTCATGGATTGTGAGAAGGTGTTTGGTAAATTAATGAAAGCATAAGCTTTAGCACTACTTTTATGAAAATTAAATGTGGAATTCAATAGAGTGTGTCTAAACTGAATAGAGCATCAAATTAAATTTGTATTCCTTCATTTTGGTTTAAGAAAATAAAGGAATTATTGGTGGAGCATAGAATGTGGATTATTCATAGGGCTGGAGCAAATTATTAGTTTTAGATGGAAGACTTATTCCTCCTTGAAAAAATGTTTGGATATATAATGTAAGCCATAATTTGTGAGCTTAAACATACAGCAAGAGAAAAAAAATTCTCTGTAGAGGCTGAAAAGTTGGAAATTGTATTTTGTGTTTGGAATAGGGATAGTTTACAAAATATTGGAATTAGGAAAACAAATTTTATATGGAGAATACAGATTAATGATTGGGGAAGAGACTTAAGGGGAAAGACTATACCTCATTTAAAAAACAACTCTCAAATGCTGTGATAGAAGTGCTGCTGGAGGATTTGTTGTGGACTGGCCTGTTTACGCTACTAAATATCTAGAAAGTGAACAAGAAATATGAAGCATCTGTTTAATATATAGAAAGCCAGTTCATGATTTTGGTCCCTAAGAGAAGGAAGACAAAATGATCTCTACTCAGCATGGCTTTCTGAGCAATGGAAATGTCTGGACTGCAGTGTGGGGAGATGTAGCCAAACAGACTCTGGCATTCTTGCTGAATTGAGGACGTAGAGGCAGTAGCTTAGGGAGATCATAGCAGGTTGAATTTGTGGGGCAGAGTATTAGAGAATTGTGATTTACATAGAATGCTCCAAAAGTCAGTGAAGTGGACCTGTCAAGTGTTTGTGTAGGAGGAAGTTCCACAATGTCTAGCAGAGAACAGTTGTGAGGAAACCGTAGCTTCTACATGCCTGGGATTTATCTCCATTCCTACCAGAGTCCAGAAATCTTTTTCAAGATCATGGATATTTGAGAGAAAAATTATAAAGGTCTCACACCTTAGTAGTATGACTTAACTTGCTATAGAGTAAAGGCTACCCTAATACCACACTAACACAGCTTAAAAAACAAGCCTTGGAAAGATTAAACTGCTTTTGCAAGAAACTTACTGTCAGGAACTCTGAATTTGAGCGAAAATTTGCCCTGCTGTGTGTTAACCTGTGAGCCTGCCATACTTTCATGGAAGCTGCCAGGAGACATAAGACTACTAGATTTGAGACAAAGGACAGTTTATTATTTGAAGCAGTAATAGTAACCAGAGTGTAAGTATTTTTGTGCTGGTTTCCTGAGTCTCCGTTTCCGCAGGCAATGCAAAGAATTGTCTGTAACAGTGGATTATGGTACAAGAGAGAGGAATCCAGATTGTAAGGAATCCGAACCTTTTAGAATGGGAAATAAGCATGCCTATCTTTTGCTTCAGAGGGAGACATTATCTTTATTATAGTGGACAGTGAGGATCCCTGTCATGTGCTCCCCAGGAGACCACTTCTCTATCTTCCAAGGTTGCTTGCTATTAAAATATTATTGAAAAGATAGTATAAAACAAGGGGCAGTTCATGCTTGTTTACCACACAAGTAGTTGTGTGAGAGACCTGTGGAGAATTATGTCCCAACAATATTCACCATCATTTCAATATCATTTGTCTTGTAAATTTTCACACGAGTAAGCCACTCTGTTTGCCACTTTGATTTATGGAGCTGTCAGCATCTTGGACCAGATTCAGTCTATTTATCTCATGGAACATTTAATTATTATCAGTAGGACTTCAAAGAGCAGAATGTGGCCAACTTGCAGTTTTGACCTCAGTCATGCCTCTAATCAGCTTAAACAAATTCTCATAAATCATTAACATCCACTTTATTTTTCAAAAATGTTTTTATTTCTGAGAGAGAGAGCAAGCATGGATGCGTGCAAGCAGTGGAGGGGCAGAACAAGGTGGGGGACAGTGGATCTGAAGCAGGCTTTGTGCTGACAGTGGAGAGTCTGATGTAAAGCTTGAATTCACAAACTGTGAGACTATAACCTGAGCAAAAGTCACATGTTTTACCAACTGAGCCACCCAGGTGCCCCTAGAATCTACTTTAGTAAGCACCTTTGAGGGGCACCTAGGTGGCTCAGTTTGAACTCCAACATCAGCTCAGGTCATGGTCTCACATCTAATGAATTTGAGCTCCCCAATGGGCTCTGTGCTGATAGCCCAGAGCCTGGAGCCTGCTTTAGATTCTGTCTCCCTCTCTCTTTGCCCTTCCCTTGCTTGCACCCTGTTTCTCTCTGTCTCTCAAAAATAAATATTAAAATTTTTTTAAAAAATTAAAGCAACTTTGAACAGGCTATAGCTCAAAAGAGATATAAATGTAAGATATATTGGAAAATATTTGGAATTGAATGATAATGGAAACAAAATATAAAAAAGGAATACAGTGGAAACAATTTTTGGACAGATTTATAGCTTTAAATACTTACATTAGATAATTGAGATATAAAATCTGTGATTTAACCATCTATTTTCAAAGGTTGGAAGGACAAATTAAACTCAATATGTAGAATATATGGAAAAAGGTATCAATAAAAGAGAAAAAATAGAGAAAAAGCAAAAAACTAAAAGCCAGTTCTTGAAAAGATAATTAAAATTGGTAAATCTGTAACCAAATTGATAAAGGAAAAGGAGAGATGAAACAAATGAACAGCAGGGATGAAAGAAGGAAGAGTCTCATAGATGATAAGTGGAAAGTAAGAGTATTATAAGCAACTATATTGCCAGTAAAATAGACAAGTCAAGTAAAATGGACAGACTCTTGGAACAGAAAAATAACCAAACTGACACAGGAAGAAATAGAAAAATCTTAACAGAAATTTATTTTTTACAATTTTGGAGTCTAGAACTGTGAGATCAAAGTGTAGACAGGTTTAATTTCTTCTGAAGCCATTTTCCTTGGTTTGTAGATGGCTGTCTTCTTCCTCTCTGTCTTCAGATGGGATTTCCTCTGTGTGTATCTGCCATAACCTTCCCTTTATATAAGGATGCCAGACATATTAGATGGAGTCTAATGACCTTTTTTAAAATGTTTATTTTTTTAAAAATGTTGTTTATTGTCAAATTAGCTTACGTAAAACACCCAGTGCTCATCCCATCAAGTGCCCTTCTCAATGTCCATCACCCGTTTTCCCTCTCCCCTACCCCCTAGTCCATCCTCAGTCTGTTTTCTGTATTTAAGAGTCTCTTGTGGTCTGCCTCCTTCATTTGCCTCCCTCTATCTCTCTATTTTTGTTTCCCCTTCCCTTCCCCCATAGTCTTCTGTTAAGTTTCTCAAATTCCACATATGAGTGAAAAGACATGTTATCTGTCTTTCTCTGACTGACGTATTTCACTCATCATAATACCTTTAGTTCCATCCATGTTGCTGCAAATGTCATGATTTCATTCTTTTTCATTGCCAAGTAGTATTCCATTCTTTATATATATAATTTATATATATAAATTATATAAATATATATAAATTATATAAATATAAATTATCTCTTTTTAATTATATTTTTAAAGGTCCTATTTGCAAACACTGTCACATTTTGAGGTACTGGTAGTTAGAGCTTCAACACAAATTTTGCAGAGATACAGTTCTTCTGATAAAACCCTATATATTAAATTTGTAAATAAATAAAAATGTTCCCTCAAAAAGTCTAGATCCTTCTTGTTTCACACATGAAATTTTTACACATTAGTGAAATAATACCAAGCCTGTAACATTTGGGAGAAAATACAAGAAGAGAGAATGCATCCCATATTGTTTTATGAGGTCTTCATAACCCTAATTCTAAGACTTTACAAGAAAGAGTAGATACAAATATTCTTTAAATAATGACAAGTTGAGTCCAGCAATATATAAACATAATACATTCTGACCAAGTGGAGTTTATTCCAGTAATGCCAGGTTGGTTATACATTTGAAGATTAATATAATTCACCTTTAAAAATGTTTTATTTATTTTGAGGGGGAATGTAGAGAGGAGGAGGGATGGAGAAAATCCCAGGCACAGTCTGCTCTGCCAGTGCAGAGTCCATGCGGTGCTCTGTGTCATGAACAGAGCTGAAACCAAGAGTCTGAGCTTAACCTACTGAGCCACCTAGAAACCCTGTGTATTTCATTTCGTTAACAGGACAAAAAGAAAAAATCATAGTAATCTTCATAGAAGAAAAAAATAGGCACTAATTCATGATTTAAAAAAATTCCTTAAACTCAGGATAGAAGGAAACTTCCTCATACCAATAATCTAGAGTCATCATAAGTTTATACCATACTTAATGGTGAAAACTTTGATTCTTTTACTTCAATTACAAAAATGGGTCATTCTCTCATTTTATGTAGTAGAACCCAGGAGGTTCTTGCAACCAGGAATAGACATAATGGCACATAGATTTTATTTTTTTAATTTTTTTAAGTTTATTATTTATTTTGAGAGGTACATTTAGCAGAGGAGGGACAGAGAGAGAGGGAGAAAGAATCCTAAGCAGGCTCCTTGTTAGCAATGTAGAGCCCAACGAGAGGCTCGAACTCACAAAGTGTGAGATCATGACCTGAGCTCAAACCAAAAGTTGGATGCTTAACCAACTGAGCCACCCATGAACCCCCATGTAGATTTTAAATGAAGTAAAACTATATTTGCGGACAGTTATATCATGTACATAGAAAAAATCTGTCATCTATAAAAAGGCTATTATCACAAATGAGTTTTGTAACAAGATTGAAAGATTTTAGGTCAATATAAAAAAATAAATTCTGTTTCTATATGCTAACTAAACACTGGTTTGAATGTTTTAGGAATATTTTGTTGGTAGTTTAAAAAAACATTCACGAGAATAGTTTCATGAAATACATATGAATAAATTCAGCAAAATCTATAGATGACATTTATACTGATAACTATAAAATATTGCCAAGAGAAATTGACAAGGGCCTAAATGGATAAACCTGCAATATTCAAGATCAGAGTCAATATTATTGAAATATTGATTTATATAATCAATGCAGTCTTCATAGACTTTGTTGAAATTGATAAGTGAATTCTAAAATCCAAAAGGAAATTAAAAGGACCTTTATGTAGTTGCTAAAATAATTTTGGGAAAAAACTGAAGATTTATACTATGTGATTTTAAGACCTACTATAAAAATAGAATAATGATGAAAATGTAATTTTGGCACAGGGATATACATATACCCTAATAAAACTTTAAATAGAGTCCAGAAATGGGCCTACACATGTGTCATTTGAGATATTACAAACTTCTAATGGAATTTCTTGAGAGGAAAACCAAGGAGACCTTTTTCATAAACTCAGAACGGGCAACATTTTTTTAGGTAGGACTTTCTTAGAGCACTTTTTGGGGATAGTAAATTGTTCTCTGCTGTGGTAGTAGTTATACAGACACTTATTTATTTACACTTATTTACAATGGTCTAAAACATTCTGTACTTAAAACATTCTGCATTTGTGTATAAATTATGTTTCAAAGTTGATTTTGAAAATCTAAAACAGTGAAAGATTCTTGATGTTAGGTAAACAATTGGTTTGCCTTAAATTATTCAAAATTTTTATAGGTAAAATTTAACTTTTTCACTCGTTTAATAATTTAGAGTTGTCCAAGATTTTCTTTGGTTAAGGAAATGTGAGCATAGGTCACATATGTCATTTCTTCTAGGACTATAACACATTCTGTGCTTCCCCATACTCTTTTCCTTCTCATATCATAACCAATAATATTTGCAGTAGTGGTATCTTCATTAGCTTGGATTCCTAAGAGACTTGGGTGAGCTGAGTCTTCTTGATGCAAGTGGGGGGGTGGTGGTGGCGGTTTACAGTAAAAGTACGGTTTTAAATTACCAAGATTTTGTTTTCATTTCTATTTTATGTTTATATTTGTTTTAGATTAAAAATAACCTACTTGGATGGACACATAGATCTTCTTTCTTACTGGCCTAATCACAGCCTTACTATGTATATGAGCCCATAATTTCATTTAGGGGATATAAACTATTTATGTAGCTTTGGCCTTTATTTCTATTCTTGGATGTGCCTTGTTGGTGCCTTTATTTCATAACAATGCCCCATAATTTTTAGATTCATTGTGGTGGACAAGAAGATATCACAGTAAATGACCGAGTTAGCCAAATGTATCTTCATAATCATCAGGTCTTTCTGATGGTCAACTGATGTAAAGTCATATGTTTATATAAACCAGTTAAGTTCTCAGCATCAAATATGAGTTCTTATATTGGAAACTTTTATAATATTTTTTAAGTGGTTATAGTCACACTGTATTTTGACTACTTAGAAATTGTTTTGGGATATTACATTTTTTTTGAAAAATTAGGTTTCCTGAGTTATAATTTATATACAGTAAAATCCATTCTCTTTTAAAAGAAAGCATTTATTTAAATTCCGGTTGGTTAACATACAATGTAATAGTAGTTTCAGGTGTACAGAATAATGGTTCAACAAAAATCCGCTGTCATTAGCTGTGTGGTTTTTACAAAAGATACAGTCCTTTGGCGACTGCCACAATCAAGTTACAGATTATTTCCATTTCTCCCCAAATTTTCCTTGTTTCCTTTGTCATCCATATCTTCTCTTCATCTCTATCCCCTGGAAACCTATGTTCTAATATCTTTCTCCCATAGCGTTGAATTCTTAAGGATGTCATACATAGAGTCTTACAACATAGTGGCTCTTTGTGTTTGACTTCTTTTACTTTGATACTTTTGAGTGGTATACTTGTTATATTAATTGTTAGTACTGTCCTTTTTGATTCCAGAATATTGTTCCATTGTATTGATACAGTACTGTTTATCCTTTCTGTAAGTGACGTACAGAAGTTTTAAAATTGCCTATTTAAGATTTTAAGAAACCTTGATCTTTTAATTATTCATAGATCATTGTTTGTGATGATGTCAGATCCAGAATAAGGAAAATGCAACAGATTCAAGATGGATAGGAATTTGATGTAAGAAAATTTGAAGTATTTACAACAGAATGACATAAATTGTAGTCTCAATTCTAGAGGCCATTAGTTACTTTTTAATTGTTAAGTTGCAGTAAAACCGTGATTGAGAGGATGGATTCCCAAGTCTGATTTCTTCAGTTGGCCTTCCAGTTCTGGCACTTACTCAGCACTGAGCCTTATTTTGGTTGGTTAAACTTCTTTTTCCTTCATGTCTAAAATAGAGATAATGTCTCTACATCATAGTGTGCTCTTACCAGCATCATAGTGGTGCTTTGGTGGATTGAATGAATTAACACTTAGAGCAGTGCTTACTATTAGCTATTATTTTTCTTTTATTCATGCAAATATGCATTTCAGATCAGCATCCTTCTCAAGCCTGCTTCCTCAGCACTTTGCACAGTTTCTTGAAGCCATTCTTCATCAGCAGTCAGCCTATCAGTAAAGAGTAGTGGATCTCAGTCACTCCAAAATTTGTTTGCCTGTAGAATACTACTGATGGAGTTCTATCTGGATGGACAGATGGGTAGTTTATATGCTTTAAAATACCAATATTTTATATACTTTAAATTAGAGACTAACATTTATATACTCTAAATATACTTCCTTATCATATATTCCATATACACAGAAAATAGTTTGAAATCTGATGACATGTAAGTCTGTTTTTCAGTCTATTTTAAAAGTTTGCAAGTTTTGGGTAAGTTTGTGCACTGGAGAACACTGTTACTTTCTTTATGAGATAGGGGGGCAAACAGCCAGAAATGATAGTTTTTTACTGTATTAACTTTTGCTCAGTCTTGAATCTGGGGAGAGAGATTGCTGAGTTTATTTGGCTCAACATAAACTCGTGACAATCAATGTTTGTATGGAACTTGAATTGTAGTAGCTACTGGATAGTACGGCTGTGCCTGTGGTCTCTTAATTAGTTGGTGATTTCCTATGACATAAAAGAGAGATATTTTCTTTCTTTGCCTCAAAAACATTTTACCTTAGTACATACTTTTTTTAAATGAATTAGACACTGTTATAGGGAACAGAAAGAGATGGATTCTCTTTTACCTGCCAAGATCAAGGAAGAGACTTGGAATTATGACTGAGGCTCAAAACAAATCAGGGAAAACATTCAGCTGTTTTCAGTGCACTAGGTTTCTTGCAAACTAGAGAAAAATATTTCTAGCTCTAGGGGCTTCCCTAAAAACCTATTTAAAGACTGGTTAATGAGTAAGTTTTTTGTGAAAGTTCACCTCTAAGATATCTGATCATTCTAGTAAGATTCAATTTCTTTCTTTCTTTTCTTTTCTTTTTTTTTTTTGGTCAAAGAAATTGATATGAAATAGAAATGCTTGCATATCATTACAAAGAAGACATCGAGGCTTTTTTTAAAGATTACAAATGCATGTAATGAAACCTGTAATTGCCTTATAAAATTGTGTCTTTGTGGCTCACTTCAGAGATTGCTTTATCATTAAAAGGGGACCACACTTCTTTTAGTGTTATAGCATTAAAGCCATTTCTTCTAATTCCCAGCATGAACTGGTCATTTTTTCTTTCAAAAGTATCAACTGGGCTTAAATTTTGGTCGTTAGGGCCAGAACCAACTTACTCTTATGTTCCTGAAGAGAAATATAAAATCTTAGTCAAAGATTTCTTTGTTTCAGAAGTGAGTGAATGACTCTTCCTTCTTTTGAGAGCCAACACAGGACTCCACATTGTATCCTGTATGTTTGATTTTCTCTGCTGTCATTTTTGTTTGAAATAAAGGATTACAGAACCTGAGTCCAGAAAAGGCCTCATGATTGAGTTGGGTTACCAGTAGTTAGGTTATAGGTGGGGAGACTTCTCTTAATAATAATGAAGTGAGAATTGGACCTACGTGGAGGAAAGTAGACACTTTCCAAGGGACTCAGTTACAACTTTTAAAATATTAAAGTTAGGTATGTAACATTGAAAAATTTTAAAAATAAAAAATTCTACATTTGGAATTATCAAAAACTCTTGCCAGACCCCATGTCTTGGCATGTAGTTCCCTTTTGAGGCTGAATTATCCAGGTCTAAGGATTAACATGTACTGAAAATTCTTACATTAAAAACCGAAAATTATATTATTCTAAAACTGTTTTTATATAGCACCATTATTAATACTGTTTACACTTTATTACTTTAAAATATAAACCAATGGAATTTGTATTAAGTTTCTAAAAAAATTACTTGTCTTGTAACTATTCACACAGCCAGGCCTACGGCACCTTTCTCTCTCTTGGCTGTTCTAAGGCTCCTGTATCTGCTCAAGGGCTAGACTTTGGAGAAGAGACTTTAACTGGGTCATGTCTTGGGAAAATAGGGTAATTGAATAGTGCCTAGGTTCACAATGCATTTAATTGTTTGCTGCCTTTCTGTAAGAGTCACTTGATTATTCCAAAGCTTCACTACTTATCTTACAAGTCAAAGAAGTGTTATTAAACATGATCAATAAAACCTGTAAAAATCCATTCAGCATGATACAGTTAATGGAAAATATTTGATGTAATAACCATTAAGCCATTGTTGGTATATTTCAAGTTAAGTGTCATTAATTTCTCTCAAATAATTCTAAATTAATCACTAGTTAATGACTTATGTCTGCCTTCCTAAAGACGACTCTGTAAAGAGCTTTGGCAGTGTATTCTGAATTCCCATTGGTACTCTTGTCCAAGCATTTTACTTTTTTTTTTACAAATAGTTTATTGTCAAATTAGTTTCCACATAACACCCAGTGCTCATCCCCACAAGTGTCCTCCTCCATGCCCACCCCTCCTCCCCCCCACATCCACCAGTCCTCAGTTTTTGTCAGCATTCAAGAGTCTCTCATGGTTTGCTTCTCTCCCTTTCCCCCACCATTTCGCCCTTCTTCTCCCCCTTGGTCCTCTGTTAAGTTCCTCCTAATCCTCCTATACGTGCACACATATGATATTTGTCTTTCTCTGCCTGACTTATTTCGCTCAGCATAACACCCTCAAGGTCCATCCATGTTGCTACACATGGCCAGATTTCATTGTTTCTCATTGCCATGTAGTATTCCCATGGTATAGATAAACCACATCTTCTTGATCCATTCATCTGTTGATGGACACTTAGGCTCTTTCCAGGTTTTAGCTATTGTGGAGAGGGCTGCTATGAACATTGGGGTACATGTGCTCCTATGCATCAGCATTTCTGTATCCCTTGGGTAAATTCCTAGCAGTGCTATTGCTGGGTCATAGGGGAGTTCTATTGTTAGTTTCCTTAGGAACCTCCACACTGTTTTCCAGAGGGGCTGTACCAGTTTACATTCCCACCAACAGTGTAGGAGGGTGCCCGTTTCTCCACATCCTCGCCAGCATCTAGAGTTCTCTGATTGGCTCATTTTAGCCACTCTGACTGGCGTGAGGTGGTATCTCAGTGTGGTTTTGATTTGTATTTCCCTGATGAGGAGCGATGCTGAGCATCGTTTCATGTGTCTGTTGGCCATCTGGATGTCCTCTTTGGAGAAGTGTCTGTTCATATCTTCTGCCCATTTCTTCACTGGGTTGTTTGTTTTTCGGGCGTGTGGTTTGGTGAGTTCCTTGTAGATTCTGGATATCAACCCTTTATCTGATATGTCATTTGCAACTATCTTTTCCCATTCCGTTGGTTGCCTATTAATTTTCTGGCTTGTTTCCTTGGCTGTGCAGAAGCTTTTAATCTTGATGAGGTCCCAACAGTTTATTTTTGCTCTTGATTCCCTTGCTTTTGGGGATGTGTCAAGTAAGAAGTTGCTGCGGTGGAGGTCAAGGAGGTTGTTTCCTGCTTTCTCCTCTAGGGTGTTGATCGTTTCCTGTCTCACGTTCAGGTCCTTGATCCATTTTGAGTTTATTTTTGTGCATGGTGTGAGAAAATGATCTAGTTTCATTCTTCTGCATGTTGCTGTCCAGTTCTCCCAACACCATCTGTTAAAAAGGCTGTCTTTTTTCCATCGGATATTCTTTCCTGCTTTGTCAAAGATTAGTTGGCTGTATACGTTTGGGTCCACTTCTGAGTTCTCAATTCTGTTCCATTGGTCTATGTGTCTGTTTTTGTGCCAATCCCATACTGTCTTGATGATGACAGCTTTGTAGTAGAGGCTAAAGTCTGGGATGGTGATCCCTCCCGTTTTGGTTTTATTTTTCAGGATTACTTTGGCTATTCGGGGTCTTTTGTGGTTCCATACAAATTTTTGGATAGTTTGTTCTAGTTTTGAGAAGTATGCTGGTGCAATTTTGATTGGAATTGCATTGAATGTGTAGAGTGCCTTAGGTAGTAATGACATCTTAACTATATTTATTCTTCCTATCCATGAGCATGGAATGTTTTTCCATTTCTTGTGTCTTCTTCAATTTCCTTCATAAGTTTTCTATAGTTTTCATCATACAGATCTCTTGTATCCTTGGTTAGGTTTATTCCAAGGTATTTTATGGTTTTTGGTGCAATTGTGAATGGGATCAGTTTCTTGATTTCTCTTTCTGTTGCTTCATTGTTGGTGTATAAAAATGCAACCGATTTCTGTACGTGGATTTTGTACCCTGCAACTTGGCTGAATTCTTGGATCAGTTCTAGTAGGCTTCTGGTGGAGTCTGTCGGGTTTTCTATGTAGAGTATCATGTCATCTGCGAAGAGTGAAAGTTTGACTTCCTCTTTGCCAATTCTGATGCCTTTGATTTCCTTTTGGTGTCTGATGGCTGATGCTAGGACTTCCAGCACTATGTTAAACAACAGTGGTGAGAGTGGACATCCCTGTCGTGTTCCTGATCTCAGGGGGAAAGCTCTGAGTTTTTCCCCGTTGAGGATGATGTTAGCTGAAGGCTTCTCATAGATGGCTTTGATGATGTTTAAGTAGGTTCCTTCTATCCCAACTTTCTCGAGAGTCTTTATTAAGAAGGGATGCTGTATTTTGTCAAATGCTTTTTCTGCATCTATTGACAGGATCATATGGTTTTTATCTTTTCTTTTATTGATATGATGTATCACATTGATTGATTTGCGAATGTTGAACCAGCCCTGTAACCCAGGAATGAATCCCACTTGATCTTGGTGGATGATTCTTTTTATATGCTGCTGGATTCGATTTGCAAGGATCTTGTTGAGAATTTTTGCAACTGTATTCATCAAGGATATTGGCCTGTAGTTCTCTTTTTTTGCTGGATCTCTGTCTGGCTTGGGAATCAGAGTGATGCTGGCTTCATAAAATGAGTCCGGGAGTTTTCCTTCGCTTTCTATTTTTTGGAATAGCTTGAGAAGAATTGGGATTAATTCTGTTTTAAATGTCTGGTAGAATTCCCCAGGGAAGCCATCAGGTTCAGGGCTCTTATTTGTTGGGAGATTTTTGATCACTGATTCAATTTCTTCACTCGTTATGGGTCTGTTCAGGTTTTCTATTTCTTCCCGTGTGAATTTTGGTAGTGAGTGTGTGTTTAGGAATTTGTCCATTTCTTCTAAGTTGTCCAATTTGTTGGCATATAATTTTTCATAGTATTCCCTGATAATTGCTTGTATTTCTGAGGGGTTGGTTGTAATAAGTCCATTTTCATTCATAATTTTGTCTATTTGGGTGCTCTCTCTTTTCTTTTGGATAAGTCTGGCTAGAGGGTTGTGAATTTTGTTTACTTTTTCAAAAAACCAACTCTTGGTTTCATGGATCTGTTCAATTGTTTCTTTGGTCTCTATGTTGTTTATTTCTCCTCTAATTTTTACTATTTCTCTTCTTCTACTGGGCTTAGGGCTTTCTTGTTGCTCTGCCTCTAGTTCCTTTAGGTGAGCTGTTAGATTTTGGACTTGCGCTTTTTCTAATCTCTTGAAATAGGCCTGGAGAGCAATGTACTTTCCTCTTAGGACTGCCTTTGCCGCATCCCATTGATTTTGAATTGTTGTGTTTTCATTTTCATTTGTTTCCATATATTTTTTAATTTCATCTCTAATTGCCTGATTGGCCCATTCATTCTTTAGAAGGGTGTTCTTTAACCTCCATGTTTTTGGAGGTTTTCCAGACTTCTTCCTGTAATTGATTTCAAGTTTCAAAGCATTGTGATCTGACAATGTGCATGGTATGATCTCTATTCTTTTATATTTATTGAGGGCTGCTTTATGTCCCAGTATGTGATCTATCTTGGAGAATGTGCCATGCGCACTTGAGAAGAAAGTAAATTCCCTGGCCTCAGGATGTAAAGTTCTAAATATATCCGTCAGGTCCATCTGGTCCAATGTATCTTTCAAGTCCATTATTTCTTTAGTGATTTTCTGTCTGGTTGACCTATCCATTGCTGTAAGCGGGGTATTAAAGTCCCCTGCTATTAGCACCTTCTTATTTATAAGCTTTTTTCTGTTTGTGATTGTTTTAGATATTGAAGTGCTCCCGTATTCGGTGCGTAGACATTTATGATTGTCAGTTCTTCCTGATGGATGGACCCTATAATTATTATGTAGTGCCCTTCTTCATCTCTTGTGATTGTCTTTAATTTAAAGTCCAGTTTGTCTGATAGAAGTATCGCTACTCCGGCTTTCTTTTGATTTCCTGTAGCATGATATATATTTCTCCATCCCCTTACTTTTAATCTGAAGGTATCTAAAATGAGTTTCTTGTAGACAGCATATAGATGGATTTTGTTTTTTAATCCATTCTGCTACCCTATGTCTCTTGATTGGAGCATTCAGCCCATTGACATTCAGTGTTATTATTGAAATATGTGGGTTTAGAGTCTTTGTATCTTTTGTAGGGTTCATGTTTGTGGTGGTGTCTCTGGAATCTTTGTTCCTTGCAACCCTTCCCTTCAGAGCATCCCCCTCAGGATTTCTTGTAGGGCTGGCTTCGTGGTGACAAATTCTTTCAATTTCTGTTTATTTGGAAAGGTTTTTATCTCTCCTTCTATTTTGAATGACAGGCTTGCTGGACAGAGGATTCTTGGCTGCATATTTTTACTGTTCATCACATTGAAGATCTCCTGCCATTCCTTACTGGCCTGCCACGTTTCAGTAGATAGGTCTGTCACCACTCTGATAGGTTTCCCTTTGTATGTGAGGGCCCTTTTCTCCCTAGCTGCTTTCAAAATTCTCTCTTTGTCCTTGTATTTTGCCATTTTTACGATGATATGTCGTGCAGAAGATTGATTCAGGTTACGTCTGAGGGGAGTCCTCTGAGCCTCTTGTATTTCCACATTGACTTCCTTCCCCAGGTCGGGGAAGTTCTCTGCTATAATTTGTTCCAGGACTCCTTCAGCACCTTTCCCTCTCTCTTCCTCTTCTGGGATTCCTATGATACAGATATTGTTGTGTTTGACTGTGTCGCTGAGCTCTCGAATTCTTCTTTCCTGTTCCTGGATCAGGTTGTCTCTTTTTTTGTCAGCTTCTTGTTTTTCTATCATGGTGTCTTCTAAATCACTTATTCTCCTTTCTGCCTCTTCAATCCGTGCATTGGAGCCTCTAATTTATTATGTATCTCATTTATCGCATTTTTTAATTCTTCATGCCTATTTTTATTTTCCATTCTGTCTGTAGCCATAGTTTCTTTGATGTCCCCTATGTTTTTTTCAAGCCCTGCTATTAATTTTACCATTATTATTCTAAAATCTTGTTCACTTATGCTGCTGATATCTGTTTTGAGCAGTTCATTAGCTGTCATTTCTTCTTGGAGTTTCTTTGGAGGAGAGCTCTTTCGTTTCGTCATTTTAGTTAGCTTTCTGGCTCTTGTTGGTTTTAAAGACCTGTTATGCTCTCTGTTTCTATGAGCGCTGCTATATCCAAGAAGACTCTTTAACTTTCCAGGGCCTATCCTTTCAGAGATTGTTTTTTGAATGGTATCCCTCGGTCACTCTTGTTGGGACCTTAGTTATTTTATTTTCCTATTCGTAGTGATATTTGGGACTCTTCACCTTGTGTACTCTAGCTTGTTTCTTGAGGTAGCCCTGGAAAAGAAAACAGACAGACAAACACACAGGGAGCAGGAGCACACAAACGCACAGGCTAATTCAACTAACATGCAAAGCGAGAGGGAAAACGAAAAAGTTAAGAGAAAAGACGGAGGAGGGAGGGCAAATAATAGGGAGCGTAAAATACACAAAAGGGTCAAAAAGGGGAAAAGAAAATGAAAAAAGAAGAAAACCGATGGACAAAGAACGGTTTAAAGCATATACCTGGATTTCCCAGCTACTGTTAAATAGCCGTGTGTATGCAGTGGTGGTTGAAGAGCATAGAGAAAAAGAGAGAAGTCAGGGCGAGACGAGGCAGATTTGGCAATAGAATGAACAGGCAGAAGGGATAAGAAGCTTTTTTCAAAGAGGTAAAGGGTAGAATATGGTTGGATAGGTGAGAGAAGGATGCTGGAATTATCCAGAGAAACTATATAGTCTAATTTCTCCTGAGAGAAATAGCTGAAAGAGTCGGTAGGTGTAGAATTTACATTTACAGAATGGACTTGTGATTGTTTAAGCAAGCTGGCGACCAGAGTTAATCAGGTCAGTGTTTTGGGGAAAAAAGCGAGAAAAGAGAAAGAAGAAGAAAAAAAGAGAAAAGAAAGGGAAAAAGAAAAGAAAGAAGAAAAAAAAGGAAAAAAACAAAAAAAGGAAAAAAAAAAGAAAAAAGAAAAAAAAAAAAGAGAAAAAAAAAAAAGGGAGGAGGGCACCTCTCAGGCAGGGATGGGCGTGGCGTGATCCGATGCCTCAGGCGGGGGTTCTGCCTTGGCGATTGTGGGGAGGAGAGTGACGGTGCTCCAGTCCCTTCTTGAACCCCGTGCTGCAGCTCGCTTTTTTTTTTTTTGGCGTGTCAACTCCCCGTTCCGGGGACGCAGCCGAAGTTGGTTGCACTCTTCAACCCAGGCCAGTTCCAATCTCCAAATCCCAGTCCGTGCGCCCTGTAGAAGTTGCCTTAGACACAGCTTCCCAGACAACTCCCTCGGGCCATTCCAGGCTCCCTGCTGAGCTCTGGTGGCGGAGTCAGAATCGTTTCTTCCTTCTCTGGGTCGGGCTGGCGCGCATGCGCGGGGGCTTGCCTGCCGGGTCCGCGTAGCCTGAGCCCGCTGGAGTGAGGAAAACCTGGTCTTTCTATGGCTCGTCACCCGAAACACGAACTCACAGGCAAATTTCCCAGTTTTTAGCTCTTTGCCTTCCCTCTCGAGTTCCAGCCAGCCAGGAGACGTACGCCTGGTGTCAGCGCGGCTCTTTCAGGGGTCCCAGCCGCCCTGGAGCTACAATGGCGGCAGGCGCCCACCACTCTGAAATCCAACCTCCAGGAGCGGCACAAAGAAGCAGTTTGTGTGCTCAGCCTCCCTCAGGACCAGTGGGCGCGAGGGGACCTGGTGTGCAGGTATTTGGCAAGTACGGTCTTTCTATGCACCGAGCGGAGGTTTTTCCCCCACGAGCGGAGGTTTTTCTGTCTCGGACTCTCTCCTTTTCCCCTCTCACTCCCCGTAGAGGGTAGAGGGGGATCGCCTCCCACCCTCGAGTCTCCGATCCCGGCCTGATTTTACCTTCCCCGGTTCGCACTCACGTTAGAAGGCTTTCTCTGTGGATTCTGCGTCCTTTTTCTCCCAGTCTCTCAGGGTTTGTAAGGTTTCCAATGGCTTCAGATCTTTTCTGTGTGATGTATGGGCGCGAGTGCATGTACGGAGCTCCTTATTTCTCCGCCATCTTGCACCCCCTCCCCCAAGCCTTTTACTTTTAAAGTTTTCTTCATGTTTATTTTTGAGAGAGAAACAGTGTGAGCAGGGGAAGGGCAGAGAAAAAGGGATGCACAGAATCTGAAGCAGGATCCAGGCTCTGAGCTGTCAGCACAGAGCCTGATGTTGGGCTCAAACTCAGGAACCGTGAGATCATGACCTGAGCAGAAGTCAGTTGCTTAACCAACTGAGCCATCTTGGTGCCCTTCATTTTACTAAATTTAATTCAACTTTCTAAGATTCCACTTAGAATAAAAATAGATGCTTTCTAGAGATATGGAAGTCACGCAAAGAAGCACATTTTATTTCAAGCACTATAACTGTTCTTAATAGGCATGTTCCATAGGGTAATAATAATGCTAATACAGTAAGAGCAATAATGCTGCCAATTAACATGAGTTTCCTAAGTCGCTCTCTCCAACATCACTGCTTTACCAGTGTTACACAGAAACTGCTTTGTCTGCCTGGAAAACCCTCTCTTTTTAAAAAGGTGACATTAAAAGTTTTTTTTGGAATAAGCAGCATTTATAACTGCTTTCACTATAGTGTTCCTGATGACTGACACTCTGTTCAAAAATGATAATGTATTGGTTTCCCAGGGCTGCCTTAAAAATTATCACAAACTTCCTGGCTTTAAACAAAGGAAATTAATTTTCTCATGGTACAGAAGGCTTAAAGTCTGAAATCAAGGTATTGATGTGGTTGGTTCCGTCCAGACGCTCTGTTGAAGAAACCATTCTTCTCACCTAGTTTCTGGGGACTTGTGGCAATATTTCATGTTCCTTGGCTTATAGCTGCATCTTGTCAGTCTTCGTTTATTATCACACGACCCTCTTCCTTGAGTGTCTCATCCATGTGCCAGTGCTCAAATGTCTCACTCCTTTCCCTTGTAAAGACACCAGGTACTGGATTGGGGGCCCACCCTGATCCATTATGACCCCAACATAATGCAATTACATCTACAAACATCCCGTTTTTAAATAAGGTTACATTCACAGGATAGGGGAAAGGACTTGCATATATGTAATTCAATACAGTATAATAGAGAAGACAGACAAAAATTTTGTCAAAGAGTTGAATGGAAGTGGAAAACAGATTACTTATTATGGACTAGACTTAAACATTTTGGTTCATCACTTAATAGACCAAAAGTCTAAATGTCATTGACAACTGGTAGTTATCAGTAGTATTTTTTTTGATATTTTTCTAGACACAGATGAAAACAAAAGTCATTCTTAAGACTCAAACTCTAAGAATGCAGTTAATTTATGTGTGAGGAATTAAGAGTTTTATACTTAGAGTTAAAAGCTTGTTTTTCTTTCTTTGTTAGTCTTTTAAATTGCCTTCAGAAAACAGATATTGCTCTAATGGTAAACAGCTGAGATTCCCAATTTTCTCTGGGACATTAGTTTTTTTTTTTTTTAATTTTAATTCCAGTATAGCTAACATGCAGTGTTATATTATTTTCAAGTGTACAACACAGTAATTTAATATTACCATACATTACCTAGTGCTTATCACAAGCGTATCATTAAGGGTACTCCTTAATCCTCATCACCTATTTAATCCATCCCCCTTCTGGTAACCATCAATTTTTTCTCTATAGTGGAGAGTCTGTTTCTTGGTTTGCTTTTCTCCACCACCCCTCACCTTGTTCATTTGTTTTTTAAATTCCACATATGAGTGAAATCATAGTATTTGACAATAACTGGCTTATATTGTTTAGCATAATGATCTTTAGCTCCATTCATGTCATTGCAAATGACAAGATTTCATTCTTTTTTTATGGTGGAATAATATTCCATTGTAAATATATATAACCACTTCTCTATCCATTCATCTATGGATGGATGATTGGGCTGTTCCATAATTTGGCTTTTGTAGATAATGCTGCAAATGAACCTATGTTTTTGGGTAAATACTCAGTATAACAATTTCTGGATGGTAGTAAGGTAGTTCTGTTTTTGTTTTTGTTTTTTTTTGTTCTTTTTACAAATAGTTTATTGTCAAATTAGTTTCCACATAACACCCAGTGCTCATCCCCCCACAAGGGCCCTCCTCCATGCCCATCCCTCCTCCCCCCCACATCCATCTGTCCTCAATTTTTGTCAGCATTCAAGAGTCTCTTGTGGTTTGCCTCTCTCCCTTTCCCTCAGCATTTCCCCCCTTCTTCTCCCCCTTGTTCACAGAGAAGGAGAGATATCATATGTTTGCACGTATAGGAGGATTAGGAGGAACTTGACGGAGGAACAAGGGAGTTCTATTTTTAACTTTTTGAGGAACCTGCATACTGTCTTCCACAGTGGCTGCACCAGTGTGGATTCCCACCAGCAGTACAGAGGGTACCTTTTTCTCACATCCTCACAACACTTGTTTCTAGTGGTATTGATTTTAGCCATTCTGACAGGTGTGAGGTGATAACTCACTGTGATTTTGATCTTAATTTCCCTGATGATGAGTGATATTAAGCATCTTTTCATGTGTCTGTTGGCCATTTGTATGTCCTCTTTGGAGAAATGTCTTTTCATGTCTTCTGCCCATTTTTAATAGTCTTTTTTTTTTTTTTTTTTTGGTATTGAGTTGTATCAGTTCTTTATACATTTTGGATACTAACTCTTTATCAGATTGGTCATTTGCAAATATCTTATTCAGTAGGCCATCTTTTAGTTTTATTGATTCCTTTACTGCAGAAACTTACTTTGATGTAGTCCAAATAGTTTATTTTTATTTCCCTTGCCTAGAAAGATATTGTACAGCCAGTGTTAGGGAAATTACCCCTTGTACTCTGTTCTAGGATTTTGTTGGTTCCTTGTCTCATCTGTAGGTCTTTTATCCATTTTGAGTTTATTTTTGTATATGGTGTAAGAAAGTGGTCCAGTTTCATTCTTTTGCATGTTGCTTTCCATTTTCCCCAACATCATTTGTCAAGGAGACTTTTTATCTCATTGCATATTGTTGTTCCTTTCTTATAGATTAATTTGGCCATATAATTGTGGGTTTATTCTGAGCTTTCTATTTTGTTCCATTGATCTATTTGTCTGTTTTTGTGCCAGTGCCATACTGTTTTGATTACTAAACTTTGTAATATAAATTCAAGTCTGAAATTGTGATGCCTCCAGTTTTACTTTTCTTTTTCAAGGTTGCTTGGCTATTTTAGGTCTTTTGTGGCTCTGTGTAAGTTTTAGGATTGTTTGTTGTAATTCTGTGGAAAATACTGTTGGTATTTTGATTGGGATTACATTAAGTCTGTAGATTGTTTTAATTATTATATACATTTTAACAATGTTTGTTCTTCCAGTCCATGAATGTGGAATATCTTCCTATTTATGAGTCATCTTAAATTTCTTTTACCAGTATTTTATAGTTTTCAGAGTACAAGTCTCTTATACCTTTAGTTAGGTTTATTCTGAGGTATCTTAGTATTTTTGATGTAGTTGTAAATGGGATTATGAATTTCTCTTTCTGCTGCTTCATTATTCGTGCATGGAAGGTGTAACAGATTTCCACATATTAAGTTTTGAATCCTGTAACTTTTCTGAATTTATTAGTTCTAGTAGATGAATCTTTCAGGCTTTCTGTATATGGTGTCATGCGATCTGCACATACTGAAGGTTTTACTTCTTCCTTGCCAATTTGGATGCCTGTTATTTCTTTTGTTGTCTGATTGCTGTGTCTTGGATTTCCAGTATTATGTTTAATAAAGATGGTAGGAAGGGGCATCCTTGTCGTGTTCCTGAGTTTAGTGACTGAGTTGAGGGCTTTTGTCATGAATGGGTGTTGTGTTTTGTCAAATACTTTTTCCATGTCTATTGAAATAATCATACCGTTTTTAAACTCTTTTTACTGATGTGATTTATCATGTTGATTGATTGACAAATATTGAACTATTCTTGTATTTCAGGAATAAATCCCACTTGATCATAGTGAATGATTGTTTTAAAAGTATTGTTGGTTTTTTTTTTTTAATGTTTTTTAATGTTTATTTCTGAGAGAGAGAGAGAGCATGAGCAGAGAGAGAGGGGGCGACACAGAATCTGAAACAGGCTCCAGGCTTTGAGCTAGCTGTCAGCACAAAGCCCGATGCGGGGCTCGAACCCACGAACCGTGAGATCATGACCTGAGCTGAAGTCAGATGCTTAACTGACTGAGCCACCCAGGTGCCCCAAAGTATTGTTGGTTTTGATTTGCTGGTAATTTGTTGAGGATTTTTGCATCTGTGTTCATCAGAAATATTGGCATTCAGTTCTCTTTTTGTGTTTTTATCTGGTTTTGGCATTTAGGGTGATACTGGATTCAGATTTAATTTGGAAGTTTTACTTTAATTTTTTGGAAACAGTTTGAGAAGAATAGGTATTAACTCTTCATTAAATATTTGGTAGAATTCACTTGTGAAGGCTGCCTGGTCCTAGATTTTTTTTGTTGGAAGTTTTTTAATTACTGATTTAGTCTCCCTCCTATAACTGGTCTGCTCTAATTTTCTGTTTGTTTCTGCTTTAGTTGTGGTAGGTCATATGTTTATACAAGTTTATGAATTTCTAATATGCTAATTTGTTGGCATATAGGTTTTCATAATATTCTTTATAATTGTATTTATGTGTTGTTATTTTCCTCATTTGTGATTTTTCTTGGGTCTTTCTCTCTCTCTCTCGATGAGTCTGGCTAGAAGTTTATCAATTTTGTTGATCTTTTTAAATTGTCTATGTCATTTACTTCTGCTCTCATCTTCATTATTACCTCCCTTCTGCTTTTGAGTTTTGTTTTGTTTTTTTTTTTTTAGTTTCTTTGATGTGAGGTTAGGTTGTTGGAAACTTTTGTTGCTTCTGGAGGTAGGCCTGTATCACTATATAAAACTTTCTTCTTAGAACCACTTTTGCTGCATCCCACAGGATTTGGACCATTGTGTTTTCATTTTTGTTTCTCTGTACTTTTTGAATTTGCCTTTGATTTCCTGGCTGACCTGTTCATTGTTTAATAGCATGTTATTTAACTTCCATGTATTTGTGCTCTTTCCAGATTTTTTCTTGTGGTTGATTTCTAATTACATAGCATCGTGATCAGAAAATCAGCATTGTATGACTGCTCTTTTTGAATTGGTTGAGACTTGTGTGGCTGAATATGTAATCTGTTCTGGAAAATGTTTCATATACACTGGAAGAGAATGTGTATTCTGTTTTAGGATGGAGGGATCTTGAATAGACCTGTTAAATTCATCTGGTTCAGTGTGTCATTCAAACTCATCCTTGTTGACGTCCTATTTGGATGATTTGACCATTGATTTAAGTGGGTGTTAAATTCCCTCACTATTATCTTATTACTATTGATAAATTACTTTGTTATTAACTGTTGTGTATATTTGGGTGCTTCCATACTGGGTATAAAAATATTTATAATTGTTACATCTTCTTGTTTGATCTCTTTATCATTATATACTGTTATTCTTAGACTCTTGTTACGTTGTTTTAAAATCTATTTTGACCAATATAAATATTGCTACTCCAGTTTTCTATTGACATCTATTTGTGCTTTTAATCTGTAGGTATCTTTGTGTCTGAAATAAGTCTCTTTTAGGCAGCATAGGATGGGCTTTGTTTTTGTATCCCTTCTCTCACCCTCTGTCTTTTGGTTAGAGCATTTAGTCCATTACATTTCAAATAATTATTGATAGGTATGTGTTGCCCTTCTGTTACTTGTTCTGTGGTTCTTTTTGTAGTTTTTCTCTGATCATTTTTCTCTTTCATGATTTGCTGATTTTCTTTAGTGGTATATTTGGATTCCTCTCTCTCTCTCTCTCTCTCTCCCTTTTTGCATATCTATTAGTGGATTTTAATTTGTGTGTGGTTACCCTCAGGTTTCTATGTACATTTTCTGCATATAGCAGTTTGTTAGGTTGATAGTTGCTTATAACTGTAACCCATTCCTTACTCCATTCCCTTCCATGTTTTAGGTATATGGTATTAAAGACATTAGTTTTACTAGAATAATTTATTGTGACTGTTACTGCAAATGCGATCTAGATCAGATTTATTTTTTAGGATCCTGGTATATCAAATAACCTTTGCCAAATAATAACAATCTAGCTGTATTATATTAATTTAGGAACTGTTTAACACATAGTTAGATACACTGTCTAATTATTATTTGTGATTAGGGTTAAAAATAAATAGTAAAAATGATAACTCAGTATTTTAGGGAGTATCATTATATCTTAAAGTAATTTATGGAAAATAGTCATATTTCCACATGGTCATATCTTTCAGATAGTTTTTTTTTCTCCCCAAAGAGCTTCTCTTGGAAGGTTTAGTGAGAAGTAGCACTGTTTGATAAGGTAGGGATTCTATGAATCCTTTGTAGATGCATTTTTACTTATTTTTATAACTTAGACATTTGCGTTGTTCTTTTTAAACTTTTTCAAGCTAAAATTAATATCTAACTAGTGATCTCTATATTATAAATTTGTGCAATGTTTTGTTTTCCCTAAGATTAACTCTTCAGGTCATCCCTAAATTTAACATTGAAGAAAGTTATCCAAACTTCGAGTACTTGTTCTAGTTTCCTTAATTCTCATACAGTGATATTATTTCCATTCTTGAATTTAAATGGCAAACAAATAGTAACTAAGTAAATTAAGTTCAAGTTGTGTAAGCAATTACCATGTTCTGATTTGAGGTTACCTGCTCTACTTCCTTTCTCACTACTATCCTGTATATAATTTATATCTGGTTATTCTGAAATATTTGTCATGTGGGTAGGAGTCATTGATTTGTAAAAATATTATTGTCATTTGTCTGAAGCATGCCTCCTACAACAGGTGTCCACACAGCCCTTCCCATCTTTCTGTAATCATTTATGTGTTCTCTTATCAGAGTCAGCACTTCATTTAGGACATTATAACTATTTACTCCTTCTCCTTAGTCTGTATTAAGTGTATGTGCTCTCATGATTAAAGTGGTTACTTAAGTTGTTGAGGTGCCTGGGTAGGTCAGTCAGTTAAGCAACTGACTTTGGCTCAGGTCATGGTCTCATGCTTCATGAGTTTGAGCCCCATGTCAGGCTCTGTGCAGACAACTCAGAGCCTACAGCCTGCTTCAGATTTTGTGTCTCCCTCTCTGTCTGCTCCTCCCCTGCTCACACTCTGTCTCTCAATAAATATTTAAAAAAATCACTTAAAAAAGTGATCATGTAAGTTGTTATATTAACTGAGATACTCTGAGTGTCAAAGGAGGTGCTATTTGGAGGGGGCACTGAAAAATGAGTATAAGCAAATTTTCCTAGGCAAACAGAGTTGTGGTCATGCTACAGTGTTTTTGTTCTGGGATAGCATTATAAGTATTTTGACGTTTTCCACAATCCTGCTAGCTTTCTGTGTGGGTGGTGATTATGTATTTTAATTTTGGGCCCCATTACCTGCATCTTATAAATGCTTATTGAAATGAAATAAAAATAAAATGGACGAATATATAAGTAAGAAAAAGAAGGGGCTAGAATAGAATATAACATTCTTTTAAGTTATGAAGGAACTTAACAGTCATGCAGGAACTTAACATTCAGATTTCGTGTTGTGGGTAGCAAAATTGCCTGCATTCCCCAGCTTGTGCCCTTTTGGATTCACCCTCCCCATTGCACCACGTTTTTCAGGCTGCTTCTGGCCAGTGGGGATGCTGATGTAGGCTCATCCCAGCAAGACAGTTTTTATATTTATTCATTCTTTTAACAGACAACTTTGGTTTGAGGACTCCCCATAGACCTAGAAAAACTTTCTTAGCATTAGACTGCTGTCAGATTCTTTCCTACCCGGTTTTCCTTCACAGGCATCAGATCTCTGTCACAGTCTGATGGTGCACTCTCCCCCGTCCTTTTTTTTTTCTTTTGGCATTTCCCCCAGTGAAGCTCTGGCAAAATATAGATCGACTAATACCTCCTGAAGACGTCTATGTCCCTGGTCCTAGAACCTATGAATAGGTTATTTGACATGGCACAGAGACTTTGTAGGTGTGATTAAATTAAGGGTTTGGGGATGGAGGTTTGTCCTGAATAGCTGGATGGATCCACACATTTGTGTCTTTGTAAGAGGGAAGCTGAAGGGTCAGAGAGAGAGAGAGGCATTATGACAACAGAAACAGGATGAAAGGTGTGATGATGGCAGCGGAGGTGAGCGTGGGGCCGCCAGGGGCCAGGGAACACCAGCAGCCTGCAGACACTGAAAAAGGCAAGAATGGATTCTCCCTTGGAACGTGCAGAAGGACGACAGCCTTCTTTATTTTAGCCAGAAAGATCTGTTGGAGACTTCTGACTTGCAGAATTCTAAGATAATCTGTGGTGTTGGGGCCCCTAAATTTGCAGTCATCTGTTACAGCAGCATCAGGAGACTGACACACACACATCTAGTTCTATTTTGACATCTTGGAGGAGCTAAACTAACACAACTAAGAGTGTTTAATGTTTCAGTATCAGATGAAAAACATATAAATGGTGATTTAAGAGATTATTCATCAAATCCTTTCATTCTTTTGTCACTTTTGAAAGTCTAAGTTTTAAATAAATAAAAGTTTTCTGATGGAATAAAGTTTCAAAAGAAAGATACTAACTTCAAATGGCAGCTTAAATCATTTAGAAATATTATTATGTAATATCTAATGTTTAGGAAAGATGTTTCAGATATATATACATTGATAAAATATTAAGAAATCATTCTCAATAATGGATGATGCCAGTTAGAGGGAGAAAAAAATAGTTTAAATCTTGGTCAAGGAATATATTGTAAGGTTTTGTCTGTATTTGTTAGACTGAAAAGCCTAAGTGAGTTCTATGAAGGCTTTTATTGTTTTGAAATGTAGAGGGACGAAGAGAATATCAGGCAGTGACTGCCAAGCATTTAGCCTACATGCCTGCAGCGTGCACAGTGCAGCATTGAGTCTATCCCACAATGCTGGTATTGTTCAAGTTCATGCTTTTACTCTATTTGAGAACTTATGCAATATTGAAAACATTGTATTCTCACAACAATCTTTGTTATTAGCCAAATCTAAGATAAGTAAGTCTGTTGGTTTTTCAGGTTTCCTTAGAGACTTAAGAATGAAACTTCCCATTAAATCAAAAGAAAAGGCTGTAAAACATGTTTTCTTCATAGCTTTCTTCTTTATTTGAACTTGGCATATCTTAGCTTGTTATCTGCTCTGCTTAGATTGCATGTATTCTGTTGCATTCTCTGGATTGTCCCTATTACTCTGATAGTCTGAATTGAATTAACTAATCATTAATGGCTCATTGTCTCAATTTCTCATTGTCTGAGAAATTGGAATTTAAATGGATGGGAATTCATAAGAATAGACTTTGAAAAGAAGAAACAAATCCAGGAAAACTAAGATTCACTGTTATAGTCAGACCTTTTGTGAAGTCGTTCAGTTAGGTTTCCCATAAAACATAACACTAATGAAGCAAAGTTTGATTTTCTAAATAGCGTTTTGACATCCCTGTAATTCCTATTGGCTGATCACAGTTTAAATATGTCATGGCACCCACATATTCTTTACCACAAGAGCAATTATGAGAATGGCACAATGGATAGATTGATTCAGATCCATCCTATTATATACTAATGAACTCACTAATTTATTTGCTGATTGAGTATTTACATTCTTTTTAACACAATAGCTTTGAGAACTTGTTTCCAGAACATTTATAGTAGATACAGAGAAATAATTAGAGCTTCTGGCCCCAACTATTTCACAACTGAGTTAGAGTTGGACAGGTAAGTAAATAAAGTGTGACAACCATGGCATAGAAAGAACTGCGATAGCATTATGAGTAGGTAGAGACACAGAGGAGGGTGCCAAAATTTGTCCCAGCAGGTCAGTTAGATAAGTCTTGGAGGGAGCAGTGCCTCAGCAGAGCGGTAGGTGGTAGTGAGTCAGGTAGAGAAAGAGAAAGGAGGAGTTCGTCCACATAGTGGGGACAATATACAAGGTGAAGAAAACCCTGCTGCATTTGGGAAAGTAGTTCAACAGTGCTGTTGCTCTAAGAATGTTTCTAAGGTGGTGGCAAGAGGTGGAACTGAAGTGGTAGGCAAAAATTAAATGTACTCCAGGCCACGTAATGCTCCTTGCTTTAAACTTCTTGTCACGGAAAATCTCTCTCAACACTTTTTCTTACCTCTAAAATTTTTTCTCATCTACTGATTTTATTTGCTTTTTCTTTTTATAGAAGGCAATTTAGTTCAGATTCAGTTCTTGTTTCCTGGCTTCTCCCTAGGGGGACATATTCTGAAACTTTGAGTTGTGGATTGTGACTTCTGATTTGTTTCACTCTCCAGTGCACAGTGCTGGCACTCCCCATGTCAGTATTTTCTCAGGTCTGAGACATCTGCTTGGATGCCTGTTATGAAAAAGAGGTTACAGAGGAGAGGAAAGTCTGAGAAGTTGGGTATGCCATGTTTGAATTTACTAAAGAATGTAGTTGGTATGAGATTTTAATTTTAGAAAGGTCTTCCTGGTAATGATATTTGGTAGTCAGAAGTGACAGAACCAGAATAGAGGAAAACAGAGTAATTAGGAGGTCACAGAAAGAAATGAATCAAGAAATAACAGTAGAGAAAGTATGAAGAGGATACGTTTAAGGTGGAACTTATAAAATTGCTTACATATTAAATTTGTGGTATTTTCTAGGATATCCAACCTAGAATGCTGATACTGCCTAAGGTAGAAAACACAGATGGAAAAAAGCAGGTTAAGGAAGAAAAGGCATGACTTCCTTTTGTTGATGAGTTGAATTTGAACTGCTGGAGAAAACTTCAGTGGAATTGACTCTATAGTTGTGTAATTCATGAAGTCACTCCTCAGGTTGTAACAGGGATTGGAATGTCATCAGTCAAGAGGTAGTAATGAAAACTTTGGCATATGTAATACCCAGAAAGTTAATAATACTAACATAAAAGAATTACTGTATACTAAGCACTGTTCTTGTTGCTCTCCCTATGTTCTATCATTGAGAAAACTTAAACCTACAGAAGATAATTGTCCAAAATGTAACTGGGGAGGAGCTGATGTTCAAATGTAGCCTTTCTAGTTCCAGGTTCTCTTTTCTTGACTGTTAAACTACTCTGTGAGGATACACAGAATGAACGAGAAGCATTTGAATATTAGCTCTCTGAAGAAACATCACTGTATATGAGTTGATAGAGATAGAAGAAACCATAAAAGAACTTGAGAAAGAACAGGAAATAGAGGGAAACAAGGATAAACCGCCTTATAGAAACAAATGGAAGGGAGTGCTATAAGAAAGATGGAGTCACCAATGGTATCAGATACTGGAGGAGAGCAAGGAAGTTGAGACTGAAAAGCATAGCTTTTAAGAATGCCTGGGTGGCTCAGAGTGTTGAGCATCCACTCTTGATTTCAGTTCGGGTCATGATCGAACTCTGTGTTGGGCTCTGTGCTTGGGCATGGAGCCTGCTTGGGATTCTTTCTCTCCCTCTCTCTCTGCCACTCTCTGCTTGTGTGCACATGCTTTCTCTCAAAATCAACCAATTGATAAAATAAGGTAGCTTTTAATACTATTCTTGGACAGATCAGAATCTTTATAAGGTTAAAATAAACTTATATAAATATTTAGAAAACAATCTCCAAATGTACTTATGTTATTATAGGTCAAATATTATACTATGAGACTATTCTTAAATATTCGATTTTCCTTCTGGGCACTAGAATTGCACTTCTCTGCTTTCTTTGAATACAGGTGAAGCCATGTGATTTTATTTGGATAGTAAAATATAGTTGAAATGATTTCTGTCACTTCAACATTTAAATACTTTTGTATGTTTCACCATGTTTCATTTTTCTGCCTTGGCAGGTCTAGAAACTAGAGTTGCCCTTATTAGTTTGGGCTTTGAGTAGTCTTCCCATAGGGCAAACTGAATTTACGGTTTTTTCTCTAAACATTTCTGTTTTTATTATTTTTCAGAGAGAGAGAGAGAGAGAGAGAGAGAGAATGGGAAAGGGGCAGAAAGGGAGACACAGAATCTGAAGCAGGCTTCAGCACTGAGCCGGATGGGAGGCTCAAACTCACAAAATGTGAGATAATGACCTGAGCCAGAATCAGGAGTTAGACACTTAACCGTTGGAGCCATCCAGGTGCCCCTCTAAACATTTCTTAATTAAAATTGATGAATGGATTACAGCCATAACTTTAAGTTTTATTTTGATGAACAAAAACTCCATTGAAATTTTATTTTATCTTTTCTCTCTGTAATAGTATCAAGTGTAGTAATATTTTAGGGCTGCACCCATAGAAAATGATAAAAATCTACATTTTTGAGAACAATGTAAATTGACATCTTCTTGCAATTTTCATGGAATCAGACTGAGAATTCACTGAATACAAATAGCAATATCAAAATAACATGAATCATATCTCACATTATCCTATTCAAGCTGACAAAGCAAAGAGATTTATAGTCATAGCTGCCATTCTTTTATTTAGGCATTTATTCATCTTTTTTCCAAATATAAGTACCCACTCACATTATTTTTATCATTTATCTTAAAAACTGAAAGTGGTAGGACCAGTTTTTCTTGCACTTGGAGCACACATAGCATCTTCTGAATAGAACTCAGAAACATGTATTCATCGCAGTTTTATTATTTCTTTAGTTTCTTCCCATAGGGTGAATTGATTTATGAAGATTTAGGCTACAAGAATCATGGCTAATGTAGATCTTTATTTATAATTTTGGAAATTTAGTTACAGAAGGCGTTCTGAATGTATGTTGATGACGATGATGAAGTAAAAACTGATCGACTTAATAAATGTCTAACTCAGATCATTTCTTATTGTTCAGCCATTTATGTCTTGACCTATTCTAAGACTAGGTATTTTACTTAACATATGTTTGTAGATAGAAGTCAACAAAGCAGGTGTGATGTAGTATTTAATTTTAGGCTTTTTTTTTTTAAATTTTTTTTAATGTTTTATTTATTTCTAGGATAGAGAGAGACAGCGTGAACAGGGGAGGGTCAGAGAGAGAGGGAGACACAGACTCTGAAACAGGCTCCAGGCTCTGAGCTGGCAGTCAGCACAGAGCCCGACGCGGGGCTCGAACCCATGAACCGTGAGATCATGACCTAAGCGAAAGTCGGACGCTTAATGGACTAAGCCACCCAGGTGCCCCTAATTTTAGGCTTTGTACCTGTGTACAACTCATGTGTACTTACTGTCTATAAAAGTTTTAAATCATTTATTTAATAAGTTTTTATATTTTAAACATTTTAAATATTTTCGTGACAGCATAACAACTTGTGATTTTGACTGGTAGCTACTCTTATCACCACCTATTTTAAAACATTGGGCTGCAGGTAATAGTATAACAAAATAAACAATGGTCTGCATGATTAAAAATAACATTTAATGATTCCTTAGACTAGAAGTCTGAAAGTAAGTGCTTCTAGTGTTCGTTTAACAGCTCCCTAACAACTTGCTCCATTGCTGTCATCAGAGTAGTGGCCTTGTGTTCACGGGTCTGTTGTTTCATGGCTGCAAGTTGGCTGCTGTGTCTCTCAGCTTCCTGGCTTCCCATTACCGATCTCAAGGCCTGCAGCTGTAGGGTCAGAATGACTAAAGAAATTTCTTGCATGTTTTAATCTGGGAAACCAAACTAAATGTTTCCCAAATATTCTCCAGCAGATTTCCCTGCTTCTCTGCAGAATAACTCAAGAGACCATGTTTAGGTTTTCCATTTTTGAGAGACCCGCCACTTCTGTTTTATAGGCTTCATTAGATTGTCTTATGTTCTATTACTGAAATTTAACTGTTAGTGGCATCTTTATAGACTTGGGAAAATGGAATGGTGATAGAAACATTAGTTTCTAAGTCTTAATAAATGTTTCTGTAGTTCCTGTATTCCTGTGTGTGTTGTTTTAATTTTGAATGAAGTGGAGAAGGTGATCATGTTGTGAGTTGAACTTTAGATATATCTGTATTACACCACTACATCAAGCCAAATCCTATAATTTCAGTGGCTTGATATTTTAGGCTTATGTGCCCTCAATAATTCTGATGCAATTCACATTAGAATTAAATTATTTAGAAAATGTGCTTTGTACTAGTCAGTTCACAGTAGAACTGCTTTTGCTGAATATACTCTAAAAGATGATTGGTTAAACTCCATGGTTTTTTAAAAAGTGACTTAGATAATGACAAGATAAAAACTTTGGCTGTTGATGAACATTTTAAAAAGATGCCTAGCTTTGAGAAGGGCATACTCATGTGGATATGGGAAGTTTCTTTTGACACCACATGTTTGCCATGTGGAGGGAGAATGGGCCTAGTTTAATTACCTCCTGATTGTGTGTACAAGTGTCAGGGAAGCAGAAAATGGTGAAGGCCTTTAGGGGTTTTCAAGCATTGATTCAGGAACTGTCTGTAAGTGATATTTTAGAAGACACTCAGCACCAGATAGCAACTAGGAAATCTCTAAAATCTTTTCAGACCCTAAACTTTTAAATCCTTTAATTCCCTGATTTAGATTATGTGATACAGTCTAGAGCTCTTCGGAAAGGTGGGTATGGTCCTATCAAGATAGCAGGCATCATTAATGGAAGTCTCCTGAACTATCCTCATAGTTGGACATCATCTCTGAGACGTAGCCGAGTCCAAGCCTCAGTTCTGCATAGCACAAACATGACTTTATCATTCTGCCAGTGTTTACAACACTCTGGAAAGCTTACACACTCCAGTAAAGTTTACATGAGACTGATGGATGAAACCAGAATGCCTGTTTATTTACTAACAATGAGAAATAAACCAACTAGTGGAATATATTTTTTATTTTTACTTACATTGTTATTCTGATCAACATACATCTTTGTATATTATATTGGAAGCCCTATTAAAATCAGATAATTGAGAGCATGGGATCTGAACAACCAGAGTTAATCATAGGAATTTGATATTTGATAGTATCAGAATTAGATGCATCCTTCTCTATACTGAGGATATAAACTGCCACCTGGACATAGCAGGTCTTGTATTATTACCCTTTTCCTTGGTTTGCATTTACTGGAACTGCCTGTACTTCTCATTCAGCTGTACTTCTTACTGGCTTCCTGGAATGAGTGATTGCCTTTTAGTTGCCTTAGTGGTTAGGACTACAGACTGTGTGGATTCTAATTCAGGTTCTCACACTTTCTACTGGGGTTTTTTCGGCAAGTTGCTTGGCCTCACTACTGCTTTCATCACATATATAAAAAACATAACAGCACCCATCTCTCAGCATTGCTGTAATGATTAGTGATAGAATATGTCTAAAAGAGCTTTGAAGAATGCCTGGCACCCATTAAACCCTCATATATTGTAATTATTAACAATATTAGCCTTACTAAAATTACAGTCAAGTTATAATGAAGTGATTCTGTTCTGAGCGACATTGTTTTCACTTAAGTTAATATTTCAAAAAGGATTTTGGTTGTTTGTTTCTTGACATTTTGTTTTAATTTCATATGATAAGGTTAATGGTTTTATTACAGTGTTCTTGGAGGGCACTTCACTATTTTCTGCCCACCCACACATATACCACAATGTCAAGCATGCATATAGTCAAAGAAGGAGAGAGTACTTACTGTAATGCTATAATTAGATATTTCAAGATTAAATGAGTGTAAAATTTATGACAGAATTGGAAAATACCAAACAAGACCTATAAAGTGCATCAAACATATTTTTAAAAAGGCATTTTAAGCATCAGAAAAGATCGTAATTTTAGATACCATTTTTTTTTTGTCTAAACATTAAATGCTAGATCAGAAAATATTTTACTGAGAAAATGAGGTCCTTTTGGTAATCACTTTTCATTTAGCTCAACTGAGTAAAATAAATTAAAAATCCGACAAAGTTTTTGCAACAGATTTTTATTTTTATTTTTATTTAATGTTTTATTTATTTCTGAGAGAGAGAGAGAGAGACAGAATGAGCAGGGGAGGGTCAGAGAGAGAGGAAGACACAGAATCCGAAGCAGACTCCAGGCTCTGAGCTGGCTGTCAGCACAGAACCTGACACAGGGCTCGAACCCATGAACCATGAGATCATGTCCTGAGCTGAAGTCAGATGTGTAACTGACTGAGCTACACAGGTGCCCCTAGATTTTTAAATGTTATCCTGATAGATGAGGTACTAACCTTGTCAATGTGTTTGCCTATTTGACCCTGTGAGTATGATGTTTCTGTCTAATATGGGTGATATGACTGTACATATCTACTGTGCCATCTACATCGTATGTAATATAAATTACTATAGTCTAGGTGGCTTAGGGCAACAGAAATTTATTTTCTTACTGTTCAAGAGGCCAGAGATCTGAAATCAAGATGTTAGACAAGTTGTTTTCTTCTGGATTCTGAGGGAGAAACAATCTGATGCTTCTCTTTCAGTCTCTGGTGGCTCCTGGCAGCCTTTAGCATCACTTACACATTCCAAAATTCACCTAGCTTCTGACTCTTACCCTGCTCTGAAGCCGTGTTCACAGTTTTTGGTATTTGTTACAGCAGCATTCCACTTTCTGGCACCAAAGTCTTTATTAGTTTTCCAGGATTGTCATTACAAATTACTATAAACAGTGACTTAAAACAACTGTTTTCTCTCACAGTTCAAGAGGCCAGTAGTCTGAAATTAACATGTCAGTCAAGTTGGTTGTTTCTGAAGGGTCAGAGGAAAAAACTGCCCCATATCTCTCTTAGTTTATGGTGGTTACTGGCAATCCTAGGTGTCCCTTGGCCTATAAATCACTTCATTCTTTGTGTCCTTTCTCTATTGGGCCTCTATATCCTCTTTGCTTTTATAAGGACACCAGTCATTGGATTTGGGACCCATCCGACATTCAAGATGGGTTCATTTCAAGATTCCTTGATTCATTATATCACAATGACCCTGTTTCTAAATATGGAAGTGTATCTGTGGTTTTTTTTTTTTTTAATGTTTTATTTATTTCTAGGAGAGAGAGAGAGAGACAGCGTGAGCAGGGGAGGGTCAGAGAGAGGGAGTCATGGACTGAAACAGGCTCCACGCTCTGAGCTGGCAGTCAGCACAGAGGCTGACACGGGGCTCGAACCCACGAACTGCGAGATCATGACCTGAGTGAAAGTCGGACGCTTAACCGACTAAGCCACCCAGGTGCCCCAGTGTATCTGTGTTTTGTTGTAAAGTAGAAATCACACTTCATTAGCTTCCTGAGGTATAGACAGTGTCTGACTTAAAATGGTTCAACTTATGGTTAAAATTTTTTTTAATGCTTATTTATTTTGATGGGGGGAGAGGAAAAGAGAAAGAGAGGGAGAGAGTGAGTTCAAAGCAGGGTCCAGGTCCAAGCTGTCAAAAAAAGGGCCCAACACAGGGGTGGAACCCATGGACCGTGAGATCATGACTTAGCTGAAGTCAGATGCTTAACCAACTGAGCCACCCAGGTGCCCCTGAACTTATGATGTTTTGACTTTACAATGATATGAGATGTTGCACATTCAGTTGTAACTATGCTTGGAAGTTTGGGTTTTTATCTGTTTCCAACCTAGTGACATGCTGTACAGTACTCTCTGAGGATGCTGGCCAGGGACAGAGAACTGCAGCTCTCAGTCAGCAGAAGGATGACGGGAGCAAACAACCAGTACATTTATAATCACTCTGTACCCTCAAACCATTCTCTTTTCCACTTTCAGTATAATATTCAACAAATTACATGAGATGCTCAACACTTTATTAAAAAATGGGATTTGTGTTGGATGATTTTGCTCAACTGGAGGCTAATGGTAGGCTAAGCTATGGTATTTTGTAGGTTGGGTATATTAAATGCATTTTTTGATTTAATGGTATTTTCAGCATTGGGTTTGTTGGGACATAACCTCATGTTAAGTTGAGGAAGGTTGGTACATAACTTTGGGGGATCCTCTCCAACTGACTACAGCTTCCATTGTACATGTGGAAAATAAGGAAAAGATGAGTGCTGATGAAAGTAGATGTGTTGGTGGAAAGTTCATTCTGATAGTTTCTACATTTTTTTGTGTGAAATAGTTTCATCAGCTATGTCTAAAAAGCATGTAGTTCAGTGTAGTTAACATAGGATTGGCATAATTGGTATGGAAAATAGGAGCGAATGGAGTAACAACATGTATTAGCATTGGTATTTATGATCATAAATTTACATTTACTACTAAGAACTTGAACTTGAGATTGCATGGTATGGCCTCCATGCCCTCTGTGATCCTAATGCAGATTACATCTTCAGGTTTGCTGTTTAACCTTCAGCCCATAATACAGCCACAGGAAGTTTATACGGCTCTAGAAAATCTCCTATCAAAATTCATACCTGTAAGCCCTTAGCCATTTTTATTTTGGCATTCTATGCTTTTTTATTGACAGCCTATCCAGAAAGATCCCTCATGTGCTGTTATCTCAGATAGGCTGTTGTAAAATTATTTGTTCCATTTTATGTGTTTCCAGAGCATGACCCTTTTATGTTTAGCTTATTTAATTTTTATATCTGTTATAGTTGGTAGTCTACATGTCTGTCACACAAACTAGACTGTAAGATCAAATAAGTGAAGGAATTGGTTACACTGAGGTTTGGGTCTCTTTGTATCTGTTACATTGCATAGAACAGACATTTGATAAATGTTTTTAGAATTGAATTGGTGACAGCTTGATATTAGATTTACATTTTATAGCTCGCATAGGAAGATAAACCTACTGACACAAATGGTTATGCTTCTTTGCTTTTGTAGTAAAGGAGATAGATTAATAATAAACTGCGTCTTCTCTCTTGCCGGTAATTCTGTGATCATACAGCAGGCTAGGTTTAACGGTAGAAACCAAGAGACTTGAATGCAACGAATTGGCTTGTATAACAGTTTAATTTGTGCTTATTATTTTAATAATCTTGCCAAGAGATTTAACTTGTGTCTAGCAGTAGACTTCAAAGATTGGCATTGTTTATTCTTATCAGTACCTTATTTATTATATTTTCTTTTATAAATAACATCTTAATAAAAAGCTGCATTTTTTTAACCTATGGTTGTATCCATACACTTGAAATCATTCACTGAATGTCCACTTTGTACTCAGAGCTGTGCTTTATGTATATCAAGGTGGGTACAGGTTTGAGTGGGAAGCATAAATCCTGCCCTCTGGTCTTAAATATACGAGATGACAAAACATGGGCCCAGAGAGTTTATTTATATCTGTGCTAAGTATAGTAAAGAGATTTGTTCATGATGAAAATAATACTTGGAGGGAAAAAAAAGGATTTCAATCATCTTAATTAAAATGTGCCCTACATGTTGTTTCTGTAAAGACAAGTTGTAATTTTTATTTGTATTGACCTAACCATCATTTGTTGTTACTTTTATGGTATATCCAGATTTTTTTTTAGTTTTCTAGAAAATTAAGCATATTGATAAAGACATTTATATTTCTTTCTTTCTTTTTTTTTAAATGTTTTATTTATTTCTGTGAGAGAGATAACATGAGAAAGGCAGGGTCAGAGAGAGAGGGAGACACAGAATCTGAAACAGGCTCTGAGCTGGCTGTCAGCACAAAGCCTGACGTGGGGCCCGAACCCACAAACCGTGAGATCATGACCTGAGCCGAAGTCGGACGCTTAACCAACTGAGCCACTCAGGCGCCCTGACATTTATATTTCTTTAAAAGAGAAAAATATATTCTCTGGAATTTTACTAAAAATGGAAAAATGCAGTTAAGCAAAACTTGTAGAGAACTAAGGAAAAAATATTTAAAAACCCAGTTGTTTTTATTATGTCAATCTAATCTAAGCCTTTAAGATAAAAAATTCTGTCAAAACCTAAAACTTATCCCATAAAATTTGTGAAATTTAGAAATAGACTGTTATTGGGGAAATAGATGCATTTGGATATTAATGTCTAGTGACAAACATATTAGGGCATGAAATTTATGAAAAGCCCTTTTTGGACTTACTAGGTAAAAAAAAGAAAAATGGTTTGAATAGTATTTAGTAATTTTGATAGTATTTCCTTAAAAATAATTAAAGATAATTTCTGTTTCAAAATTTGTTCATTAGCAAATGTGTGCTCTCGGTCAGGCAAGCTCCTGGTCTTCAGTGGGCCCAATAAGTTCCCCATTTCTCTCCCGAGAGCCTGCGTTTTAGTGACAGGAGATGGCATTTATATATAGGTTACAAAAATATGCTACGTGAAATAAATAGGATTATGTGGTTGAGTGTAATGAGGAGATCTAATCTGATAGGATGGTCATTTAGTGCTAAGCCAAAAACTCAAGGTTTAGAAAGAACCAGCCCTGCAAAGAAACAGGGAAGAACCATTTTGTCCTGGAGTATCTCCCTTTTGTTCCACATGTTATAGTTTATTATGTTAGATCCGGAAATGTCCATGCAAAATAGTATTTATGTTTTTATTAGCAGGTAGGAATCATATTTCATTATATACCTAGCTTTACTTGGTATGAACATAATTTTATTTTCAAATGAATCATGGTTAATAAGGTGAAAAATATGCATTTTAAAATGAAGAGTAATTTGCATTAAAATGAAGCTTGTAAAGTTCAATTGCCTATAATCTCACTAAGCCATTCTAAAATGTACTTTTATTGAGTTTCAGTGTGTTGCAGCGTGACTGTGTGAAGAAGCACTTTCTCAGGGGGGAAAACAAACCTTTTTTTAAAATTTTTTTTTAATGTTTTATTTATTTCTGAGAGAGAGAGAGAGAGAGAGAGAGAGAGAGAGCATGAGCAGGGGAGGTCAGAGAGAGGGAGTCACAGACTGAAACAGGCTCCAGGCTCTGAGCTGGCAGTCAGCATAGAGCCCGACGCGGGGCTCGAACCCACGAACCGCGAGATCATGACCCAAGCGAAAGTCGGACGCTTAACCGGCTACGCCACCCAGGCGCCCCGAAAACAAACCTTTTAAAAACACATCCAGAAAGATGCCTTATTTAATGGAAAAACCAGGTTGAGGTTTGAATTCAGAGAAAAATATTCATTAGAAAAAGGTTTACCCTTAATCATACATTTTTTTTCGTATCGTACACTTCTGAATATAGCTTTGAATCAGCATTATATATCATGATTTCTAGCATCTATGTTACTCAGTCTTTTTATCACAATACAGTTATTTTAAAGTGTGAGAGGAAAAAATTATGTCACTATGATGAGGTTTTTAAGAAAATATCTGCCCACTATTTCTCATTGAGAAATTTCATGATCTACTACTGTACAAAATGATGAAATAAAGCCTGGGTAATTGATAATACCATTAGACAGGTATAACTGATTGTATCACTTTGCATCCAATTGATGTAATTGAATTGATGTCTCCTTTGAGGACTATTTAAAAGTTTGAAAATTCTTAGGGAAACACTTTTTTTATTTTAGCACATCTCTATTAAGTGTCTGCTATGTTCAAGGCGCTTTTGTACAATGTTTCAAGTTAATACATAATCTTTTGTATCATTTAATCCCCAGAACAAATGTGTGAGGTAGGTAAACATTCACACTTCATACTTATTTTGCTAAGCCGCTAGATTCTGCTAATCTCCCCAAGCCTGTGTTTGTGCATCATCATTTTTTTAATACAAGGATTTAAAAGAGAAATAGTGCTCTTTGAATTCTCTTTCTTTTATTACTTCTACGAAACATACTTTTGATTTATTTCTCCTTGATGTCATTTGGATACATTTTACTACCCTAAGTAAATTTTCTCATTTTTAAAATGTGGATCTTAGTCGCTAACATATAGATATTATTAAAGTTTATCATAGAGGATACATAAAACAATATTTATGAAACAATTATCACAGTGCCTGTCATAAAGAATAATATATGCAAAACAGTGATTACAGTGTCTAACATGATGGTTTGTAGTTTGTTTTGTGATGATAATGCTGATTGTATGGAAAACATAATGTGATAGGATCAACTTTTTCCACCTATTTAGTCTTCGGCACATTTGAAATGGTTTTTGGATTTGCTTGTTGCTCTCTGTTACTGCAGTCAAGTGCAGAATGCTTTGTACTAGGAATGATAGTGATAATGAACACTTTACAGTTAGCTACTGGGTGCTTTTTGCATACTAACCTGTAGCATATCACCTCACTCCTAAACCGTACCTTTGGAAAATGATTCCAATCTCGCTTCTTAGAGAAAAAGACCTCTAAAGTCAGTCTAAGTAATTCTGACTGAAATGCTTTTTCTCTCACAGTGGTCTTTGAAAATGAAATAAATAACCATGAGGGTAGCTTACAAAATAAAGCAAGTACCTCTTATTTCTGTGGCATATCTTCAGTTGAATTCTAAATAATAAAAATGTAAGATTCACATTTCAAAAGGTAGAAAGATAAAAATACTTACATTGAAGAACACCTATATTAAAGCAATACCACTTAATCTGAATCCATAAAAGAGTTTAAAAAATGTTTAAAATAGCACAAGATAGATGCAATTTTTTTTCTTGAAAATAGAATAAAATATATCTGGTTGTTAACAGATGGGAGAAAATTAATGGATTGTGGGTATAGGGTGATTTAAGAAGTATTGAAAGGCCAAACCAGAGATCCTGGAACTGTGCTGTCTGTATTAGGTCATTCATAGCAGGGGCTAATAGCCACATGTGACTATTTAGCCCTTGGAATGTGCTATGTAAATGGAAGTGTGCTCCAAGTATGAAAAACACTGGATTTTTGAAGATTTAATATTAAAAAAGAATATGAAATATCTAATTTGTTTTTTTTTGTTAATTTTATGATGAAATGACATTTCAGATATATTGAGTTAAATAGATTACTAAAATTGGTATCACCTGTTTCTTTTTACTGTGGCTATTGCAAAATTTAAAATCACTCCTGTGGCTCACATTAAGTTTCTGTTGAACAGTCTGATTTAAAGTCTAGTAATTGTATTTCCCACTAACGAGCTCTTTCTCATGACCTCAGCATTCTAAGTTTGGAGGTATAGTTGGGATCTGTAGCCCTCTCATTTTCTGAATGTTCCATGATTGAATTATCAGTCTAGCTTCATACCCTTACAACTTAGAGAAGTCAGCACCAGCATGTTTTACTCTTGTCTATTTGCTTTCTTGGCCTGGAATAGTTAGCCTGTATGCAGAACATATTTGTAAAGACTGCCAATCTGGTGTTTTTTTTTTTTTTTAATTTCATTTATTTAGAGAGAGAGCCAGGGAGAGGCAGAGAAGGAGGAAGAGAATCCCTAGCAGATTTTATGCTGTTCACACAAAGGGTAATGCAGGCCTTGATCTCATGAATCATGAGACCATGACCTGAGCCAAAATAAAGACTGAGATGCTTAACCACCTGAGCCACCCAGGCTCCCCAGAAACTAATCTTTCTTATTAATGGCTCAAATATCAAATACAGAAGACAGATTTAAAAAAAAAAGTTTTTGGTAGTATTTGACTGTCACTGCAAGTGGTGTCTGACATTAATCCTGTGGCATGAATAATAGTGAGAAATTGTACCCTTGGCTTGATACAACAATTCCAAATGCATGAATAATATTAATACCTTTTTCTTAATCTATTAATCTGTGCAAATGGACTTGCACCACCAGAAAAATATTCTATTAAAATCCACCAGATTGGAGGGGTACCTGGGCAGCTCAGTCTATTAAGTTTCCCACTGTTGGTGTAGGCTCAGGTCGTGATCTCATAGTTTGTGAGTTTGAGCCCTACAGTGGGTTCAGCACTGATAGTGTGGAGCCTGTTTGGGATTCTTTTTCCGTCCTTCTCTCTGCCCCTCCTGCTCATGTGCACGCATGCACACTCTCTCTATCTCTCAAAACAAATAGACTTAAAAAAAATAAGAAAGATTAATTTCTTTGAGGGCTATAGGAAAAACAAACCTATGGTGTAATGTCATGTGAAACAAAAGTATTCTTTAATTCTTAATATATTTTAGTTAATAAAGATCTGTGATTAAGATATTCATTGAATGTTTAGTAATATTTGTGCAGTGGAGGGAAATCATCAACAGATTATATTACCTATGAAATTCAGAGACAGTTAATATATTTCTTAAGTGGCTAATAATACAAAGAATATTCCATGGACTGAATTCCTGCCTGCATAATGTGAATTCCACTGCTTACTCAATGTCATTATTCGACAGAAAAAGTCAAGAAGATAAATTGAAACAATTAGATGAACTAAAGTATTTGGAAGAAAAATGTTTCCATTAAGTTCCCTTCTAATCCTACTTCTTTACTTATTTCCTGTTCTTTCACTTTTTAGTAAAAAATGAATGTGATCCCTCAAGCATCTGTTGATCATTGAAGATGTCAGCACATGTAAACTGGAATCTTATAGATTAAACATAGTCTAATCTGGGGCTTAAAAATGTCATAGAGTTTGCATGCTCTCATCTTAGAAAAATATCTTTATTAAGTTGCAAAGAATCAGATGATACTGGGGGGAAGCAGACTCTGAGAGTTGAGTGTGCCAGATGTTTATTAGGGAGTGCCCTAGGAACAAACTCCAAGAGGGAAAGGATGCAGAGTTTGACACAAAAAGAAGCTGAGCTGAAATGCCATCCTGACAACACACTTAGTGGACTCTCTGGGAGCTAGGCTGAAATGGGTGGCCCTTTATAGATTTCCATCAAGTACTCATTGGGTATGGACCACACTGGAAGGGATATGACTTGAATGAGGGAGCTCTGTTACTGAGGACATCCCTAAGGTACTGACGTTACTGTCAGTAGTTGAGGCAATCAGTTCCTCCTGATCAATCCTTTATGGTTCCTGGCAAATATCCCTGATTAGAGCATTTATATAACTTAACAACAAAGACTGTGGCACTTCGTTCTACTTATTTTTCATAAAATAAACATATATTGAGATCTCTGTATGTGCCAGGCTCTTTGCTAGTATTTCAGACTACCAAGGAAGTAGATGGAATCTCCAAACTTTAGGATTTCAGCAATCCATTTACCTCTGTTGTGCTTACATCCAGTTTCTCTGACCCCACCACAACTTTCAGTTGGTTGAACCCATTATATTCTCATGATGCATCATATCATGTCATCTTTCCTTCCTTATCTAACATGTATTCTCAGGCTCATCACTATAGTTACTTTCTTAACTCCTTAGTATCTCTGTCTGTACATAGCTGATAAAACCCCCAAAACTGGCTGAAGTAAGCATTCCAGAGCTCACATGAGCAGTTAGACATGATTAGAGAAAGACCAACATATACACACTCCCATGCTCTTGTCCCATGACTCTTGTCACCTTGAATCCAGTGCCATGAACCTCACGTGAGCCCACAGTGCTTCCTAGTAATCCTTTTATACAGAATTTCCTGTGTGAGTTCATTTTGCTTTTGATACAGATGACTAATTCCTGTGGGTGTGCTGGTAAATGCTTTAAGATTAGCTCCCAGAGGAAAAAAACCCTGATCTGTAACTGTTGCTGATTTCTGTCATGTGATGTCATAGGCTGATTTCCGGTTGCCATTATGACCTCCCTGAAGGTGGAGTTGGGAAGAGAGGTGTATACTTCTCTATCTTGAACTCAGAGGGCCAGCTCCAGGGTGCCCTGGGTGTGAATCATACTGTTTTTCTTTCTCCTCAAGCCTGAAACAATTTCTCCTCTACTTTCAGATCATGACCTACCTTCTTTCTTTAGATAATAGAAACGCTTTGGCGAAAAGTCCATATCCTTACACTCCAAGATTTACAAACTTCTGTCCTCCTGCATCTTTCTGTACACCCACCTTCCCTCCCATTGGTGTGATGGAACTGTTTTTCTTTGTGGCTAAAGCTAAACTCTTCATTTGTGCCTGGCTTTCATCCCCTTCTTCCTACTCAGTAACTTTGCTCCTGCAGGATTCCCTTCTCCTCTGCATCATCATTGCTTTCCTTTTTCCTGGATTCTTCTAGTCAGCATTACATATGCACTGTAATATCCAGTTGAAAACTAATCCTTAACCAACAATTCTTTACAGCTAATTACTATTTTTTCCCCTCACAGAATGAAAAAGAGCTTACCCACTATATCTGGTTTTTCTACTTCTAATTTTTATTGAATCCACTCTAATGAAAACATTGCACTTACTTCTTGAAATTACTCTTTTCTAGTTCACTACTGACTAGCATATTACCAGATTTGGTTCTTTTCTAACTCAGTCTTTCAGCATTGAACTTTGAACAACTGGTCATTTCCCCCAGGATTCTCTAGAATCCATGCAAGGGTTGGGTAGATTTTACATTGCAAGAATTCATCTTTTTTTTTTTTTCAATATCAAGGCTAATTGTCAAGATTTTGAAATTCCAAATTGTCTTAAAGTTGGCTTTACCACCTGGCAATTTTTTTCTTTTGGTTTTTAAGCACAAAAACAACTCTGCTCTTTCCAAAATACAGTGAAGATGGAAGGACCCAGAATCTTCTCCAAGGCCTAAGGGCCAAAAATACAGCTCAGAAGATGACTCCAAGGTCACCAAGGAGGGACAGGGTTATATCTCCTGTTGAGAGTTGCATGATAAAAATTTAAGTCTTCGATACATATTTTAGGGGGAGAAAGTTAAGAGATTTGCTATATCATATCTCTTATTTCCTCTGTGACTAAAGATGTCACAATTATTAAGAGTGTGGGGGTGTAGTAAAACTGGAAAAATTCTGAATCTCTGATACTTAAGAAAAATATCATAAAGTTTCTATGGGAACATATAAGACTTGTGGTCAACACTCATATCAAGCAGAAGTGAATGAAGTTTTGAAGGTACCTAACTGCCTGTTGTCATTATGCTCTCCAGTTGTGGTTTAGTCAGGAGTATTGGTGGCAGAAGCAAGGGTGGAGTGGAGGATGTTGGCAGGTACCAGACTGATGTAACCAATTCTAAGTATAGGCTCACAGGGAAGAGAATGTCTGACAGATACAGAGAAAATGAAGCATTTAAAACTTGATGAAAATGAGTGGCTGAGAGAGAGGAGGTCAAGAGATGACCTTGACAAGACATTCTGGCAAGATGGGATGAGCCTCACATCAACAGATTTTAATTAAGTAGAGGTAAAAGTATCTTGAAGCAGTAGTGTAACTACATAAGGTTTGGTATAGTGAACAGCTTCCATTGGAGAAGGCTGAGGGGAACGCCAGCTTTCAAATAAGCCCTGAAGGGATGGAGGAGGGGAGGATCGGTGAGCACTACTGGAGGGATGTCCAAGACACTGTCAAGAGATTTCATAGAGGAGGAAGCAATGATAATTTGAACCAGGCGAGAGAAACTACAGAAGAATGTGGAACAAACTAGATAACAGTATGGGTGGCCAAGAACAGTATTTGACACGGGGGTTCCCAAAGAATGAATCTTTAGTCCTCTGATTCTTGAGATAATGCAGGGGGTAAAGTTTAGGGAAAGGAAGAAAGGCTTTGGTCTCACATAGGTCAGCTGCTATCTGATAGGGCTGAGTGTTTTAGGAGCTCAGGAAAGCAGGTAGGGAATGTGATTATTTCCTTCTCCACTTTTTCTGTCCCTGTGTTGGAAACAGACATGGTCTTCGGTAATATCAGTGTTTGTTTCTGGGCAGAATCATCCTGGCTCATGTGTTAAGGCACTGATGCTAGGAAGGTCCGTGTGTATGGTTGTGCATATTTCAGTTGGGTTTTTAAATTTTCATTGTGTGTTGGAAACAGCAGAGCTGCTTCTCAGGATTGTGTGTGTGTGTTGATCCTAATTTACATAATATTGAATTATATTAGTGATAGAAATTGACCGTTCACCCACTTTTGTACCTTTAATTTTAGGGACCTTGTACTTGGCAGCTGCTTTATTATAGGGCTTCAGAAATGCTGGAAGTTTCCTTTTGTGTACCTGCCTCTTCTGCTTCCTAACTCTTCGTTCTAAACATTTAATTATGCATCAGAGTAATTTATTCCTTCTTTAAATCCAAACTCACCATGTGAGGCCCAGTATGTATAGCCTTATTGGATATTCACACTTTAAAGATACCATTGAATTCTTTTGTGAGATAGAATGTGACTTTTGAACATATTTGAGGAACATGGGATTGGGCAGGGAATACCATGAGTGCAGAAAATAGAAGATACACATTATTAAAGATAAATTCAATTAGATAACAAAAAGTAATACAGTACTTAGTGTGTGCAAGGCTTTTTTTCCTGTAAATGTTCTACAATATTAACATATTCAATCCTCATAATCATACGAGGTAGATACTATTATTATCATTCCCATATTACAGATGAGGAAAATGAAGCATAGAGCAATTAAGGAACTTATCCAAGACTGCACAGCTGAGTGGGCTGGAGTCTATCTTAGGCTAATTGAGAAGCGGCTGAGCATAATGGGTAGCTAACTCCATTCTCAGCATATTCACTCATTCTGATGGTTAATCAGTCTTGGGTTTTTAAGCAATTTATAAGGGATGATGCCGAGGACTATTTAAAAGAACCAATAGCATTTGCATAATTTAGAAGAGAATTGAAAGTGATAAAACTGTCAGTGCCCTCTCCTTCTCTGGTAGTGATTAGGCAAGGCAGAGAAACTCAATTACATCCAATCAAATCTCAGCCTCGCACTGTAATATGGAGTTTTCCTTAGTAGCGGTGAAGGCAGGAATGCACACATTAGATCTTTGTATAAGAAATTGATGCATTAAAATAAAAAATGCAAGCAGCCTTTTTTAAAGCCTGTGTTTTAATTGCTTTTCTCATTATGTTTCAACACTGTATATTTCTAGATCCTGTACTAAGTGATAGTGTCTGTAGCCTTATGCTGAATGGTTTGGGAAGATCCCACCTGGATTTAGTATATTTTTTCAGATCATTTATAAAATAATCTAAACAGTGGCATTTAATCTAAACACAGTATTTAGTCTCATATCTATAAGCTGATTTAATGATTAGTGTAATTTATCACATGATAAATACACAATTTTGTATCAATGAGGAGAGGAGAAGTTACTCGATAAATGGTACTGAGATGGTTGGCCTAAAGGAATTTGGGTAGGATCTCTGATTACACACACCAAACGTGTTTTATGTTCACCCACATTTTTCCAGATGGCATCCTGTAACTTAGTATATAAAAAAAATGAAGTTTGGCCTGGTCCCCAGTACTCAAGGACATAGGTTATTCTTCTGTATTTCGGATTCGATATTGAAGCATGCAGTTCCTGATCTAGCCTCGCTGGTGCTCTAGACTTCAAGAAAACACACACATATGAGGTGAAAAGGTTGTAAGACTCAGAGCTGTAACACCTGGGGTACCAGCAGACTCAGTAGGCAAGCTTGACTAAGGTAGCAATGAGGGAAGGATGCCCAGAAAGGGCTCTCAAGGGCCATCTTCCAGGGATGGGGCAGCAGCAAAACAGGTGTCAGGCCTGTCAGATGCACCTGCTCAGAGTTAACTCCCCCACCCCAGCCCCCTGCCGCTTCTGTTGTCATGAAGCTTATTTCACAGGGTGACAGAGGATATGCCAACTTCTCCTCAAGGGGAAACAGCATCATTATTTAGTTCAATGGCTAAATCATAAACTTGAATACATTTGGGTATAGAAGCTTAATTTTTCAGTCTCATGCATAATAACCTTGTTATATTCAATTAATAACTTTCATTTACTTAATGTCAGATAATGTGATGCCTTCATGTTCTCATGAACATCCTGCACAGTGGCCATTGTTTCCGTTTTAAAAGTGGGGGCACTGAGGCAAGAGTTTCAGTATCTTGACTAAGATCACATGTTTATAAACATCAGAGTGAGAATTTAAACCAAAGTAACTTTTACTTCAAAATCTATACCTTTTCCACTTAATAAAATGCATTTTTGTTATTTAATTCAAGACTCTGATACACTTTGGATTTTCTTTTTATATCAAGTTCTTGTAAAAAGCTTTACTCAGCTTTAAGTAGGAATCAATCATTAGTTTTTTGTTGTTGTTGTACAGTCAGAGAAAATGAACTGAAATTATAACTAGGTTTATCTGATCAAATTGCTTTATTTACCTGACCTTATTGATTAAATGGACAAAAAGTAGTAAACATTCAAGTTTGGTTGCAAGGAAACTTTATTTTATTCAGATTACTTAATAGAAAGTCAAGAGATCTCTTATGAAAAGAGTTTAAGAGAATGTTTGAAATTTTATCAGCATTAATCAGAAAAAAAATGTTCAAAGATGACAATGTGCCAAAATCATATATGTCCCATGTATAGTAAAAGATTTTTCTCCCACATTATTAAAAACTTATTCTAAATATTTGTGTCAGCAGTATGTGCCTTTCTTTGAAATGTGAGCAATTTTCGCTACAAGTATACCCAGAATAGATTTGGAAAAGAGTTGTTTCAAATGTGTTTGATGTTTTATATTAATTTTAAGTTTTTAATTTTAATTCCAATATAGTTAACATACAGTGTGAAATTAGTCTCAGGTGTGCAATACAGTGATTCAACAATTCTACATGAGTTATGGTAGGTGAAATTCACCTATTTCACCCATCCCCCATCCGTTTTCCCTCTGATAAGCTTTAAAGTTAATCTTTTTCAAGAAGAACACATTTTACTTGAAGCATGCTTCAGAATACATGGTTCTAAAAGATATATATATAAAACATCCACTTAAGAAAATAGAATACATATTTTCAAGTATACATTTAGCAGAGAAAGGAAATAAAGCAAAATTAGAAATAAGTAAAATAAAGACCTGAAAAAACTATAACCTAACATTGAAAGTAATGACCAGTTTTTCCAAAAAATAAAATTGGCAATGCCTTAGCTGCGTTAACTAAGGAAAAAAGAGAAGCTAAAGCACCAGAATGAGAAATTGGAGAGAGAACAATAAAAACGATAACCAGAGAGAAATATGCAGCCAATAATACCCTGTCCAGCAAGGCAATCATTCAGAACAGAAGGAAAAATAGACTTTCCCAGATGAGAAACTAAACAAGTTCATGACTGCTAAGTGCTGCAAGAAAGAGTAAAGAGGATTCTTTGAGTGCAAAGAAGAGACCAAAAGTGACAAAACTAAGAAAGGATCAGAGAAAATCACCCGAAACAATGAGAAATAATAAAATGACAGTAAATACAGATCTATCGATAATTACTCTGAATGTGAATGGACTAAATGCTCCAGTCAAAAGACAAGGTATGGGAATGGATAGAAAAGCAAGACTCACCTATGTGCCTACAAGAGACTGATTTTAGACCTAAAGACACTTGCAGATTTGGAAGTGAGGGGATGGAGAACCATTTAGGTATCAAAAGAAAGATAGAGAAAGATCGGTATCAAAAGAAAGTTGGAGTAGCAATACCTATATTGGACAAATTAGACTTTTTTTTTGTTTGTATTGTTATTATCCTGCTTGGCTATCAGGGTAGCACTGGCCTCAAGGAATGATTTTGAATGTGTTCCCTTCATTCCGTTACTTGTATGATTTTGATAAAGATTTTTACTAATTATTTTTTTTTAAAGTTTGCTAGAATTCACCAATGAAACCATGTGGCTTCAGGCTTTTTGTGCTGGGAGGTTTTGATTCCTAATTCAACTTTCATTCTTATTAGTCTAAGAAATTTCCTATATCTTGGATGTAAGACTCATGATTTAATCTTGGTAATTTGTATATTTTTAGGAATTAACTGTTTTTTATCCCCTAAAGTATCTGATTTGTTAGTATATAATTGTTTATGGTAATTTGATGTTTTACATTAATTTTTTACATTTATTTTATACTATATTCCTAATGAGAAATTTAAGAAATGTTTTGACCTTTAAGACTGCTGAGTACAGCAAAATGAGTGCCATTGTATTTTAAATAGCATTTAAAGGATTGGAACAAAGTTATATTTGTTACAGTTGAAAATACTCCAGTGTAATCTCTTTTGATTTATGGACCCAAAATTCCCTTGAGATTTTATAAATCAAAGTAATCCTTGCTTGGATTGTTCAGGTTTGCTTTTGGATTTCTGATTCAGATAAAGATTTGTAATGTCACAATTTGACAGCTCTGATTTTGTCTTATCATAGAAGATATTCTGATCTGGTATATACCTTTTTATATGTGTGTACTCTAGTAAGTGGGCAATTTCTATAGTTGTGAAGCAAGGGAAAATTAAAGCATGAAAAGAAGAAAAGATGATATTTAAAAATTCTATCCTAATACTATGACAACAGAATTTTGATCATGAAATGCCTACTTATAAATTATAGTACAGTGATCTTAAAATTTCACAACAGGGGCGCCTGGGTGGCTTAGTCGGTTAAGCGTCCGACTTTCGCTTAGGTCATGATCTCGCGGTTCGTGGGTTCGAGCCCCGCGTCGGGCTCTGTGCTGACTGCCAGCTCAGAGCCTGGAGCCTGTTTCAGTCTGTGACTCCCTCTCTCTCTGACCCTCCCCTGCTCACGCTGTCTCTCTCTCTCCTAGAAATAAATAAAACATTAAAAAAAAAAAATTTAAAAAAAAAAAATTTCACAACAAATCTCTAATATACCTTTAATGAATTTTTAACAAGAAGATAGTTAATACTTTTCCCATTGCAGATCCTGATAAAGGCACTAACCCCTAATGAGTTCCCCATCATTTCACTGTAGCTCAGTTTCACTTAAAGTAGAGATTAGGTGGAGTTTTTGTTATTTGCTTTTTCTGTTTTATAGTTAGCATGATTAGAGCTCACTTAGCCCATTTATAAATATGTTAATCCTGTTCAGTGCAAAGAAGTATGCGCATGTGCTCTACTTGGGAGAATGCAAGAATAAGCTCTAACCAAAACAGTAGCTACTTTGGTGACTTCCTTGAGACATGTTATCTTCAAAGGGAAATAAATTCCATCAGCGAATTGGATAACATGCACAAGTATATAGCATGTGGACCCCCAGCTGAGGAAGGAATAACTTTTTTTGACAGTGACAGGATTTAACTTCATTATGACTTACCCAAACCTGTGAGATTTTTCTACACATGCAGTTTTGGCTGTTGAGAAACATGTTCTAAGTTGTGTTGAAAGCCAAACCTTGTTCTTGGTTTTCCTGTCATGTGGTGCTACTCTTTTCAGTGAAGTAACTTGTTGGACATGGTGTCCTCTCCTTCCCTTCCCACCTCATGGAGGTGGGGGATACAGAAGAGAGCTTTACCTTAACAGATGTAAACCACCAGTGGTTCCCAGTGCAGGGTAGTTTTATGGTCTTCTGCCCAGAAGGTTTCTGCTAGGCCAGGCTTGAAACTTCGCTTATCAGTCACTCCTGATATTAAAGCTTTCAAAGGCTGTGTTCAGCTTGTTAAGAGTATTACATTCAAAAGGGTAACATTACAACTACTCTGACTCATTAACACTTTATATGAAGTTTGTTAGAGCAGCTGGGATAACTAGCAAGGTCTTGAACAAATGATGTAAGGAGTGAAATATTTAATGGGAAAGAAGACTGTTTATAACCACGGTCTCCTAATTTTATAGTTTTATTACTCACCTCCTTTTAAACTAGTCTTCCACATTGTTGTACACCCCATTTTCTTTACTATGCTGTGAATGTCCTCCCAAACACCAGAAAATACCATCAACTCTTACATTTTCTGGCTCTTGCATTTTTTCCAAATGGGACATTTTCAGTCTAATGTCTACCCTTTACTACCTCATTTAGACTTCTCTAAACTTTTTGAGAATGTCTCCAAAGTGTGTGTGTGTATGTGTGTGTGTGTGTGTGTATGTGTGTGTGTATCATCTGGACACTCAGGCCCACTCAGTAATCGTCATTAATTTTGTGGCCAGCTTGCTCTGCTATTGCCTATGGAGAACACTGTGGCTTTCATAGTTTTCTCATAGTCCCTATCACAACTATTTATCAGTGCATGTTTTGATACTTGATAAAGAACTTCTTTAGTCACCTTAATTTGTATCACTTCAGCCACCAAATGTATCTATATTTGCTTTTTTTTTTTTTACCTCTGTTTAGTCTTTTTAAAAAATGTTTGTTTTTTATTTATTTTTGAGAGACAGAAATAGTGCCAAGCAGGGGGAGGGTCAGAAAGAGAGGGAGACACAGAATCCGAAGACAGCCTCCAAGCTCTGAGCTAGCTGTCAGCACAGAGCCCAACGCAGGGCTCAAACCCATGAACCACAAGATCATGACCTGAGCTGAATTTGGATGCTTAACTGACTCAGCCACCCAGGAGCCCCATACCTCTATTTAGTCTTTAGGGAAAAGAGTCTTCTGCACAGAAACAATCCCTTTGCTTACATTTTAGTTCATGTGTCCATCTATATCCTCAGAGATATTTTTTGTTTTATGAATGATCTGTGCTTTCATAACTTTCCACCCAGATACTGCCCGTCTCCAAGCTGACCAGCTCCAGCCATCAACCTATTGGCTCGTTTCCCTGCACAGCTAAGTGCTTGAAAAGAGAATCTATCTCATCATCTGTGTTTTTTAATATCCATTTCAATTACTGTAATTTGGCTTCTGCTTTTATGACTGCATCAAAATTGCTCTTTCAGTGTTGATAGTGACTGGCTCAAAGCTACTTCTTGATCCTTAGCCTACTTGACCTCCTCATAGCATTTGGCCTTATGATCATTCTCTTCTTACTAAAATAAATTTCACTTCACAAGCTATTTGTCATTCATTGGTTAGTGCTCTGACCAGCCACTGAGGAATCTGGTAGAAATACTCATTTCTTTTCTCCATTACCACTGTAATTCAGTGGGATCCCAAGTACTACTGGTTATACTCAGATACAAAGCATTTCATATACATTTTCCATTCATCACCAATATTACTTAGGTAAAAATATTACTATCCTTTCTTGGCTTAGTAATATATTGTAGTAACTGCTCTGCTTGAAAAGTAGGAAAGATCTGACTTAGTTGTATGATTCTGAAAATGCCCATTGGTTTTTTTTTTTTTTAAATGCCAACCTAACTATGTTTATTTCTAATATAAACTGCTGATATCATTTAAGCGGTAGTTCCCAAAGACTAGTCCATTGACGTTTGTGGTAGATACTGTTGATTACCCACCAGCCATATGTTATAGTTATATCAGAACCTTGATATTATTCAGATATTGGGTGCTTATGTATTTTATGGTAGCCCATGTCTCTCCTGAGAAATAAGGGATCAGTATTGATTAGCAGTCACAGCAAATCCTTTGCCCTTGGTAGTGAATGGTTTAAAAATGGATATGTAATGAAATTTTGGAGAGTGAAACATAAGGAAGTGTCTACTGACAGGGGCATCTCTGTGATAATTGTCCTTGCTCACAGGAAGAGAGATACATAGAAGAAAAGATTTCTTTCACTGAGTATTGTTTATGAAGGTAAAAAGCCTAAAGCTATTTAACCCACATCAGAACAGAGAGGAGGAATGGCTGACACACTATAACATGCAAAACAGAAAAACAGAAGTAATCTGAATTCTTCTTGATATCATTGAGCTACTAATTTATTCAATAATGGAACTATCCTATCTTGAGACTATGTAATATGTATATAATACGTCTTTCTAAACTGCTGCTTGTGAAGTTTTCCATTGCCTGTAGCCCTAAGCGTCCTAAATGATAAAATTAATATCACTTACCTGAAAGTTCATTAAAATTGTTTACCACATGGTGTTTCTGATTCAGTAAGTTTGGAGAATAGGTTCAGCAATCTGTATAGGTAACCGTTTCCACAGGAAATTTTGATTGGCAGCCAGGTTTGCAAACCACTTCTGGAAAATCTTTTTACATTTTTTTGTGTGGTTAATACCTTCTAAGATATGATCCTTGCCTGCCTTTCTCATTGCATTGCTCACTACTCTGAAATGTAATATGTCTTTAAGTTATGTTAGGCTACTTGAAATTCCTCCTTTTTCCTGGAACGTGACTTTGCTTTTCTCTTATTTGGACACATATTGCGCATTTTCAAAGTCTCAGTGTGAGCTCTTTCTTCATGGTTTCTTTCCTGTTACACCAAACTGTAGTAGATAACTTTTTGTGTTACTGTTTTACTCAGTAAAAATATTTTATTATTGCCTGTAATAATAGCCTTCATATATTTACATACTGTATTTGGTATTAGATTCGGAGTTCTTTGGAGGTAGAGGTAATGTTCTATTTAATTTACCTTTCTTTTAGTTCTAGTAAGTTAAATGCATAGATGGGTATTCATTTAAAGTTTGGAGTGGAAATAAATTGAAGAAGAAACCAGAACCCCTTCTACATGTCAAGGAGTATATCATGAAATGGTAGTGACATGATACCTTAGCAAACCCTGTCAACAATGAATTAATATACATATATATACATACACATATAAGATCACAGTCATAAAGACTTTATTTAATTTTATTTTTAATTGAAGTTAACCAGTAAGAGCTTTCAGATAAATACTACAGTTGTCATCCATTTATAGTAGTATAGTGGACAAGTTATCCTGACCAACTTTTTTTTCCCTAAACACCTAAAATGAAAGGAAGACTATAAAAATGCATTGTTAAATGTATCAGTGGGCTGCCAAGAATGTAAGAAATAAGCAGAATCCAGGCAAGTATGAAGACAATTACATAATCAAAAATGTCCTTCAAAGTGGAAGATGGAGGCATGTGAGTCAATATTGAAGTAATGAAATGTGAGATAGACTAGACTAGCCATTTCTGGCTTTCAGATCGAGGAAAAAGGACAGGAGCTGAAAATCTGGACAACTGGAAAGGATAAGGAAATACATTTTACCATAGATGTTCCAAAAAGAAACCTGGCATTTATAACACCTTGATTCTAGCTAGATGAGATCCATTTCAGACGTTAGAATTACCAAACTGTATGATAATAAATTTGTGTTGTTTTAAGCCCTTACACTTACACTCATTTGTTACAGTTGCCATAGGAAACTGATAGACCCTTCTTGACCCCAGCCCCAATTAGAGCTTGAATATAAAGCATCTCTTCAAAGTAAGAGTGAACTGGAATTGCCACGGCCCACTTAATGTTGGCAGTCAATGAATGAGAATAATTATCTTCCCACTTAGTTGGTATCCAGCTTCCCCATCCTCAGTGATGAATTTCTGCTACCTGGGTAGCTGGCCCTAAAATCTTGAAACCAAAAAGTTAATTTTAATTGGATGTGCTGTTGCCCGGCAGAAGCAAAGATACGTATTCCCTCGGGGAGAAACTCCCTTTAAATCTCAGCTCTCAGGGAGCTTCCACAAACACTACAGTATAAACTGATGTCACAGCTGAGAGCACTATTACTTATAAATAGACTTGAAATTGAGGTCACAGTGTCTTAAGCCAATTCAACATAAAAGTTTATATTGAATTTACAGTATTATTCATCAATTCATAATTTGTGTACCTGCCAAGTAATTCTCTCATTTATTTCTTTGTACTTTTTGGGCCAATTTGCTGTTATTTCTACCCTTTCAACACTGGTGGAAAGTACAAAGGGAAGAGGCTAACAATAGCTATAACAGTGCTTAATTGCATCAAATGATGAATTTATTGACCAAAATGGGTATTTTGAATTTATACATTTATTTGTGCCTTCTATGCAGTTTCATTTTTTCCTATTATGTATGAAAGTGAACTACTAAATATTTTGTACTGATTATCACTTTTGATATATTTTTAGGGCCATTGATATTGTTAAAAAGAAAACAAATATAAGCATAACACATGTAAGTAATTCAAGATAAATGTGATTTATACAGTTTGGTTTTCATAGTAATTTGCAAGGATCAGGGTAATTGTCATACAGAGGATGATAAAGTATACATTCAGAGTGTACTTTCAGCTAGCTAAATAGAATTTTAGTGGATTGTATCTCATATCGATCAAAATCTCTTTGCATGATATTGTTGCGTCTTTAAAATTGTCCCTCACTTAATTAAAAATAATTGTAGCTACTTGCAAGATAGCACAGATGAGATTAGTTGTTGTTGACGGTCTTCCAACTTACCATGCATTGCACAGGGCACTCAGAGAGAATCGCGCATTCCCTGACCACCCTATCTCCCAGAATCTAAAATGAATTAGATGTTTTGCCTGTACTCCCCTAGCTTCTTCTGAGCAATCCCTGCATACCTTTCCTAAAGCATTGCAATTACCCGCTTATTTGTCTCTGTAGCCAAACTGTGGGCTGCTTAGTGACAGGAGGTATTTATCTTTGAACTCCCTAGGGCTTTGTCATTTAACTGGTATATCAAATGACTTCTTAATATTTAAATCAGCTTTATTTATCAAAGATTATCCTGAGAATTAAAATCCAGTAAATATTTAATCTGGGAAAAAGTATAAGTTACCGAATGAAAGCGGGTTCCTATGTTTTAAAAAAAGAGATGGAGAATTAATTTACCTCTGAAGAGAGGTAAAAATGTCTCGTATTTCTTGCTGCAGTCCTGGATGTTCAGTAGCAGATTTGTTTGAAGGTGAAGCTGCCCTGAAGCTCAAGATAAAGAAATGATGTGGAAAAATCCAGGACATTGAGAGGAGAAAGAGGAAAATGCTTCCTGATTATCCCTTTTTATTTGTGCACTATCTTGTACTGAAGTTTACTTTGTGTTACTCATATAGCCATACTGTGTTTCTTATGAATAGTCCTTGCATGGTTTTTCTGTTATTTTCATCTAGGTCCTTAGATTTAGGTATGTCTCGTCAATAGCCGATAATTACAGCAATCTAATAAACTACATATTTTAATTGGAGTGTTTAGTCTGTTTACATTTAATATGATTGAAGTTTAAATCCACTCTCTGCTGTCTGCTTGTGTCTCAGTTTCTTTGCACCTCTTTTTCTCCCTTGCTTTGGAATAATTGGAAATGTATTCCACTTTATTCTTCCCCTGGCTCTTTGGCTATTCATGGTTGTGTTCTTGGTTATTATGCAGGAGGTTAAGTATTTAACACAGTCCATTTTTTTTTTTTTTTTTTTTACAAATAGTTTATTGTCAAATTAGTTTCCACATAACACCCAGTGCTCATCCCCACAAGTGTCCTCCTCCATGCCCACCCCTCCTCTCCCCCCACATCCACCAGTCCTCAGTTTTTGTCAGCATTCAAGAGTCTCTCATGGTTTGCCTCTCCCCTTTTCCCCACCATTTCCGCCCTTCTTCTCCCCCTTGGTCCTCTGTTAAGTTCCTCCTAATCCTCCTATACGTGCACACATATGATATTTGTCCTTCTCTGCCTGACTTATTTCGCTCAGCATAACACCCTCAAGGTCCATCCATGTTGCTACACATGGCCAGATTTCATTGTTTCTCATTGCCATGTAGTATTCCATGGTATAGATAAACCACATCTTCTTGATCCATTCATCTGTTGATGGACACTTAGGCTCTTTCCAGGTTTTAGCTATTGTGGAGAGTGTAACACAGTCCATTTTGAATTAATATTATTACACTTCACAATATAGAAACTTTGCTGCACTACCATTCCTGTTCTTTGAGCTATTTCTGGATAGTCTACTCTTACATATGTTGTACATACCACAATAATATTATTATATTTGTTTAACACAGTCCATATTTTTCTAAATAAATTTTAAAGTAATATTGTATATTTACTCATTTGATATATTTTTAGGGCCATTTATTACCCTTTTCTGTTTGTCTTTGTTTTTGTCATCTGGACTCTGATATCACTTCTCTTTGAAAGAAGAATATTCTTCAGGATTTTTAACAATATAATTTTCTGGAAGCAAATTATTTCAACTTCTGTTTTTCTGAAAGTTTATTCAAGTGCTCTCCTATTTCAAGGATATTTTCACTGGGTATAGAGTTCAAGATGAAGAACATTTTATTTCAGCGTTTTAAAGTGGTGAATTTCTTGTCTTTTAGCATTTATCCTTGTCACTCAGAACATAATGTGACCCCCTCCCAGCTACTCTTAAATGCCTTTATTTTTGGTTTTTGAATTCTGATATGCTAAGCATATGGTTTGATGAATTTCTTTAAGTTTGGAAAATTGGAAAAATCATGACCATAGTAAAACAAACAAACAAACAAACAAAAAACTTTCCCCATGCTCTTTCTCCTCAAAATCTGGGCTTCAGTTTAAAATATGTCTTATTCCATAGGTCTCTGAGGCTCTGTTTTGTTTTTCCTGTGCTTCCACTTGAATAGTTTTTATTAGCCTCCCCTTGTATGCACTATTCTTTTCTTCAACTCTTTCTAGTCTGTTGGAAGCCCACGAAATGGTTTTCTATTTTGAAACATGCATTAATACTCTAACTTTTTTGGCTAGTTTTTAGGTTTTCTAGTTTTATAATTTGTGGAATGCTCATCTTTTTAATCCATTTTGTAAAGCATTCTCTTCCTTTCATGTGTGTGTGCAGACTCTTGTGCGCATGCTCTCTAGACTCACGTACACACAAATTGCTAAAAATTGCTAAATGCATCATCTGGGTTTGCGTCATTGTTGGATCTGCTTCTGTTAACAGTTTTTTATCCAAAAAAAGTTTTGTCCTCTTGATTATAGGTTACGTTTTTCTGTTCCTTCATTGGTCTCATAAAATTTTATTGTGTGCTATTAATGATTACATCTAAAAGAACAATAAACTGAGGCAGATAATTTCCTTTCAGAAATAAATTCTACTTGCCTTTATCAGGTAACTAAGGGGAAATCTTTTTTTGTTTTTTTAAATCTCAAGCATTGAACCAAGTTTGGGTTGGATTAGTGACTATCAATTCACCTTAGATTCTAAGTGTTTTAGGGGAGAGATCAGGCTGCTTCTACTTATCTGATTAAATTGTAAGACGTCCTTGTGTACAGCCCTTCTTTTGGTATCCAACAATGTCACTTATTCTGCAAATGTTCTTTGAGGTAAAATGAATGGACAGGAAGGACGAACTCTGTGTTTGGGATTCCTTCAGGTTCCTATCCTACACAGCAGCAAATGCATGGCAATTAAAATTCCAGTAGTTCTTCCTTTTGCCAGCAAACTTTTTCTCCTTAAGGAAGACTCACTCCTTCTCAGTGTGCCCTTGGAATTTGGTAATACTCCATGCTAGAGAGCCTTCTTTTAATGGAGAGTTCATACACCTCTGGAATTCTGTGTACCCACAGTTCTTTAAGGGCTTTAAAGAAATATAGAATATTTTATATTACTCAATGTTTTCTTCAGAATTAAGGTAGAAGCAGTGTTTTCTTGTGAACTTCTACATCCTAGCTAAAAGCGGAACTCTTAATGTAGTATTTTTAAAGTTAGGCTAAATTGGAAGAACAGTGGGATTTCTATTAAGTCAATAAACTTTAATGATCACTGACTTTGTACCAAGTATTTCTCTAGATTCAGGGAATATATCAGTGAGCAAAATACATAATTGTTGGAAATTATAAATGCTCTAACATATGATCCACATATTCTGGTGGACCAAAATGTTGATTATTGAAATAGCTACTTAAATAAAGTGGCTTCCTTAAATTGGCCCTAAGGAAGAACTGTTTTCCTTTCTATAACTTCTAGTGGATCTGGAATATTCTGTTACTTGCTATTTTTTCCCCATGCTGATAGTGTAATACTGAAATTAACTATTATTAGTTCTGATTGAAATTCCTAAGCTATAAATTCTCTTATTCAAATAATATATATGAAGATAGAAGGGCTGAGCTGCCCTGGTTATAGTGGATTTGGGGGAACTAAACCCTCACCTCCTTAGCTCTCCTGTTCTGCCCTCCAATTTTTCCTCCACAAGGCTGCTTCTTAAGTAGCCCCAAGCTTTTCCTGTTACCAAGAATCTGAAGAGCCCAATTTGAAAATCATTTAAGTAGATCATTCATGCAGGTAAGGGATTTTTCTGTTTCCTGTTTTATAACCATTTTCTTCAAATTTCTGAGACAGATTAAATGCTTAGATAAAGTTAATGGTTGGTTTGAAATTAACTGCTGATATATATGTATATATATTGAGTACACAGAGTTAGTTAATCGTTCTTTGGGGTTTTCTTCAAGCTCTACTTCATTGAGTTATAGAATCCCAGGAGTTGGAAATAGCCTTAGAGATAATTTAGCACAACCTCCTGCTCAATGAAAGTCTCCTTTCTACGATATCCCTGACAGATGGTCATTTAGATTTTGCTTGAGCACTTCCTGTCATTGGAATTCATTACTTTCTGAGATGATTTCATCTTGAATTGCTTTAATTATTAGTGATATCTTTCTTATGCGGAGCCCCAAAATGCATCATGGTGATTGCCAATAATTGATAAAATTATTCTCCTAATTTTCTTGATCTGTTCCCCACCTGACCTGACTTATATATCTTTCTTTTTAGTATACCTATATTCCTCCATGCACATTCTACTGTTGAAACATTTATTTCTTTATTCTCGTTGGGGAAGTATAAAGAATGCATTAGGTTCAAAAACTGTACATAGAAATGTATATGAGTAGGTCATCTACTGGGGAGGGGGCCCTTCCACAGGAGTGTTTCTTAGAAGCTCAGGACCCAGCAGATCTGATACCCAGGACCTGTGAGAGGTTGATGAGGTTTTTTTCTGCTGGATTTCCTTTTAGACTTGTATTAGGAATTTTGTATTTTTCTTTTTTTCTGTGTGTGTGTGTGTGTGTGTGTGTGTGTGTGTGTGTGTGAGAAAGGGGAGAGAACCTACTATATATAATAAATAGGTTATTCATTAATTAGTTTTTGCATAAGTTAACTACCCATGTTAATTTATTCGTATTTTTATAGGGAGAAAAGCAGGGAGGGACATGGGAAATACGCCAATTTCCAGTTGTGCTTACTATATTGTAAATAGGGAAAATGAATTCTCTGAATTCTCAGAAAAAAATTTCTTTATGTTTACATAGTCTTTTTTATTGAAGTATAGTTGGCATACAATGTTACTTTTATTTTAGGCATACTACATAATAATTATTTTTAAATTGAAGTATAGTTGACACACAATGTTCGCTTTAGGCGTGTAGCTTTCTGCTCTACTCACCAAAAATGTAACTACCATGTTACCATACAGCACTAATATCCTACTATTGACTATTTCCTATGCCATACTTTATATATGCTTACATAGCCTTTTAAAATTTTTTTTTAAAAATTATTTTTAATGTTTATTTTTTTAGAGAGAGAGAGCGAGAGCAGGGGAGGGGCAGGGAGGGAGGGAGACACAGAATTTGAAGTAGGGTCCAGGCTCTGAGCTGTCAGCACAGAGCTTGATGGAGGGCTCGAACTCATAAACCGGGAGATCATGACGTGAGCCGAAGTTGAACACTTAACCAACTGAGCCACCCAGGTGCCCCTTACATAGTCTTTTAAAGATTAATGTAGTATCCAAAGATTAGATAATTCCTGCTAATAGTAGCTAAAGATGGAAAATGCCATAGAAAATTCAGACATCGACTGTATTTTATTATTTCCTCAGGTTGGGTGTCCTTATTCACTTCTAACTATCTGAAGTCTAACTATGCCTATGAATCTGTGCAAGCCCTAATATTTCCTTAATGCTTTCCCTGAATATTGTAATTTCCAATGAGTTTATCTTTCCAAACTCCCATATTTATTGTCTTAAATATTTATTGAGTAACTAATCATTTGCCAGGCTTTGTGTTCTATACTACAAATACGGTGATAAAAAAATAGTCTTTAAAAAATTTTTTAACATTTATTTTTGAGAGGTATAGAGAGACAGAGCATGAGCATGGGAAGGGCAGAGAGAAGGGGAAACACAGAATCCAAAGCAGACTCCAGTCTCTGGGTTCGAACTCAGAAACCACAAGATCATGACCTGAGCCCAAATCAGATGCTTAACTGGCTAAGCCACCCAGGCATCCTGATAAAAATATAGTCTTTATATAGCTTACATTCAAGGGGGCACACTCTGGACACAATATAAAATTATAAAACCATGTAGAAAGTGGTATGGTAGAAATAAGCACAGAGCTATTTGTTAAGAGGCAAAGGGCACTTAACTTCTCTGTGTGTGTTTTTGGCAGATACAGAATGATGTAGGAAGAAGTCTCACATCCTGAAGGGAAAATGGGGGTTTTATCATTGTATTGTAACCATTTATTTATATATCTAATTTAATATGTTATTGCTAGCACTAGAATACTGTGGTAATAAGTGGAGTCCCCATCCCCCAGTGAGTATAATTTGTTTATTAACATTTATCTTTGGAGGTTTTCAAGCTATTAAGCGTTAGATATGATGTTGAAAAGATAACCTTCAAAAATGTCCATCCCAAAAATAAGCAGCTATGATTTTCTATTCTCTATTAAACTAGAATTATATATTAACCTTGTGTTCGATTTACATTATTCTCAGAATCTTTTACAAGTTATACTGAAGGATTGTTGTTTGGTCTAGTTTGTCCTGGCTTCTACCAAAGTTCAGTTGTTATGTCTTAAATGGTTTACATTTTATGACAATAACAATTTTTCCTTTTCTTATTGGTGTCTATACTTCTCAAGTATTTGTAAAACGTGCTCATAATATTTAGCTGTCTTTCACTCAAGCCATACATATTTACGGACTTTATTATATAAATGACTTAACTTTCACAAAGTCACTTTTGCTGTGCCTCTCTGAAATTCCTCCAGATATTTCCCAGCTTCCTCATTTTGAGGTGCACAGTTGAATGTATTTCAACTCATTTGTACATAACATGTATTTTGCATAGTGCCTCTTTCCCCATGGTTGCTTGGTTTGGTGATATTTAATCCTATACTGCAGAAATGGTTATGTAGCTTTCCAGTCAATATCCACAGATATACTGACATTTCTATGGCAGATGGTGCTGAACAAACTTACATTGAACCCCAGGTTAATATTATAAAACCAGGTAATATCCAGTGTAAGAAAGTTAAAAATTTATGGCTGGTAGGTAACTCATACATAATGAACATTATACAGAAATGCTTTATATTATATTCACCAGAGCTTTCAAGCAAGCTTTTTTGAAATCAAACTGTATTTCCACAAATATTTGTTGTGCTCACCGGACCAAATAAAAACCACAAGTTAGGCTTAAACATCTTTTTTCTCCCATAGCGTGACCTGGTCTACTCAGGGATGCCCCATCAAACAACAGATTTAAAATTTAAAACATGTTTGCCAACATTGGAAATTCCCCAAAGCTCAGATTAATTATCAGACACTTCTGCAAGCTCAGCAGCAATGGCACTCTGAGCTCCACAGTCCTTATTTTGTACAAAATTGGCATGTTTTTGAACTTTGTGAACTCTCTGTAGACTTCTTATTCACAGCATTCAGGCTACTTTATGAAAAGTTCATTTTGCAATAATTGAATGTTAGTTTTGGTCTATAATCAACAGACTTTAAGGAAGTGTTGGAAATTATCAAGCAAATTGGACGAATAACAATTTACCTAATTTATCTTTCTGTAGATGGGAATCTAATTCATAATTAGACTTGTTCATTCACTCAGCTTCATGTCTACTCATTCTCACAGTAAACATTTTTGACTTTTTAAGAGTTTAGATGTGTGTCCCTCACTGAGGGTGTGATGATGATGATTAAGATTTGGTCCTAATACTCATGAAGCTCATATTTGTACAGCACATTGCAAGTGTTAGTTGCTAGAATAGAGGTTTTTGCAAGTTGCTAAGTGGGCATTGAGGAAGGAGACAGCATTCCTGAAGAGCAGGACAGGTCAGGGAACACTTAACAAAGAGGTCAAGACTGGAGCTGAAATTGAAGAATAATAGTAGGAGTAGGAATTTAGAGAAGGGGCCATGGACAAGGAAGAGAGACAGGGGGGGAAAAAAGGAAATCCCAAATAGCAAGTACCCAATGGTCTGAGAAAGGTCTGAGAAAGTCATCAAATGTAGCTAATTTGGTGTGGTTAAAGTTGAAAGTTTAAACTGGAAAATGCTAAGTGTTGAGGGTAGAATATGAACAGGAGTCAGATAATGTAAGACTTTTAATTTTATGCTATGAAGATTGAAATTTTAATTGATGTATAGTACAGTCACTCACATATTTGTTAAAGCATAATTATCTCTTTCAGTTATGGTATTCACGTTATGGTATTTCAAGTTATGGTATTCAGTGAGCTACCTACGTTTATTCTCCTTCTTTGTATCCACTCTGCCTTCTAGACTGCTTGTTCTTTCTCTGTTCCTTCCTATCTTCTTTTCCTTCACCCTGACCCTCTTTCCACTGCTCCCTTGTATACTTTCTTTATTCCTACTTTCCCTTTTGTCCTTCTTCTCCTCCTAATATTTTTCCTGCCTTAATGGGTTAATTTATATTACTTTGATTTTTTTCTACAAAATTTGATATATAAAAGGACTTTAAACATTTAGCGTTATGCCAGCATACATTTTGAATTTGACAATTTCAGGTATTTTTGATCTGTTAAGTTTAAATGTTAGTTATTTAGCTGTTATAAAATGTGGGAGTTCTTCCACCTGTAACTAAAACAGAATGGAAAGCAAGTCATCCATCCAAACTAATTATTTGAAAATAGGGAAGAATTAAATATTCTCTTATTAAAGTGCTATTTTCCCCCCAGACTTGAGCAAAGGACTTAAAATGTGTCAAATAGAAATAGAATACATGAATTTTATATTTTCTAGCATACTTTATTTTCAACTACTTTGGTGATGAATATTGTTTTCATAAGGTTGAGATTCAAACATTTAAATGTACTACTGATGCACTAAATATTTTATAGGCTATCAAGAACTGCACTTGAAAATAATTGTTTTATACAAAGTTTTTACATTTTGTACATTTTTTGAATAGATGATTATTCCAATAAAGGGTTAAAGAGAGAAAGGATAGAGTGATTTCTGTTAAAATTAAATCAATATGGGTTTAAAGACTGTCTCAAACACTGAGGATTTAATGCGAAGTTTGGAAAGGACAATTGCAAGGTTGGAAAAGGTGACTATTATGGCAGAAACTAATATGTTATTTTTGAAAGATTGTATAAATTTCAGTTCTTAATATAAGAATTTACTTAATGCTGTCCTCTTATTCAACCCCGTGTCAGATTTTATATATAAAAATGCCATTATGCTTTTATTATTCAACAACATTTATTTATATGGTTTCTCTACTCCAGTTATTATTTGAGTCTTAAAGGAGGTTCCTTGGGAAGTTTGATCCTAGATACTTGATTTCTAAAACCTCTAATGAAGTTGCCTGTTAATGAGACAACAGTGCCTGATGGGAACTGGATAATGTCTAAATATTGATTGCGATGTCTGTCACAGCTTTTGAAGTATTTCTGTTTAATTCAGTTTAAAGAAATAAGTAGAAACTGATAAAGAGTACATTGAGTTTTTTAAACATAATTCATATTTATGTGTCATATTAAAAATGAGAGGGTACAAATATTAGAGTTCTCTTAACGGTGCTGAATTGTAAAGCCATTGCCATTATACCTGTAATATATATGCATCTGGGTGTTCTAAATTTTTTATAATCGGATTTTTTTTTTTAGTGATGTCAGCAAGGTAGTAGAATGGGAGTTTTTCACTGTTATCCCACCACAGATACTGTTTTTGTCGAGCACTTGTAGATGAGAGTACTTTTGTGGTAGTCCAGGAGTTAAGTAGAGAAGTCATAGCACACTGTTGGAGCAAAACCCCAAGAAAAGACACCTTGAAGAGCCTAAGAATAGTTTTACTTTTCCTGTATCACCCCTCTCCCGAGGCAACTCAGCTCAAGACCCTCTTGACCTGTGATTTCTCCCTCAGGGGAAATTGAAAGCAAAGAGAATGAGCACCAGCCTTCTCCAGATATTCAGAACACTCACTAAAAGGCCCACTTCTTCTCGCCCCACTGAGAATATGGAGATGCTCTGCACAGCAAGAGGTTGGGATAAGCCAGGAGCACAGCAGCCAGGACTCTGGAACTCATTAGAAGATGCTGGACGTGTTACTGTCTCCATCAGGAAGCCTGCCAGTGAACTATTTGGGATACGTTTTCTGTGGAATCCCCAATTGGCCCATGGGTGCCCCATTACTCCACATGCTTCATCCAGTCCTCCCTCGTGGCTGACTCTCCATCTACCTGCATGGGTGGTGAGAGCAAGTCTTTGCAGGTGTATTGTGAGCATGTGCAGAAAGCCTGCTCAAGTTTCAGTTTGGGAGAAAACAAAAAACTTGAGCTCCCTAGAGAACTGCCTTAGGGAAAACAAATAGAAGGCTCTCAACACTTGGCCTGGCTTTGCAGAGTTGGGAGAGGGGATGCAATCTTAAAGATTTCCCTGCACTCATAGAAAAGGTCTGAGAAACCCTCAGATCCCTAGGTGGGCTGACTGGTGAAGAAGCAGTTTCTCTCCTGAAGCTAATCAGTAAAGACTGGAGGAGGTGACTGCTTCTTCAAATTCGAAGACAGCGGTGCAAAACTTCAGGGAACACTGAAAATCAAGGAACTATGATACCACCAAAGGAACACTATTTTCCATCAAGTAACCCTAAAGAAAGGTCTATCTGTGCCAAACAAAGAACTAAAAATAATTATTTTGAGGAAGCCAGAGAGCTGTAAGAGAACATAGTTATATCATTTTCCAGATTTTGTTGAATTGTCTTTGAACAATTCAACAAAATTGAATTTCAACAAATTGTTGAAATTGAAGTTCAACAAAGATAGAAATTATTAAAAAACAAATTTGGAACTGAAGAATACAACAAATGCATGTAACAATAAAATAGAGAAGTGTAAGACTAACTGGTAAAGGTACATTATACACACTTGAAACACTAATACTGTAGTTTTGTTAGATAAGTCACCTTTAACGGTAGTACAAGGTTAAAAGATCAACGTCTTAAAAATAACTATTGTTATGATAATGTGTTAGTGGGTATACAATATAAAAAGCAAATTTTGATATCAAAATATAAAATTAGGGGGGAAGTGAAAGTGTAGAGTTTTTGTATGTGAAGAAAGTTATCAACTTAAACTGTTATGACTATAAAATGCCTTAGGTAAGCCTCATGATAACCCCAAAGCAAAACCTGTAGTAGTTAACCTGAAACCTAAAGAGAAAGAAAGAAGCATCCCATTAAAGAAAATCATCAAATTACAAAGCATGAGAGGAGGAAAGAAATACTAAACAATCAGAAAACAATGGCGGTATAAGTCGTTACCAATAAGTATATTTTCTAACTATAATGACATGAAACTAGCTCTCAGTAATAGGAAGAAACCTAGAAAATTCACAAATCCTTGGAAATTAAATAATACATACCTGAATAGTCAATAGTCAACAAAGATCAATGGTTTAAAGAAGAAATCACTGAAATAGAAAAATATCTTGAAACAAAAGAAAATGAAAACACAGCACATCAAAACATAGGGAGAGGAAAAAAGCAGTTCTAAGGGGGAAGTTTATAGCAGTAAAGGCCTACCTTAAACTAAGAGAAAGATCTCAAATAAACAACCTAATTCTTTACCTCAAGGAACAAGAAGAAGCCTAGTCAAAGTAATGTGAAGGAAAAAAAAAAAGATTAGAGCAGAAATAAATGAAATAGAGATCAGAAAAACAACAAAAAAGATCAATGAAGCCAAGGTTTTTTTTTTTAATGTTTTATTTATTTCTGAGAGAGTGAGAGAGAGAGACAGCATGAGCAGGGAAGGGTCAGAGAGAGAGGGAGACAAAATCTGAAACAGGCTCCAGGCTCTGAGCTGGCTGTCAGCACAGAGCCCAATGTGGGGCTTGAACCCATGAACTGTGAGATCATGACCTGAGCCGAAGTCGTACGCTTAACTGACTGAGCCACCCGGGCACCCCAGAGGGCTTTAAAAAAGATATATAAAATTGACAGACTTGTAGCTAGACTAACCAAGAAATAAAAGGGGGTGGAATAAATATAAATGAAAGAAGAAACATTATGCTGATAGCAAAGAAATACATAATGAAACTATTGTGAACAATTATGTCAACAAATTGGATAACCTAGAAGAAATGGATAAATTATTAGAAACATAAAACCTACCAAGACTGAATCATGAAGAAATAAAAAACCTGAACAGACCAATAGCAAGTAGGGAGATTGGATTGATAATCAAATATCTCTCAACAAAGAAAAGTTCAGAACCAGAGGGCATCACTGGGTAGATACTATCAAAAATTTAAAGACTTAATACTAATCTTTTTTAACCTCTTCCAAAAAACTGAAGAGGAAGAATGACTTCCAAACTCCTTTTACTCAGTCAGCTTTACCCTGATTATCAAAAGCAGGTAAGGATAAAAACAAACAAACAAAAAAAACATTTAAAGGCCAATAGCCTTGATGAACAGAGATAAAAAAACAGGGGCGCCTGGGTGGCTTAGTCGGTTAAGCGTCCGACTTTCGCTTAGGTCATGATCTCGCGGTTCGTGGGTTCGAGCCCCGCGTCGGGCTCTGTGCTGACTGCCAGCTCAGAGCCTGGAGCCTGTTTCAGTTTGTGACTCCCTCTCTCTCTGACCCTCCCCTGCTCACGCTGTCTCTCTCTCTCTCTCCTAGAAATAAATAAAAAACATTAAAAAAAAAAATCCTCTACAAAATACCAGCAACCAAATTCAATAGTACCTTAAAAGGATCCTACAGAATGATCAGGTGGGATTTATCCCTGAATTATAAGGATGGCTCAACATATGCAAACAATGAAAGTGATATACCACATAAGGATGAAAGATAAAAATGATATTTCAATAGATGCCAAAATATCAACGACAGAATCCAACGTCCTTTCATGATAAAAACTCAAATTAAATATAGAAGGAATGTACCTCAGCATAATAAAGGCCACATATAACAGACATGTAGCTTACATCACAGTCAATGGTGAAAGGCAGAAGGTTCTAAAGTCAGTAACAAGACAAAGGTGCCCACTCTTGTCACTTATATTCAAGTTATTACCGGAAGCCCTAGCCACAGAAGGTAGGCAAGAGAAATAAATAAAAGGCATGCAAATCAGAAAGGGAGAAGTAAACGGTTTTTTTTTTTTTTTTTTTTTTTTTTGCAGATAACGTGACCTTTTTAAAAAAATTTTTAATGTTTTCTTAAAATTTATTTCTGGGAGAGAGAGAGGGAGACACAGAATCCAAAGCAGGCTCCAGGCTCTGAGCTAGCTGTCAGCACAGAGCCTGACACGGGGCTCGAACCCACGAACTGTGAGATCATGACCTGAGCCGAAGTCTGACGCTTAACTGACTGAGCCACCCAGGCATCCCTAATGTTACCTTATATATAGAAAATCCTAAAGGCCATGTAAGAAAAAAAAAAAAACTAATGAATAAATTCAGTCAAGTTTCATGATAGAAATTAACACATAAAGGGGCGCCTGGGTGGCTTAGTCGGTTAAGCGTCCGACTTTCGCTTAGGTCATGATCTCGCGGTTCGTGCGTTCGAGCCCCGCGTCGGGCTCTGTGCTGACTGCCAGCTCAGGGCCTGGAGCCTGTTTCGGATTCTGTGTCTCCCTCTCTCTCTGACCCTCCCCTGCTCGCGCTTCTCTCTCTCTCCTAGAAATAAATAAAACATTAAAAAAAAAAAAGAAATTAACACATAAGATCAGTTGTATTTCTGTACACTAACAATGAACTATCTGATAAAGAAATTAACAAAACAGTCCCATTTATGATAGCATCAAAACAAATAATATATTTAGGAATAGATTCAACCAGGAGGTGATGGGCCTATACAATAAAAACTGTAATAAAATGATGAAAATAAATTGTAGAGAATGCAGATAAATGGAAAGATATGTCCTGTTCATGGGCTGGAAGAAGTAACGTTAAAATGTGCTTAATGTGATCTATAGATTCAGTGCAATCCCTAACAAAATTCCAATAAAGTTGGAAAAAAAGGCCAGCAGAGACGGAGAACACACCCAGAGTAGAGAAAGCATTGTGAAGATGGAGGCAGAGATTTGAGTGTGTTGGTCACAGCCGAAGAATTAGAGCTGAAAAAGTTCAGGATCAGGTACCTCCCTGTAGCTTCCTGTAGGATTGTGGCCCTGTCAACCCTCCAGTGTATACTGGTTCACTGATGTTTGGACCAGTAAATATTTCCTGCACAATCTTAAAAACATCCTCTCCCCCACCCCCCACCCCCCGACTATTCAAATAAGCCTGTTGCAGATACTTAGGGCATATAAGAAAGTGAAGTTTAAGTTAATAACCAGTGAGTCTGAAAAATTTCAAAAAGAGTTGTGGAATTGAGTAATCAAATAAGAAATGTAAAATATATGGCCGCTTTAAGGTATAAGAACTAGGCTATAAATCTGTAATGTTGGATCTCCTAGTTGGCTCAGTTGGTGGAGCCTGTGACTCTTGATCTCTGAGTTGTGAGTTCAAGCCTCATGCTGGGTGTAGATATTACTTAAAATCTTAAAAAATCTGTGATGTTACCTTCATGCCCCCATATGTACCTCTGTGTTCTTGACTAAAAAATCTTCTCTCATGTGAATATTTAATTAATAATATATCAATTAATCATTTCACAAGTTTGAGAATAAAATCAAAGGGAACAAACATTCTTCGAAAATGTTACAGTAATATAAACAAAAACTTAGCAAGGAAGTTGGGACTGTAGTATCTATCAAGCTGATATGTCATATAGCTCTTTATCACCTAATTAGCTCATTAGAATAGCTGGCTACCTTGTTTTGATCTTGTAAGAGAAGTATATCTGATTATTTTACAATTTAGTTACCGAAAATTTAAACAAAAGCACATCTTTTTCTTTTTGGATAGCTTCCAGATGGGATGGTTTTCAACACCTATGATAGATAAGAAAACAAGAGACCATTGTCTTTCCAGAGTTTAAAAAATTTTAATTGTGGCAGGGCAAATAAGTAAGAATAAAAGTGAAATTTAAAAAAAATTAGAGGGTTTGAAGATAGAAATCTAAGGGAAGCCCAGTGGAAATGTGGTTTAGGGGCACCTGGGTGACTCAGTCAGTTAAGCATCTGACCTTTTTTTTAATAGTTTATTGTCAAGTTGGTTTCCATATAGCACCCAGTGCTCATCCCCACAAGTGCCCTCCTCTATGCCCATCACCCCCTCCCCCCCAGATCCATCAGTCCTCAGTTTGGTCTCAACATTCAAGAGTCTCTCATGGTTTGCCTACCTCCCTCCCCCCCATTTCCCCTTCTTCTCCCCATGGTCCTCCGTTAAGTTCCTCCTAATCCTCCTATACGTGCAAACATATGATATTTGTCCTTCTCTGCCTGACTTATTTCGCTCAGCATAACATCCTCAAGGTCCATCCATGTTGCTACATGGCCAGATTTCATTGTTTCTCATTGCCATGTAGTATTCCATGGTATAGATAAACCACATCTTCTTGATCCATTCATCTGTTGATGGACACTTAGGCTCTTTCCAGGTTTTAGCTATTGTGGAGAGTGCTGCTATGAACATTGGGGTACATGTGCTCCTATGCATCAGCATTTCTGTATCCCTTGGGTAAATTCCTAGCAGTGCTATTGCTGGGTCATAGGGGAGTTCTATTGTTAGTTTCCTGAGGAACCTCCACACTGTCTTCCAGAGGGGCTGCACCAGTTTACATTCCCACCAGCAGTGTAGGAGGGTGCCCGTTTCTCCACATCCTCGCCAACATCTAGAATCCTCTGATTTACTCATTTTAGCCATGCCGGTCAGAGTGTGGCCGGTAAGAGGTGGTATCTCAGTGTGGTTTTGATTTGTATTTCCCTGATGAGGAGGGATGCTGAGCATCGTTTCATGTGTCTGTTGGCCATCTGGATGTCCTCTTTGTAGAAGTGTCTGTTCATATCTTCTGCCCATTTCTTTACTGGGTTGTTTGTTTTTTGGGTGTGGAGTTTGGGGAGTTCCTTATAGATTTTGGATACTAATCCTTTATCTGATATGTCATTTGAGACTATCTTTTCCCATTCCGTTGGTTGCCTATTAGTTTTATGGATTGTTTCCTTGGCTGTGCAGAAGCTTTTAATCTTGATGAGGTCCCAGTAGTTCATTTTTGCTCTTGATTCCCTTGCTTTGGGACATGTGTCAAGTAAGAAATTGCTGTCGTGAAGGTCAAGGCATCTGACTCTTGATCTCAGGGTGGTGAGTTCAAGCCCTGATTTGGGCTTTGAGCTGGGTGTGGAGCCCACTTTAAAATGTTGTCATTTAAAGTGAATTTACATTCTGGGCACAGCAAATTGTAAATTTTTTAAACCACAGACTAAGTGAAATGTAGGATATGAATGTGGGTATATCCCCTAGTGCTTCATGAATATTTTCTAGGGCTCTCTCAAAGGTCAAAACCACTCTAAGCAGTGCCTTGTCAATTAAAACTCCCTACAAATTGAAGTGCATTTTGGCATTCATTTAATTACTCTGAATAATATGGGCTGCCTGAAAGGGTCAGTCATCTACAGGAGTCTGAACTAGGGACTGATTTTCCAAGTTTGGTTTATTATTCAAAATAGAGGCTCTAGCTGTCTTGACATATTTAAAACCCAACTGAAATTTGCTTTTTGCCCATGCTGTGTGCATGTCTGATGAGCTGGCCTGGGGGTTCTGCTTCATTTCATCCTAGCGCTCACTCTGGAATCCAGAATAATATATCAGCTGCAACCTGAACATTGGCGGCAACTATAGTTGAGGGTAAAAAGAAATTGTCAAAACATGCACTGGCTATTACAGTGTCTGCTGGGAAGTGACACAGAGTCTTTTCCACCCTCCTTTCGGTATTTAGTTTCTTTGACAGCAACTTACACAGCCATGACTGAGGTACACAGCACAAAAAGTTAAAGCCTCCTATAGGTAGGAGAACCAATGGAGCATAATATTCCAATACCTTGGGCTTTTTATAGTACATACTTAACACTTATATTCCAAATGACTACTTCTGCACGTAGAATATTTTAATTTTAGCATAAACACCTAAGACTGTTTGATTCAAGTTCTCAACTTAGCATTTAGCAAATTGTTGTACATCAGTTAAAACAATAATAACAACAACAACAAAATCCCCCAAAACATCATTCCAACAGTCTGTGGACTGAAATAAAGTTTTGTTTCTAAATAATTTTTATGGTTCTCTATTCATTCTTATGGCTAATTTATAGTTCACATGGGGTAGTAATTAGGTGATTCGAAAATGTTACAAGTGGCAAGGGGACTGTCTCATCTCTGCCAGAAAGTGATGCCATTAATAGTGTTCACCTATCAACACTCATGCTATCTTGGCAAAGACTAGAATCTCTAAAGCATTGGCTGGCAGGCAGTGCCACTTTGGGATAGCTCAAAATTATTGTTAGAGAACTGCTGTGTGAAAGCTGAAAATAAAAGAGAGACTCAGGATGTCAGTGTGAAAATAAGTATGGGTTTTGCAAAGTCCAACATCTTAGAATCAAAGACAATTTTTAGACATTTTTGCTATTGAAAATATTCTTAATTTTACACAATGACTACAGGTTGATTTTTGTATCAACAGAAAATGGCCTCTTTACAGTTAATATTTAAAAAAAATAATGGTTTTAATCTTGAATCTTTAATATATTCATAACCTTTCTTTGTATTTGTATTTTGGGGCATACTACTGTCTGTCAGTGTCATTTTCTGCTGCTTTTTCTTTTTTTCTAATTCCAGTTAACAGTGTTATATGACTTTTCAGTTTATAATATAGCAGTTTAACACTTCCATACATCACCCTGTAATTCATCACACAAGTGCACTCCTTAACCTCCTCTAATTTACCCATCCCTCCAACCACCTCCCTTCTGGTAACCATCAGTTTGTTCTTTAGAGTTAAGAATCTGTTTCTTGATTTGCTCTTCTCCTTTTTTCCCCCCTCCTTGCTATTTGTTTTGTTTGCTTTAATCAGAAAAGACATGACCCATGTTCAGTTAGATTTACTTTAAGGAATTTTGTGGTTGTTTTTTTTTAATGATTATTTATTTTGAGAGAAAAACCAAGAGAGCACACATGAACGTGAGCATGAATGAAGAAGGGGGAGAGAGGGAGGAAGGGAGAGAATCCCAAGCAAGTACCACTCTCAGTGTGGAGTCTGACACTGGGCTCAATCTCATGACTCTGAGATTCATGAAATGAAGAGTTCAGTGCTTCACTAACTGAGCCATCCAGGAGCGCTGGGAATTTTACATTTCTAATGCTGTTTTAAACTATATTGCTATTTATCATTTTATCCCTAAAGGTGAGTTGCTGGAATGTAGGGAAAATTTTATTTATTTTGGCTGATTTTTAAAAATCCAGCTTGTAACTTAAACATCATATTAATTCTAAAAATTTGTTTTTCTGTGTTTAATTTTTCTACATGATCTATTTTATCATTTGCGAGAATTTTTTTTCTGCCAATCTTTAAATTCCTTATTTTTTCTCTACTTCATTTCCTAGGACATCCTACCCATCCACTGAACAGTATATATGGAACATCTGTTATATGCCACAAACTCTTCTAGGTACTTGGCATATATCTGAGAAAGGGAAATGATAAAATATTCCTTCCCTCTTAGAGTTTAAAACTGAGGCAACAATAAATGTAAAACATATCGCCTACTAAATCATGGAGCACATTAGAAGGTAAAAACGATATCCATAAAAGGGGAAGTAATATAGGCCAGGAGGAGTGCCTGGATTTGGAAGAGCTGAGGGCAGAGAGAACAGGTTGCATTTTTAAATAAAGTGACAAAATGAAGGCTCACTAAGAAGGTGAGAACTAGTCAGGCAAAGGCTCAAATGCCTTAAGGTGTAAACCATAAAAACCCCAGGAGAGAGTGCGATGCAGGCTGAGGAACAGCTGGTGCAAAGTCCAGATGGAACCAAGAGACCAGAAGAAAAGAACTGGGACTAAGAAAAGCACTGAGGGGAAACGGAGGCACACAGATCATGTGACGCATTGTGGGCTATTGTAAGCTTTGAACTCGAGGGGAATGGAGAGTCATTGGGCATTTGAGCAGAAACGTGAATAATTTAGAGAAGGTCTCTCTTTAGGGTCACCTTATATCTTTTTAATTTGAATTATTTTCTATTAAGACATAAACTTTTTCAGTAAAATTACTTATATGTTTGGTTTATTGATGGTGCTCTATTCTTTAACATATTTTTTAAATTTTAATGTTTATTTTTGAGAGAGAGAGAGAGAGAGAGAGAGATGGAGCATGAGTGGCAGAGGAGCAGAGAGAGGGAGACAGAATCTGAGGCAGGTTCCAGGCTCTGAGCTGTCAGCACAGAGCCTGACTTGGGGCTCAAACTCACAAACCGTGAGATCATGACCTGAACAGAAGTCAGACACTTAATCAACTGAGCCACCCAGGCACCCCAATGGTGCTCTATTCTTTAAAGTAGAGAATATTAGGCAGAACTATTCTTGGTAAGTCAAAATAAATCAATTTATATTAAGGTCTTTGGAGATTGTTTTTTTATTTTTCATTTCCTTCAAAATGCTTTGTTGCTTTATATCATGAAATATATACATAGGAATATATATATGGTTCATATGTAGAGGCTTAATAGTAAAACGTAATATACTCACCTCCAACACAATGTATTATTTAGATTTGTCACTTTTGTGAACCCATACTATGTTCATTTATAACTGGCTTGCTAACAACTATGTTGTCTATATTCATCTATAGGCATCCATATAGCTATTCTTTTGTTCTTTATTTCTCTCTCTTTTTAAAATTAGGATACATTTTAACTCCAAATGTCAAGAGTTATCTCTGGGTGGGGATTAAAGGTGATTGTTTATTTTCTTCCTCTAATATCACCTTTAACATTTTAATAACGTACCATGTTAAACAAAAATTATTAAAAGAAATGACATGTAGTTAGTTTTTTATATATGATCTATAATGTCACGTATTTTGTCATTCTCCTCCTTGAGTTTGAGCACCTAAAGATATCCGACATTAATACATGTAATTATTACATCTTTTGTTTGCTAGGGATGCCTTTTAATGACTGAAACTCTTTTTTTAGTTAGGTTTACTAGACATATTTGACATATAAAAATTGTAAATATTTAAAGTGTATAACTTGATGTTTTGATATATGTATAACTTGATGTTTTGATATATGTATGCATTGTGAAAAGATCGCTATAATCAAACTAGCATATCACCTTTACACAGTTACCGTTTTGTGTGCATGTGTTAAAAAGATTATCTTTATAAATTTCAAGGAAAAACTAAATATATCCTCCTCATGTTGTAGATGACATCTCTGTAACTTGTTTAGCTTGCATGACTCAAATTTTTTAACCTTTGACGAGCCCGTGTCAACCACCATTCCACTCTGCTTCTATGAATTTAGCTATTTTACATTCTGCAAAGTGAAATCATTCAGTGTTTCTTTCTTTGTCTTGCTTATGTTATTTAGCATAATGTTCTCCAGCTCCATCCATGTTCTTACAAATGGCAGGATTTCTTTCTTTTTTAAACATGAATAGTATTCTGTTGAATACACAGGTTTCTCCTGCTCTCAAAAAGTAAAGTGTTCCTAAGAAACCTTTCATATAAGCCAAAGTGGCATAAAGTATAGAAACAAGTAACATTAATTATATGGAAAAATATTTGATCATTCCCAGACCCAACAAGTAACTTCTTATAGGCAAATACTGTTTTCACTTTTTGCCTTTTTGCATAAAAGTGAAAATCATTTTCAGATTTGTTAATGAAAAAAGGTACTAATACAGGTCTTTTGCAAAAATAAAGTGGTGTAACACAAACTTTTGAATAGCAGGGGATACATAAACATACACACATATATTTATACATATGCATATCTCACATCTTATTTATCCGTTGATGGACACTTTGGTGGAGTAATACTGCAGTGATTGTGAGGGTGCATATCTCTCTCTAAGATACTGATTTTATTTATTTTGGGTACATACCCAGAAATGGAGTTGCTGGATCATATGGTAGTTGCAGTTTTAATTTTTTGAGGAATCTCCATACTGTCTACTGTAATGGCTATAGTGATATACACCACTGCTGTCCAGACTTCTTTTCTCCACCTCCTTGTCAATGTTTGTTAATGTTTGTTAACTTTTTCCTTTTTGATAATAGCCATGCTTACCTTTTTGAGGTGATCTCTCAGTGTGGCTTTGATTTGCATTTCCCTGATTAATAGAGGTGTTGAGCAGTACATAACATTTTTAGATTGTCTTCTTTCATTTATGCATTTAAGTTTCCTTCATGACTTTCCATGGCTAGATAGCTCATTTCCTTTCAGCTCTGAATAATATTCTATTGTGTGTATGTATCACAGTTTATTTATCCCTTCATCTACAGACAGACATCCTGTTTGCTTCTAAATTTTGTCGATTATGAATAAAACTGCTATAAACATCTATGTGCTGGTTTTTGTGTGGGCATAAGTTTTTAGCTCTTTTGGGTAAGTACAAAGGAGTGTGATTGCCCGATGGTATGGTGAGAATGCATTTAGAGAGCCAGACAGTGGTTACAGCTGGGGCCATTTGCATGTGCACTGGATCTCAGTGCCGATGCTCTTGTGATGGTGCCTCCTGGGCTTTTTCGGCCCAGAAAGGGCATTAGTTCCAGCTCAGGCACCTGAAATCTCTAAAAGCAAAAATGATGGCACCCTCAGTGGTGAAAGCTCTAGGGGGCCTCCAGAAGATATGATGGGTCTTGGTTCCTCAATGGTTAAAGGTGCTGGGTTCCTTTGCAAGCAGGCAGCTGTTGTCCACAGCTGTGATCACTGATGTCCTTGGTGTTAAAAGCCACAGGCATCTGTGGTGTCTGCTTTTCAGTCCCACATGGGAAAGGCCACTGGGGTCTTCTACAGATCAGCGTAGTGTGGCCTATTGTGTCACTTGCCATGTGCTCAATACTAATAGCCTTGCCCTCCTTTGTTTTTAACTGCCTAAGCCATGCTGAACTCCGCAGTGATCTGTATAGGGTGAAACTGCAGCAGGTCTTTGCAGCAGCATCCGGAAAGGTAAGGAAGTCTGATGCTCACCTTGGTTTCCTTTTCCTCTCCTAGGAGATCTTGTTGGTGGAGACCCACTTGGCACTGATCTGTGCTGGCCTAGGGGATAGAATTATGGAGGCAAAATGACATTTTTCTTTCTTCCTTTTCTTGTTGTTGTTCTCCCCCCCCCCCCACTGTGTTGCTATAGTTTCTGGAATAGACTACAGAGCTTCTCTGAAGCTGTTTTTATTCATGGATAGTTTTCCAGCTATTGTGTTTTGTGGAGTGATGAGGCTATGATCTCTGATGTTGTCATCTTGCTGACATCACCTACTAGAACTTTTTTCATTTGTTCATTTTCGCTGCTATGGAGTGAATCAAATGGCAGCATTTGATTATAAATACAATTAGCCATTCCACCATGACAGACATCTTGCCTTATGTTTTTATGAACTTTGGCTTTTCTGAACAATATAGCTGTAAATATTCTCTTTCCTGTCTTTTGGTGCTCAAACACAACATTTTTGTGAGGGGATTCTTCTGTTATTTTAGCTTTGGAACACTCCTGTGGTTGTAGCCATTTGGTGGCTCATCTGGGTCTAGAGGGCCCAAGGTGACCTCACTTAATCTGTTTGGCAGTTGATGTTGGCTATTAGTTAAGACATATCACTTATCCTCAAACTTAACAAAGTAACAATGGTTTGCTGTTTCCTGTGACTTTTGTGGTTGGCAACCTGTTCAGGTTTTTGTGTTTCTAGCTTGGGAGTATTTATGAGGTTGCAGTTGTCTGATGGCCTGAGTGGGTCTGGAGGATCCATGATAGCCTCATGACCTGCCTGGAAGCTGCAGCAGACTGTTGGCTGGAATGGTGTGGATCTTGCCTAGGCATAGCACTTTCTCCTTCAGTAAACTGAATAAGGAGTTTGCACACCATTGTGGTCTTCAAGTTCCAAGTAAGTGAGGGCAGACTGCACAAAGACTCGAACATCTGAAGCTCTGCAGCCCACCCAACCTTGCTTCCAGCAGATTATTGGTCAAAGCAAAATTCAAATCCAGTCCAGTGTCAAGTGATAGGGAAATAGGCCTGCCTTTATGGAAGGAGTTGCAGTCCATCTTGGAGATGTTTTCAGTCTTCCTACCATAGCTTGAAAGGATTTTTGCTTTAAAATCTACTTTGTGTGATAGTACATCTGCTTTATGTATGTTTAAAAAGTGGGCGATATTTTCGTGGTTTTGTTTTGATCATTAAATTTTAATCTTTCCTTTTTCCTTCTGCCTTAAAAATATTTGTGTTTAAATTTACTTTGTTATATATTTAAAACTAATCTGTATTTTTAAACACTTTTTCCTGTGAACTGGTCTGAGTGTTGGAACACTAGTTCTCATGTTATGTGCTGTGTCTCTGTTGCTCGGATTCACTGGTACTTGATTGACCAGAATTTCAGGATAAATGTCAGTTTTGTCCTCAGATTTAGCCAACATCCTTGCTGACAGAAAGCACAGAAAAATACAGGCAAGTATTGTCTTTGGTTGTATTACAGAATTTCTCTTTATGTACAAAATAGTATAACTAAAGTTTTTGTTTGATATTGCTTGTCAGTTTTTTATTTACAGAAAGATTGTCATGCTTTTTAATACTATTAGTAGCCTCTTCAATAGAAAATACTATCCTCATTAGAAATTTCTGAACCTCTGAAAGCTGATTTTTTTTAATTATACTGTATTAGTAAACATCAAATTTTCTCAGACTAAAAGTTTTTAACAGCATAAAATATCTTCATGTGAAAAGTAACTTTCTTTTATTTCCTTGAAGCAATTTTACCAGAAATGCCTCTTTAATAGTTGACAGATTTAAAATAAAGTCTTACTTTTGAGGTTGAATATATTTTGCCCCTGTTTCCTGCTATATTTTACATTTTGACCAGCAGTTTTAGCAACTGTATTCTTAAGTATTTATAAGATATTGGGCAATGTGTTATTTTTGTGAACCCAAAACTGTTTTTACATTTTTTTGGTCTTATTTTTCTTAAGCCTATCTTTCTTAATTTCTAAGCAGTGAGCACACTAAACCATTGTGGTTCCAAAGCTGTACCTGTGAGCACAAAAACTCTGACAAAGTTGCTTCAGTTAGCAAGGAAATTAACGGTGTAACACTCGTGGCACACACATTAGCAAGATGCCAGGGAAAGAGTGGCACCCTGATTATAAGTCAGTATTTTCTCTGGAATACTATTGAAAACAATTGCCTTAAATTTTTTTTTTTTTCAAATACACTTGAATATATTCTGTCAGGTATTAGTAATACCATCTGTGAAGTCTTACTAAATTGTGGACCTGAGAAGATCACATCTCCTAGAAGATTGGCTAAAATAAAATCAACACTGTTTTTTAAGGACATGGTTGGGGTGGATTAACAAATTTGTGGTTTTACTTTGCATGAGGCACAGTGGAGTAACAAGAATTTATCATTTTTGGAGAAGTTCAGCATTAGTAATCACGGACAAACTGAGATCAAGTGTTCCTCCTGAACACATAATAGGTATCAAAGCCAAACATCTGGCCTTGGCCTTCTCCAGGAGAGAGAACACAAGGAGAATAAGGGATCTCAGTAGTCCATCAGCTAGAGAGCTCCTTATGTGCCTCCGCCCCTTTTTTGCTTTCTGACCAGGTATTTCAAGCAGCATCAATCAGCCTCTGGCTGACGATTAATCAGCAGTGGGAAGGTAAAGAGGCCCCCTTCCATGTAATTGAGAGTTAACAGTATTTAAACACCTCAGTTATTCTGTTAGTCTCAACAAATAGTCTTATTAAAATGATGCTCTAATCTCCACCCTAACTAGCCACAAAAAAAAAAAGAAAAAACATACAAGAGCCAACTTCATTATCAGCAAACTGCAGGCTTTGCCTGAGTCTCTGGAGCAGGTGACAATTTGATTTTTAAGTAGCTTACTGATACTTTGCATTGATGTAGCACCATTCAAATGAAATCTCAGAGTGCTCTACAAAACATTAATTAATGACAGCTCATAATATCCTACGGAGGATGGTACATTTTGCAGCTACCCTTTTAGAGATGAAGTTTCCAGGGGTTAAGAGACTTGATAGAAGTCTCACTTCAAAAGCAGTTGTGAAGCTATGAACTGACTTCAGAATTTGAAACTATTAATTTCTAGCACTATCAACTAGGAGTCATTTCTTCTCCTTGCATGTTAATAACCAAAATGATCAACATGTTGTTTTTGAGGTTTTTACTTAAAGCAAAATTAGCATCATTCAGAAAATAAAAGGGTTAGTGCTTCAGAAAGGCCTTCTAAATAGGTGTGATAATAGCTGTAACTTTCCACTTGATGCAGAAATAGTTAAATTTTTTAAATGGGGGTGTTTACTAAAAGACACTAAATTATTTTATGGTAGTGCATTGTCAGGGAAATGTAAGGTTAAATTTGACAATTTGGCATTGAATGTCAATTAAAAAGTTCAAAACTAACATCTCTAGATATTGTAACCAGTCTATAAAGAGCATGTGCAGTATGGTGATTAAGGGCGCAAGCTTTGAGAACTAAGTGGAGTTGATCATACCTTTTGGTGCTGCCATTTCATTACTGGGGTACAATTAATTACTGGGAGATGATTACTGAATCCTGCTGAACTTCCATTTTCTCACTTGTAAAAATAGAGACAGGATCTAACTCAGTTAAAACATGCATAACGGGTGCCTGGGTGGCTCAGTCAGTTGAATGTCCGACTTGAGCTCGGTAATAACTCATGAGTCATGTCTCATGGTTTGTGGATTCAATCCCCACATCAGCTTTCTGCTGTCAGTGTGGAGCCTACTTGCAGAGAGATTCTTTCTCCCTCTCTCTCTGTCCCTCCCCCGCTCACACACACTTTCTCAAAAATAGATAAACATTAAAAAACTGCATAGCACACACAAATGTATGAAGAAGAATGACAGGTTCTTATCACAAATGTATTCCATTTCCCTGATGACTCTGGAAAAATGAACTGGAGTTTTCTGCCTTTCTATACTTAATTTTTAAAAATATGTAATTGTGTAAATGTCATAAAATGTAAAATTTACCAAGAGTATAAAATTTAAAAATTACCTACCTCTTTTGGTTGTTCCCACTACAGCTAGATATTCTCCAAAAGGAACCTCAAAATTTCTTACGTATATTTCCAAATTTAGCTTAGAATTTACAAACATACTTTATTTATGCACTTGCATATGCAATCAAAATTGTTTAATACATACTCTCCTAAAGATTGTTCTCACTTCATGTTATATATTGAATATTATTTCACGGTAGCATGTTTACAGCTATTCTTTGTGATAGCTGTATATTATTTCTTTTGTAGCATATTGAGGGGCAGTAAGTTTCCCCTGCCCCCCAGGTCCATTCTTTCTTATCATGACTAGTGGAATGAATATCCTTGAACATATTTTGTGTTGCATGTATGCAAGTATATATATAACATGATAAATAACTTAGCAAAATGACTATGCCAGTGTGTATATTTTTGACAAATACTACTGAATTGTTTTATATAGAAATTGTCAGATTTGACAGTCCCACCTGTTTGTCCTTGTCTCTGCCAATATTGTGCACGATCACATTTCTGTTTTGCCTTTTCAATCTTACAGGTATCAATGTTTTTCATTAATTACAATGCAGAATAAAAACATATTAAGATTAGGAAACATGTAGGTAAACAACAATATTACCAAGAACAAAAAGGATAATTTCTTTTGATGCTTGATTTTGACTATTTTTTGTATAATCCTTAATAACTTATGTATACCACATGCCCAATATCATCACATGAATTTGGAGCCATGTTGGTGTATATTATTTAAGTAAATATAATCCTCAAAAACACCATCTAAATACCATCAATTCTGGGGCTCCTGGGTTGGTTAAGCATTGACTTCAGCTCAGTTCATGATCTCGTGGTCTGTGAATTTGAGTTCCACTTTGGGCTCTGTGCTGACAGCTCAGAGCCTGGAACCTGCTTCAGATTCTGTGTCTATCAGCCTATCTCTCTCTCTCTCCCCCTCCTCTGCTCAAGCACTGTCTCTCTTTGTCTCTCAAAAATCAACATTAAAAAAATAAAATAAATACCATCAATTTTATGTTAAGTTTTACATGGTATTTATATAAAATCAGACTATTTAATCATCCCTCAGCTAGTATAATGTTTCAAATTTCATTTAGAGAATTAAACACTAAAGTATATTAATAGGGACTTATATTTGAGATATGTAATGCAAAGTTTTGAATACTGTATTGAATTGTTGCAGGAATGAAAGTTTGGTTCTCATGAGTTGGGTTCATTTGTATGTGACTATCAGCTGAAAAGCACATTAATTTTTAGTTGGTAAAAAATGCAGTTGAAGCACTGTGTGTGTGTGTGTGTGTGTGTGTGTGTGTGTGTGTGTACTTGTGTCGAGTGAGCACTGTTTACGTTATTCTTGGCTTCTTAATGGAAATAGTAAAAAAAGATGTTCACTGTCACCTTCGTTTTGATGAAACAGCATTTTCATTTAACATTGCTATTCTACTATCAGATTGGAATTGACATTCATGAAATTGATATTTATTTTACATGCATGCCAGTTGAAGGTTTTAAGCAATTATTACCATAATTCTTTGACCTCAATTATGCTGATAGTTCATACGTAGTATTTTATATAGCCTGGATAAGCTCTGTAATTGAATTACTCCCCTACTTCATTTTCTTGTTTTAAATAGAGTGCTCAGATTTTCCTGTTTTTATTCTGTTATTAATAAAAGAAGCTTAATACGAGCACACAGAGGTGGGGGTGAGTGTGCAAAATGGATTGGTGGCAAAGCTCACCTGTGCAAGCATGAGGTTTCTCTAATTCACTCAAATCTTGCATTTGTGTAATATTCTATATTATCTTCTTGTTTTAGATGTGTTTCTGCTCACATCATTTCATAACACTGATGCCCCAGTGTTAATGTGCCATTTTTTGGTGTGACTTTTCAGATCCTTGCCACATATAAGCCCACATTGTGAGAAGGGTGTTAGGTGACATAAACAGGCAGTTCACTGGATCATTTAACTGATTTAGTCTACGCCTTTTTAGGTATAGAGATAACACTTGTTTTTTTCTTTTTGCTAAATCATTAAATAAAACTATTAATTAAAAAATAGATTTGAGGGGTGCCTGGGTGGCTCAGTCTGTTAAGCGTCTGGCTTTGGTCCAGGTCTGATCTCATAGTTCGTGAATTCAAGCCCTGCTTTGGGCTGTCTGTTGTCAGCACAGAGCCTGCTTTCGATCCTCTACCCCCCTTTCTCTGCCCCTTTCCTGTTCATTTGTTTGTGCTCCCTCTCTCAAAAAAATTAAAAAAGAAATAGATTTGAAACCCAGTATGACATTAAGACTGTTTAATTGTGTCCTGGGTCAAATTTGCATATTTAAATGAAGAAAAAAAATTCCCTAGATATTTGCTTTAAACTAGTATACTGTACACTAGAGTTTCATGATAATTTATTGTGATGATGAGTGCTTGCTCTTCCCAGGCTTTATACTTCTTTGTCTAAGAGGAATTTTATCCCATAACAGATGTATACACTCCTTGAAGACCAGAAGTGCTTGTCTGAATTTTGAGGTCCCAAAGCCTGAGTTCCTAAAGGAAAAAGAGGAGACAGCTCTGGAGAAAAGATTCCCATTTTCTTGTGTGGTTCTGAGTCATTGGTTAATTTGATAGAGGTCAGGGAGGAAGGCTGTGCATTGCACTTAAACTACAGTAGCCCCCTTATTAACCTTGGCTTCACTTTTCATGGGCTCAGTTATGGGAACTCCATTGCTGTCTGGAAGATGGTCTTCCTTCTGAGGTATCTTCAAAAGGTCAGTGGTAGCCTAACACTTATTTCACAGTGCTTATGTCATTCATCTCATTTCATCTCATCATGTAGACAATTTATCATCTCACATCACAGAAAGGGTGAATACAGTACAGTGAAGTGTTTCAAGCGACCACATTTACATAACTTATTATAGCACATTTTTATAATTGTTTTATTGGTAGTTTATCTCTTACTGTGCTTAATTTATGGACTAAACTATATTTATACACATACATATATATATATATATATACACATCTACATATATATGAAAAATCATAGGCTATATAGGATTTGCTACTATCTGCAGTGTTTCAGGCATCCACAGGGGGTGTTGGAACCCATCCCCTGCACATAAGGAGGACTACTCTGCCATACTCTTGGCTCTGCCATCCTCAGACTCCTCATACATATTTCTGGTTAGTTTGGCAAGAAAATACTGAAGATCTACAAATTCCAGGGCACCCACGACGCTGGACAGTGGACATAACTGCAGTAACCAGTTGAAAGTAATTAGAGTGAGCCCCCAGGTAGTTTGATGTAACATCTCTGGAAATAACTATCACTACCTAAATTAAATTACTGTGAACTTTAAAAAAAAAAAAATCTTGGTGCTTGGGTTTGTACCTCAAGAGATTCTGATTTAATTAGTCTGGGTGGGCAGAGTATTATATGTTGGTCAGTATGTGTGTCTACACATGTGTATATATATATATATCCCAGTGATTTTCATGATTCTCACAACAGCTTTTCAGATCTGTGTGGTTTCCATTTTTTAGTGTCAGACTTTAAAATACATTAAAATCACCTGGAAGGCTTGTTAAAACACAGCATGATGGGCCCCAGAATTTCTGATTCAGGAGGTGTAGGGCCTGAGAATTCGTATTTTTAAGTTCCCAGGTGATGATGCTGCTGTATGTTAGGGACCACACTTTGAGGACTATAGATATGGAAGATCAAAGAAGCTCATAGACGTGAAGGGACATAATGACCTTTCCAAGGTCACACAGCCACTCAAAGAACTGGGATTTGAAACTCATTTTACTTTTAAGTCCACTCATTTTTTTTTGTAACTAGATTAGTGTTTATACTTTATACTTTATAAATTACTTTTGTATCTATTATCTCAAATCATGATTGAAAAAATACGGCTGGGAGGGGCCGTTAGTGTGTCATCATGAAGAAATTTAAGCTGAGTTACCTGAAGTGATTTCCACGTGACTATATAGCCAGTAAATAAAAGAGTAGAAATTAATCAAGATGCTATATTTAAATGTTTTTCCATTATTCCAAGTTGTTATAATTAGCCAAAATGAAATTGTCTCATACTTTAGGTAAAAGATTTTTATAATACACAGGTATTTTGTATTAACTAAATTCTGATTTGGTGGTGTGTATTAGACATTTATATTAATATTAGAACCATTTAATTAGTGGCATTTACAACAGTATTTAGTAATGTTTGTCTTAATATCAGATTGTGTATTAGAATGTTATGCAAAGATCATCATATATTCTGGAAATATGTTTACTTGGGAGATTTCCAGCTTCTAAAATATCTGTGATGAGTTGATTTGGAAATATAAAGATTGACTAATTTATTTTGAAACCTATGGATTCTGGTTTTGAAATGCAATTATGTAGGTACCTATTGTTTCTTTTCTGGCTATTGTACAGTTTTTTTCCTAAACATTCAAAGTACACATACCCTATAGAAGAGATGCTTAAAGAATGTCATTTTAGGAGCTAAATTTTTATTTACTGGATGTTTTTCACTTTTTCTCTGAAATCGGCAGAACTAATAGAAGTGTTATTCCTTTGAAAGACTGTTTCATTGCTGTGCCTGCCGGAGGCCTCATCTTTCTACGTGCACTTGAAAATGCACATTTGTCCTTTTCTAGGGACTTTGTCTCTTTGCCAACATCTGCAGAACATTTCGGTGAAAAATATCCAATGGTTATTCAGACTTCCTCATCTGTATAGAAACTTCCAGGCACTCAGCCAGACTGACTGACAGCTGCTTCTTAAACATCTCACATTAGTGTGTATTTTCTCACATGCACACTTGCACAATTAGGAATCCAGGAAAGTATTTACCTTTTGATGACCCAGAAAAAACATCTCTGCAGATAAATTTTGAGCTAGTTCTGTACTTTACAGAAATCTGTTTTAATACTCACAACATAAATGAATAGGTAATACCTTGCCCCAAACGAAGTATGACAAAATAGTAACACACTCAACAAGAAAACAAACACACAGCATAATGCCCGCAAAGTCTAAGCACAGACTATTGAGAAGAAGGCAGCAAATAGTTTAACAACAAAGAAACACAGACATATTTAATTTGAACTACATAGGGATCATTTTTTTAAAATTGAATAGTTATTTTCAACCACAAAGAGCTAAATTTTCTTTAAGATCTCACTATAATCCTAATATGCATTCAGTTCTATCTGGAGCTTAATTTTTCCCCCCACTAACATCTTGGAGCCTGATAATACTGAAGAATAATATTCCATATTTATGATGAGATACCGAGGAGGGAAAACCTTTAACTGTTGCAATGGCAGACCAGCTACCCAGTGGAGCCATTCTTCCTGCTGTAGGGCTCCATCTCACCCAAACAGCCCTCACTCCCTGCCAGCTACCTCCAATTAAAGTGAGGGTTTTTGTTTTTTTTTTTTACTACCCATACCAATTTTTCCACTTCTATTTTTTATGACTTGTAGACACCTTTATCCCTTCTCATTTCATGTAGTTATCTTGTCTTCTTGATAGATTGTCATCTTTATAAGTATAGGTGTCAGACTTGATCTTATATTCTTTGCACTGTGTCAGATCTGGGAGATTCTGGGCATATGATAAACAGCCAACAGGTGGATGAGACTACATTCCATTTTATCACTATGGTCTGAAAAGGTACTGTGGTTTGGAAGAGAGATCACTAATAGAGTCTAGTTTCTGTGGCAATGTGGTTTAAATGTCTGCATATTTTCGGTAATGTCTGAAACACAATTTTAAGGTGACATTGCTAAATCTTTGCAACAGGCAACCATTACTTTTAATAGCTAGAGTACCTTTGTTTGGATTATTCTTTCATGAAGGAAACAAGATTAATAATTAGGAAGATGTCTTGTAAAATGTTTTAAAGTTATAAGAATATTCTATTTAAAATCGACTGGTTTCATAGTTATTCACTGATTGGAGTGTTTCTTTGAAATAAGATTTTTAGAAATTTCTTACTTTAATCAGAGTTAGAAACTTAACCAGAGTCACCCAAATGAAATTACTGATGAGCCTATCAACAAATTATTCTAATTGACCACTCAGTTGTGACAGCTGAGAATTTAAAAGTAAAGGTATTTGAGGACAATAGATTTGATTTTGTAAAATTACTAGAATTGGCAGATTTTGTGACATTCTTCCTAAGTTGTCCTTTTAGGGGAAATTGCATTTATTTTGCTATCATTATTTGAGACCACTTTCTCTGTAAAGCCCTTGAAGCTACTTTCTTTGTTTACTTCGTTCTCTCTTCTTTCTCTCCCTCCTTATGCCCTCCCTCCCCGGCCTGAACAATACAGGCTGAATAATCTGTCATACCTACAGTGAGGTGCCAGAGCTAGAAAAAGCAAAGTATGACCCTAACTTTTATAATGATAAGATGGACTGGCTCCCTAGAGCTAACTGGTAATCACATGATTTCTTCCTTGTATCTATTCCTCTTCATTTCCTTCCTTCCTTCTATTTTACCTTCCATTCATTCTTTTAAAACATTATTCTGGGGGTACCTGGGTGGCTCAGTCAGTTAAGTGTCCAACCTTTGGTTCAGATCATGACCTCATGGCTTGTGGGTTCAAGTGCCACTTTGGGCTCTGTGTTGACAGCCTGTTTTAGATTCTGTGTCTCCCTCTCTCTGCCCCTCCCCTGCTCATACTCTGTCTGTCTGTCTCTCTGCAAAGTAAATGAATATTAAAAATTATTCTGATCTTCTGTCATGAAAAGAGAATTCTCTTTACTAATGTTGAGCTCTGGAATTAATAACACCAAAGTTTTGACTTTTCAGTTTTCTTTGGAGTCATTTTAGGGGGTGGGAGAACATAGTTACTAATAAAAATGGTCTACCTAATTAGTATGCCATTTTGGCATATTATTTTGAATTAAAGGTTATTTAAGAAACAGCCAGTGCAAGAAGAATTCTCTTGACTCTCTTTTGTCACCTTGAAAGAAGGAAATAAATCTTCTGTGGGAAAGGTAGCCTTTCTCATAGCAGGAAATCGAGAGGACATCCTTATCACCACAGCTGGGGAATTCAGGACCAAGCAGGCCACATAAACAAAGGCTTGTTACTGCTTCACTAATCAACTACCCTGAACCCAAACTTCGTCTTACCAATTGTTGATAAATTTATTGTTTCTTTATCTTAAAAGTATAAAAACTGCCCAGTTTGGTAACTTCTTGAGTTGCCTATTTTTATGACCTCCTGTATGTATGAAATTAAATTTTTCTTCTATCAGCTGACTTTATGTCTGTTAAATTATTAGACCAGTTAAAGAATCTAGAAGGGAAGTGGGAAGGTTTTCGTCCCCTACAGGAAATTAGCCAAACCGTTTGTGGGAAGAATCCAGTTCTCTGCCCAGGATTCCTCTCATTCTGTTGTCTCAAAGTGTGGTTCCCTAGACCAGCATTATTGCCACCTGGGAACTTGTGAGACATACAGATTCTGGAGCCCTGATCCAGACCTACTGATTCAGGAAATTCAGGGACAGGACCCAGGAATGTTTTCAGATGTTTTCCAGGTGGTGCTAAATGCATGCTCAAGGTTTAGAACCTGGTAATTTCTTCTTGGTAGAAGAAAAGAAAAAGGACCTAGAAGTCCTATTCTAAGATGTCTACCATGTTCTCAATATTACATAAACAAAACAGGAAAAGTATAATGAAAATGCAGGTAGCATGACTGATCACAGAGTAAAACCACATAATACAATTTTGCCAGTTCAGATTAGGTTCTTCTGTTTTGTTCCATCAGATACTTAGGAGTGATTCTACTCACTCCTTAACAAAACCAAACTGTTACTGTATTAATTGGAGTCTGATGGAAGTCAGCATTTATTAAAGTGCACAAAACAATATTTAAATAATTCATACTTCTGCAGGTTATATTTGGATTCTAGTATAGAAAAATTTGAGAAGAGATGAGACATGGCAGAAATTTTTCTGACCCTTAGGTAATTAGAGAGGCAATATATACAGGTGTTTGCAAATTGTGTTGAAATATGAACACAGTTTCTTTTTTTCCCTCCAGTAAATTTTCGTAGTCATTTTTTAAAATTTTTTCCATCATGGAATGCTATTTTATTTGAGGACATGTATTATGTATAGCTGAGTATCAAGGCTTTCAGAAATTGTTGATTCTAACAAACAAACTTCAAAGTTCTTAACATATGGTTGTTGTTGATTGAATTTATCTAGCACAACAAGAAACGAAGATAAGATTTCATTCAGCAAAGAACACTATGAAGTATCGCTTTATGGAAATCCATTAGCTAGAACTCTAAAGTATGAAGTAACATGAGAAATGCAAATAACAATGATATAATTAAACTGTCAAATGTGATAGAGAAATTTATGTGAAAATGCATGTAGCCCCAGTTCTCTTTACTTTTTCTCCCTGCTTTTAAGGCAACATCAAAACAGTTACTTCTAAGAATATTTATAACCTGTCAAGAGAAAAGACTAGACTATGTGGCTATGAATCCCTGAGGGAGAATGTTACTTTCAAAGCACCATTGATGTAAATATTGCCTCTTTTCTATTTTGTGGAATGGTTTGTTATGCTGATAAATTTGTGTTAAAAACATAATTATCTAAAAGCCACTGGCATAAAAACACCAGTGAATTTTTGTAATAGAGTTATAGATATGGGATCATCTGTAATATAGGAGACATAGTCTTAATACAATGACTTTTTTATGTGAAGAAAAAACAGCACAGCAGCAACAAAGATGTTTAAGAGGAAATTTGGCATGGTTGTTGGGAGATACTGTTTTTCCAGAGAAATGTTACTATTTCTGCTATGCTGTCCAAAAGGTGGAACATGTCTAAATTTTCACTCTCATACCTACACCTACATTCGTGTACATACACACACACACACACACACACCCTCTCCCTGCTTCCCAAACATTTCTTCTCTTCCTCTCATTGGTTTTCATTTGTTCGTATTTATACACTGACATTTTATATATTAAGTAGCAAGATATCTCTGCAAACAAATCAACTACAATAAAAATAACCAAATTCTATCATTCATAACTGAACTAATAGAATAGGAAATGTTATGTTCTAAAAATAGGGACTTACTCCTAATTAGTGGGAATTAAATATTGTTTGTCCAAGTAAAGAGTTTAGAGTCCAAGGGTGTAGTTTGAATAACAGTAGATGTAGGAGAAAAGAGATGTGTATATCTATGACTATGTTCTTCATTTTATTCTTTTGTTTTTTGAGAGAGCATGCCTGCCAGTGAGGGAGAGGAAGAGGCAATCTTAAGTAGGCTTCAGGCAGAGTGTTGAGCCTGATGTGGGGCTCCATTTCAGGAACCTGAGCCCAAATCAAGAGTTGGGAGCTCAACTGACTGAGCCACCCAGGTGCCCTATGTTTTTCATTATACAATAAAAAATTATTTTACATACCTAAGAGAAAATTTCATTTTAGCAAACTGTCAACTGTTTTTATGGAATAAATACATTTGTTATTTTAAGTTGTTTAGTAAAATATTTTAAGAGTCATTTTTATAAAGTCATTGTGAAGAATCAACGAGATATTTATAACATATGGTGTGATTTCCTATGATATATTAAAGTACACATAGAAAGTATTATTATCTCTAAGCTTTAAAGAAAAACATTTTTCAGGAATTCTATGTATACAAAGTGCCTGATACAATGGTATGTCAAATGCCTAGTAGATGGGCTTGTTTTATTTCTGTGTCTGTTACGTGTCAAAGGCATTAACCTAGATCACATATATTCATTGATTCTAATTAGATGGTCAATGCTGCTCCACATTTTCCTGAAGTAATATATAATTATTTTTCAGAACAAGAACTGATAATGTTAAAAAAGCGGAAAAAAGAGATTTCATTATGCTATTACGATAAAAAATAGACAAAAAAACACATGCATAATCTCCAGAAGTAAGGCCTGTTTATCTTATTGAAACCCAGTCGTCCCCTTCAGCTCCCTTATTTCCTTCATACTTCCCTCCATTTTATTTCTCTCATGCTCCAACTCCATTCCATCATAATCCTGCCTTAAAAACCACTTTGTAACACAGTGGATTATTACAACATGCTTGTTCACAAGTGATTTTGTGAAAGTAATTTATTGTGGCTCCACCTGGGATATCTTTTTTTATTTCTCCTGGGACATTTGTCACCAGCCGTCTCTTATTTCTCTTGGAGAAAGTGTCGCTGGACCCTGGTTTATTATAAAGGAGAGAATAAGAATCTTCATGTCCCATGTTTTTCACCAATTTCATGTTGGCTTTATTCTAATCAACGTATTGTTGCCTGTTGTGTGAGGACTGGGGGTGAGAATATGGGTTCAGGATCTGAGTAGGTACATTCAGGCAGCTGCATAGTTCATATCTTGCCAATTCCCTCATAGAGCTTAAGATATATAGTTTCTCCTCCCTACACTAGGAAGGAAGGGGAAGCTATATCCTCTGAATAAAGTGGGCAGCTGCATGCATGTACACACATTCCACTAGTAGATATGCCAGTAGAAAGCAAGATTGTATTAATCTACTCATCCAAATAAGTCTTTTAATAACTCTTTGTAATATTTATGTGCTGTATGTGTTTCTGTGGCTGAGAACTTTTTAATATCTGAGTTACATTTTGGGCTTTTGTAGTATTCTGGATCCTCACCACTTGTCATACACATATTTTCAATGTCAATAGGAGAAATACACACATTCTTAAATGCTACTTTGAAGAAATCTGTTGACTTAGATTTGCTTATCCTGAAAAGTCTTGAAACTGAAATTTAAATGTATAGAATATATTGTTTTTCCCTTCAGAGTGATATAAAATTAGTAAGGTTCAGGTAATAAGCCTCTGGCAATTAATGATGAACTTGTACAGAGAGGTTATATGAAATTTATTTTGGGTGATAGCTCCTTTCCAACTGCTACAATATTATTATGAACCTTAAACTGGTAACACAGATGAAATGAAATCCACAAAGAAAATAACAGGATTTTTAGAACTTTTGGATAGTGTATTTGACATTTTGGTAAGAAATGCTAAATTGACTTTAAAAAGTCAATCAAATTTCTATGCTCTCTGTTAATTTTGTTTGTCTTCTAAGTGAGTCAAGATCAATAGGATTAGCATGTTCCTCTAATTCAAATCAAGATATTGACCTGCAAATAGATAATTCCATTATTCTCATGGGCTTGGATTTATTATTGGTGTCATTGGTCCTTACTGAGCTTTCTTGGTACTTACTCTAATGTTGTGATAACCTGTATTCAACTCAGTCAGGACTTACTAAATTCCTTTAACCGTATGTATATGGATTGTCTAAGAATGCATGGAAATGAAATCAGTATTCCAGATACGTGAAAGTGATACAAAAAGAACTCCACGCTTATATCAGAGCTATGCAGAGTACCTACTACAGCAGATAAGATCAGATGGTAGTTCTTGTTTGGGGTTCATAAACAATTTTCAAAACAGCAGGCCTCTGTTCTCAGCTCCTCAGTTTTCGCGGGCCTGTGAACTCTTCATCAAATGGGAAGTATGATGTTTTTGCTCTTTCTGAAAATGTGAAAAATCTTCTGAAGATGAATTTGCTGGTAGTCCATGCAAATGGCAAGGAAAAGAAATGAAGGAATTTAGTCAAGTTGTTTGCAAAATGTTATGTAAGGAGTCATTTCGGGGATTGGCTTACTCATTTATGGACCTTTAAGAGAATCATTAGAAGGTTTTATAAACATTACCAAACTAAGCTTGAGGAAGTACGGCAATAACCCATTAGATAAGTCATAATTCTATAAAAAATGAGAACCATTCGTATTTCCCTTCTGGAAGATCACTCTGATACTGGCGTGTCAGAATATGGACAGTATTTATGGACAACAGGAGCAGTGGCATGTGTGGTGTTGGACTTCTCAGTCCCTGCTTTCCTGTGGCTTGTTTTGGCATCCTCCACATCACAAACTACTTACAGCAGATTGGAAATTGTGAAAGTGGTTGATGTTCCCATCTTCCCCATTTCTCAGCATCAAGTGTGTTGTTTGTTAAACATCAGTGCTCTTTTGGCAGATATACTGGAATTTTATATTTTATATTACAGATTTGGAAATAGTTAATTTATGGCTTGTCCCCGTAATGAACACACAATCATTTTCATTAGTATAATTTGTTACTTCCAAGGAAATGAAGCTGATTGTAAGAAGGGCACATTTTTTAAAAAAATTTTAAGAGGATATTAAATTTTTATGCATTTTAAATTCAGTTACTGTCCTAACTTCAAATTTTGAAAATACTTTTTTTTAAGAAAGATATTTATGGGGTCAGGCTTTCTGCTTTTGGTTACTTGACAACTATTATGTCATCTTAATATAGGTCTGTATTCTGTGAAATTAGGAATGTGAAAGAACTTGATTTGCATTATTGTGAGGATTAATAAAATAAATCCTGTGAAGTGCATTTGCAAAAGGTATTCAGTATGTTGTGGAGAAGTTAGCCTTTACTACCATTTGTTTTGCATTTTACACCTTTAGAAATTTGTTCACATATATTTCTGACCTTCATAATAGCTTTATGAAGTGGACGAGATTGAATATACCTATCCTAATTTGAGAATGTAAGGACTGCTTAATTTCTTTATTTCTAGAGGATATGAATAATCTTTTAAAAGTAGATTCAGTAAAATGAGAGTCATAGTAACATTAAATGATTTCCAAGGTCATCTTGGACATAGCCAGTACAAAGCTTCAGGTGCCTTGAGTTTCATTTTAACTTTTTACTTTCCCCATTATTCTTTCCAAATAGATGTTTCTTAGAGGGTGTACTGTGCTTTCTTCTAAAACAATAAAAGTTGTATAACTGTAAATGAATAAAAACAATTTTTTTCATGTATGTTTGTTTTTGAGAGAAAGATGGAGTGTGAATGGGGGAGGGGTAGAGAGTGAGGTGGACAGAATCTGAAGCAGGCTCTAGGCTCTGAGCTATAAGAACAGAGCCTGACAAGGGGCTTGTACTTACAAACTGAGATCACGACCTGAACCTATGTCTGATGCTTAATCGACTGAGACACCCAGGTGACCCTCTGTAAATGAATTGTGACAAAAATTTTTGAGAAATGAATTCTCATTTTCAGTCTTTGATCCTAAAAAACCTTGAAAATATTTCTGGACCACATCTCCTTCATTGAATCTTAGTGGTTACCTTTTAGGTGAAGTAGAAAAAAAGAAAAGTTTCTTGATTGATTATAAGTTAGTCAAGATCAAATTCCCAACTTGTAAACATTTTTCCCCTCAAAAATGTTAATCTTTTGACCCAAAAGAACTCGGTTACCTTTTTCCAATATAGAAAATAATTTTCAATGACAAATCATATCTTAGTGTGGTTCCTGTATTCTTAGATACCATACAACTTGATGATGCACATACAAGGCTTTGGTGCTAGTGTCATAAGCAATGGCAAACCTAACATAAGGCTCACAAAACACAGACTCCTTTTAATCTCCTTTTTGATAGCAGGGCAGAGGTTTTCCTTCATTCTCTGGCAGCTCCTTCAGTGTAACATGAAGCTCTGCAGATATCTAATTAGAAGAATAAGATTGACAGTAGAGCTAAGTTCTGTTACCTGCTTTGCTGGCTATTCTTCCATTGAGGAGTCATAGCACCTGGGGTAGAGAGAATAGGAAATGTCCAAGTTACAGGCAAAACATGGTACAGTCCCAGTTCAAAATAAGCACCTGTGGGCAGAAAGTCCCACAAAAGTAAAGATGCCTGATGTGTGACAGAGGATTCCAGGAAATAGAGACTATAAAGTGCTTTAAGAATGTACTAAAGAGAGTTCAAGAATTACAAGTATAAGTGACAGTACATGTGGTATATAGGTGGAAAATACTTTCATTTTCTTTTGGTCCATTTTAAATCATTTAACTGTGGCTTTTTCTTTTTCTGGCCTTGGGCATACCCAGTGCTTGTATGTGGGGTGGTGGTGGTGGTAGTGGTAGTTTGGGGTTCTCTTATGGATAATCAAGAATTCTCTGATTATTCTATAAAAAATTACCAGTTTAGCAATAATCATACATAGTTCAGTATAAAAATAAAAGTAAACTCCTTCTTCAAGTTTTTTTTCCCCCTCTCCACTCCTCTCCCTCTTCCTGTTGGAGGCTAGGAAGCCATAGAGGGAAAAGAAAACATTATAGACTTCCTATGCACGTTCCCATCTAGAATTTTTAGTCCTTTGTTCCAGTGCATTAGGTTCCTTGAGACTCTTCCAGGATTCTAGACAAGCAAAGGAAAGAGATAGAACAGGCAAGGAGCAGTCTCCATTAACTTGGATTTATGTGTTACTGGTTTTCCCTAGCTATGGCAGTATTGACTCTCCTGCTTCCTTCCCCTCCAAAATAAAACATCTCTGCTGGCTGTATCCTATCCTCAGTTACTTTGGATAAGTTTCTCTGTCTCGTCTCCTAAGATATCTCTTAGGCTGGGAACACGTGATAGAACTCTTCCCGCTTCTTTCTTCTGAGGTATGTTACTTCATGCAAGCCCTCTTGAGTAAAATGTCATTTTAGCTGGTTTTCTGTCTTTCTGGTCTTTATTTTCTCATGGCCTATAAGGAAAACATACACCTTTTGCTCCTATAAATTATGGAGAAATAAAGACTCCTTTTCATTGCTTCATCATGAGAAAAACTGGCTTGTAGGTATCAGCCAGCTTTTTTTCAGTCTCTAAGTCTTTTCCTTTGTTTTACCTTAGCAGTATTAAATAAACAGAAGGAAAGCTTATTTGTCATGCACATATTTGGAAGGACTAATGGTTTGTATCTTAGGAAAGAATATAGAAGTGCTTTCTAGTTTGCAGGTTTTTGTTATCAGGTTTATCTGAAAAACAAAGTTCTCACCATAGAAGACAGCCAGGAATTTTATGGTGCCCTTCACAATTATATCATTCCTCTTGTTACAGACCTTCAGTTCCAAACAATAAAATGTGCCAATTGTCTTTCATTGAGTATTCCCAATAGTATTGTCTGTATCATTCATGTCACTGCTCACAGGAAGGAAAGGTTATCCTGTCAATGAGACCTGGTACCTTGCATGTTCCAGATGTTAAAGCATGTTAAGCTTTAAACCATGACACCAGGATTCCTAGGAGACTAAATTTGGGTATATGGGATGGTATGCAGGGCAGGAAAAGAATATTCAACAGATATCATTTAAACACTAGAAATGAGAATGACTCTTAAATTTGGCCATCTGGAAATACTCTCTTAAGTAAAAACACAAATTTAAAGAGTTTGTGCCTTCAGTTAAAAGATTAAAAGTCTATTAATGAAGTTTGACTTTCTCCTTTTCAGTGAACTCCAATAAAGTGGAAAATCAGAAGCCCAGAAGATGTATAGCATTCACAGTAACAAATTTGTGGAGATCTGTAGGTAGGTCCGGATTTAAATTCTGGCTCAAACATATACACACCAAGTAACACACGTAAGCTATTTGAGCCTTCTCTATCTTGTTTATAACAGAAGTGGAATAAAATTAATTCATTAGTTGTGGTTAAAATGAATTGAGACAAATTCGTGGAATATTATAACCATTTAATAAATGGAAGTTATCATCATTTAAATGTTCATCAAAAATAAGATTGTGAATTGTCATTTATTCTTCCTATCTGTCTTCTCTGATATTGAAGACAAATAATACTCTAAAGGTACAACTATTTAGAGAATAGAGATCAAGCAGTAGTTGTGTCATCTCAGGCAGTAAGTTAAGAGATACTTGAACATTGAACAGTAGTTTAAATAATTGTGATGGGGGGGATAATAACAGAAGGATATTTACATTAGGAGCTATGAGGACTTAAACACCATATATGTAGCAAGAAAATTGACAGTTCAGAGTTTTAAAAAATTCCTTCCTGAACAGGTATCAATTTTTATGACCAGAGACCTTACTCCTTACTCATTTCCTTATGCTTTAGAAATTTTAGAGACCAGTAAACTGGTATACATCCATGTCCTGTTGATTTCCAGTCCCCAAGAGCAACTTCAGTAAAATGAAGATTTCAATAACAATTGGCCATATTTGGAGGCTAATTTTGGTTAGACTTCATAAACACTTCTCCCATTGCACAAAGGTTTTTGAGCTTGAGTAATGTAATTTTCAGAAGAATTGTTTTAAAATAATAGTTGTAGTCTTAGATGTTGAGAGCAAAAACAAAAAAGCATGGTCTATTTATAAAATATCTTTTGAAGTACATTGACCTCATTAACCAAACACACACATAGTTCATAATCACTGTCAAGTAACAATGTTTGGGAAAACAATATTCTGAGGGCTTGATAATAATTCAGTAGGAGAACAAAAGTAAAAATTAATGATCCTCATCCTAGATGTGAAGAACTTGTACTTAACCTTTTTAGAACTGGTTATGAATTCCATATAGAAGAAACTTGTTGAATTATTTGGCCATAATTAGCTTTTGATTGTAAAAAATACATTGGATAAAAATGCTATCTCAACCATATTTCTTTAATATGGCAAAAACACACAAAAGTGCTCTGATGATACTGAGAATATACGAATTCATTTGTCCAATTTATTTTAGGAAATGTTTTAATTGAGGATTATCACCCAAAGGGTAAAACCCAAGCAGCTAAAACTTTAGAACATGAGTGACTTTTTGAAAATGTTTTTACACAATCTAGATGGAATGATGCACAGAAATAATGTAGTGGAAGATTTAATATCTAAGACATTAATTGATGGATTCTATTCTCAGAATGACTCTCATGTTGACCAATGAAATAAAAAGGCTGGATTCTGGATGCATTGTTTAGAAAACACTGCTTGATTGTTTCATAGGTAAATCTGTGTCAATATTGATCAAATTGTCTACTTTGAGTAAAAGCAGTTTATTGTGCTTGAATTATACCTCAATAAAGTGAAGAAAAAATTAATCACTACCAAATATGAGGTGAAAAGATTGGGGATCATATGAAAAGAGGAGAAAGCTGCTTCCCCTTCCCCAAACAGGATATGGTATGACTGAGTTTGAGGTTGGAAGAGGAGGAGAAGGAATTTTTAAGAGAGCTTTTGGAAAAAACAAGTTAACTGCTTTTTCTGCCTCCAGTTGTCTTTGGGGTGAGGGGCAGGGAACAGAAGAGAGGAAATAAGAAAAAGTTATGTATGTTGGAGAGACAGAGGAGGTGTCAAGATCCTGGCATTTTGCTGCCTGAAGACAGAAGCCTTTTATAGACCTGTCCAGCAGCTCTAATGTGAGAGAAAGAGCTAACAGGATAGGAGCATAATGATCCTATAAAGTTTCCTTTGGGCCTGAGAATGGTATGAGTAGACATGAATGTTCTTACCTGTCCAGTTAATGAGGAGGTTGGCAGAAGTAAGAGTGTGGATAAATCAGATGCGTCCTATTCACATGTAAGCACAGCTGAAGCATTAATGGTTATTTTGAGGGGTGAGAAATAAAAAGTAGGACTACAGAAATGGTTGCCATTTGTCAGATCCAGCACCAGATACCAGAGAGCCTACAAATGTTGGCAGCCAGGGCTTCATAAGTGAATAGCTACAGACCACATAGGCATCACAGGCACCCACACCTCCATTGTGCCTCATGCTCACTAAACCTCACCTCCTAACTGAGAAGGATGAGAATCCTTAAAATGGGGGATGTTGAAATTTGGATTTTCAAAATAATCTTAAATAGGCTTTTTATGTAAAAAAACAAAAAAACTTAAATTTTCATTACTGATTTGAATCCAATATAGAGATGAAGACAGTGTTATTCCTAAATTCTCTGGACAATTATAATCAAAAATTCATGATTACTACCAATATTTTGATCTCAGAAAGAATTGGAGAATATATATAGAGAAAAAAAACCCAAAATCAAAACAAAATAAACAAGCAAAAATAATCCCCACTGATATAGATACTAAAACAGCTATTTTGTTAACTGCACCTGTATTAAGCTATATACCTTAATAGTGTTATTGTTCATAGCAATAGTCTGTCTTTCTTTGCTATGTGTATAGTTTCAGTTATGTGAAGCTATATTTGAAACCAAATCTTATATCCTAATTTGTTTGTAATGAGGAAATAAAATAAAGAATAACATATATTCCCCCCCTCCTTTTTTTTTTTTTTTACAAAAAAATAGCAGTAGTAAAATTAGGAAATGAGCAAATGTAGTGAATAGATGTCACTTAGGAAATATACCATTAATATCTCAAAATTCCATTGGAATTATGCTAAATATTTTGAAAGTAATATTTTGACCATAAATCTTGTTTTTAAGTTTTGCATTTATATGTATATGCAAAGCTACATAGATTCATATATATGGCCCTCAATATATCTAGGTATGAAGATAAATTATTTTTTAAAGTCTAGGTCATGATATATTTAAGGTTTGCCTAATAACCTTGGCTCATTTACATCAATATTCTTTTGAGGTCTTATTCTTTTAATAAAGTCAGAACACACGCACGCATGCACACGCACGCACATGCACGCACACACACACAATGAAGTTAACATAATCCTTTAATAAATCTATACAAGAGTTTGAATTCTATGTTAATCTTTTTTAAAATCAAAGATGATGAATTAGCTATATATGTATCTTGTGCTAAATTTTTTTTCACATGACACTGGATTAGTTCCCTTAAGATTCACAGCTCCTATGTTTTGCTGTTACTCAGTTTATGAAGCTTTAAAGCAGCTTAGTATTCTCCTAAATCATTCTGTCACTTGGGATCCATCTCTAATTTCTCAACATTTATCCATTAATGTGCAGCCTTTCTAGTATAATAAGTCCTTGGAAAATTCATACTGAAATGTTTCCTGTATTTCTCTCACTTAATATAACAATTTTCTGAAATTTGCCATTTAAACAGGTAAAGTCCAGAGCTGTTGTAATGTTGATGATGACTAAAGAAACCCAGATACTTCTACCCAGAATTCTTCTTTCCTGTGTTGTGTGCATAAAAAAAAATTAGTGAATTCAGTATATCTTTCTAACTTCAGGTTTGTTTGCAAAATTTAAATTTATGAAATGAAAATATGTCCCTAGAGGCATATTATCATTGTTGATGATTTTTTCCCTGTCAGTCATTATTCCCTTCTTATGACTGAGAACCTACATTGATTATTACTATCAACCACTTAAGTATTACTATACATCTTCTCTGTCTACATTATTTTTTTGCTACATGGCATCCAAACACATTTTTCTAATAGCAGGAATATATGTCCCTCTGGCTAAAATAGGACCCAACATATACTGAAAATTCCTTAAAGTATAAAGAAACAGGCTGGAGAGCTGTTAGGAAAGAATATCAGAGAAGTAGATCAGAAAAGGCTTGGTTTTATATGGATGGTGTCACACTCTAATGTCATGGTCAAGAAATCTTATAGTTTTGATTAAACTCTCCTCAGACTAGAACATTAGGTACCTCTCTGCTTTTATTGGGGTATATTAAGGGCAGGGTGTTTGGTCATTTTTGTGCTTGGCTCATAATAGGTGTTCCATAAATGTTGACTAAAGACTAAGCAGACTCTTGACTGTGGGGACACAGAGTGATTACTGAAGGGTCAGCATCTAGGAATGGTATGACAGCTTGTCCACCTGCAGTGGAAAAAGATTTGAGTCACTTAAGGCGAAGTACTTCATCATTTTGCTTGAGGTGAGTGCTGGTTGTAGAAATGAACAGTAAAATGAGAGCATTGCAGGAGAGTGTTTGTACTTGGCTAGTCCATTAGAGTGTGGTCTTTCACTCACAACCTATGGTCTTACTAAGTAGCAACCATAATCCCCAGTTCACAAATGAGAAAATGAAATGATGAGACTTGCCCACAGCAGTAGTAGAAGTATCTTTCAGACTGGGTTCATTCTTCACCCATTGTGTGGTACTTCCTGTGTGGATGTTCACTCACTAAGTGAGGAGCCCCCTCCATCTTTCCCATGGCAAAATCTTCTACATCACCAATACCAGTAATGTAATTACTTAGAGTTGCACGCTGCCTACTGTTTATAGAGCCTTTTCACACACATTATCTTAAATTATATAACAATTCTGCAAAGTTCCCAGGACGGGTAATATTACCATTTTATATATGAAAAAATTTACTTTGCAAAACATTAAGAGAATTGACCAAAAATATATGGCAATAATAGAAGATGTGGGACTCAAATGAATTTTCTAGCTGTAAATCCAGCTCTTTCCATAATACAAAGATAATTACAGTAATTAAAAAGTATCTATTAATTGTAGACTGGGTATTAAGTGTTCTCATTTTGAAAAGAGTCTCCTGTGATAATCATATACATGAATCCTGCCTTTTCCTTGATTTTCTTCCCTGCCTTCTTTTCTCTTTGCTCAGATATATTATCTAATGTGGCTCAGTAGCTTGGTTCATGCCCATAAGTAGGAAGCTAATATTAGAATATTTATTGAACTGTTTCTTTGTTTAAATGAAGATCTGTACTTTTCTACAAACAGCATCTTATGAGTCTAGTCAGCTGCCAAGGTTTACAAAAGTGTAAACACTATACTTTTAAGACCTAAACTAATTGACAGAAATGAGTTTATATAATTCACTTGCGAACTCTTAGGAAAAAAATGATTGGATATGATACAAAGCATGTGTAGAGTCCTATTTGTTGTTGTTTCCAATGTACAGCTATTAACCTTAAGTGAATTGGTTGGTATATAGCATATTACTGAAATAGGAAAAAAATAAAGTCTATCATTCATTCATTTTAGAGAGAGAGAGCATAAGTAGGGGAGAGAGGGAGAAAGGGGGAGAGGGTGAAGGAGAGAGAGAATATGAATCTTAAGCAGGCTCCATGATCAGCGCAGAGACCAATACAGGGTTTGATCCCATGACCCTGGAATCATGACCTGAGCTGAACTCAGGAGTGGGACACTCAACTGACTGAGCCACACAGGCATCCCTAAAACACAGATACTTTAATATTTTACAAATAGTGAAGCTGAATCCAACTGAATTTGTATGATTTCAAGCCCTTCTAGATGGTGTTGGAGCTGTTATCCAACCAAGGGTTTCTAATTTGCAGTATGACTTTCTTTTCTTATATCATGTTTTATTATATTATGGGATGATATAATAGACTTTTTTCTGTTATTTACCCAACAAATTGTCCCTTTTTTCTGTTACACACCCAACAACTTGGGACACTTTATGATTTTGCATAGTTTCTCTTTCACCTTCTTCTTGAATATAAACTCTTACCTATTCTTCATTTTTTGTGTGAGAGTTAATATGTCCGAATAAGGAAAGGTTTACTTTGCTTTGTACTTTTCGCTGTGAAGGGTTCTGAATTATTTCATAAGACTGCATTCTTATAAAATTATAGTGAATGAGGAAAACAAATTTATTTTGTCTCTTGCAGAAGAGTATACAGTAAATACCAGTGAAATTACTAGACCTGTCAACTGGCTGCTGAGTAAATATGTGAGATATTCAGGCCGTTTTCTCTCTGAAAGTACCGTTTCTCAATGATTTATGGTTAAGTATATCACTAATAAGAAACTGCCAAATAAAAACACCTGAAAATATTCAAAGCTAAAATAAAGTCACTGAAGCTTCACAATTAATGTAGTCATGGCTGGATACATTTAAAATAGAGAACCTGCACACATGTTATTGTTTTGCTTGGGGTGATGCCAAGGTATGGGATACTGCCTGAGCTCTGTACCACTGAAATAGGGGTTTCTGGGAGAAAGACACATTTCACACCTGAGTGGAGTTTTGCAAATTGAAATTGGTGGTGCTGTCTATCAGAGAATTGTGGTTCTGAAGGTTTACCGTTGCCAGAAATATCCTCTAAGTGATTTCATGTCTTGATTTTGACTTCAGCTTCCTACAGAGATTTCAAGGCTGTATTTGCATCAAATAATCCATTTTCTTAATTTTATTTTTTTAATATATAACACAATTCCTAAGTCAATACCATGGAACATTTTTTTAAATGTTTAAGGGAAAAAATGCATGTACCTGATGCTGAGCAGCTAGATTCTTAGTTTGAAGAGTTTTAGTATTTCTCCTCTGTCCTTTAAGAAATATTTGCAACAAACTCACACTTAATAGAAGTTTGCATAGTTAAACACTGACATTACCACAGAAGCTAATATTAAATTTGAAACAAACTGTTCTTTTTTTTTCTTTTTTCTTTTTCTTTATGCTAATCCCCATCACCTATTTCACCCATCCCATGATACACATCTCCTCTGGTAACCATCAGTTCGTTCTCTATAATTAAGAGTCTGTTTCTTGGTCTGCCCCACCCGCACTTTTCCCCTTTGCTCATTTGTTTTGTTTAGTGTTATACTCTCTAGCTCTATGTTGTTGCAAATGCCAAGATTTTATTCTTCTTTATGGCTGACTAATATTCCTTGTGTGTGTGTGTGCGTGTGTGCGCGCGCGTGCATGCATATATAGATATATGTCACTTCTTCTCTGTCCATTCATCTATCAGTGGATACTTGGACTGCTTCCATAGATTGGCTATTGTAAATAATGCTGCAGTAAACATAGGGGTGCATATATCCCTTTGATTTAGTGTTTATTTGTTTTTGAGTAAATACCCAGTAGTATGATTCCTGAATCATAGGGTAATATTTTTTAAGTTTTTTGAAGACTGTCCATATTGTTTTCCACAGTGGCTAGTTTGCATTGCAGTCAACAGTGCACACCCTCCTCACCAATTCTTGTTGTTCCTTGTGTTTTTTATTTTAGCCATTCTGACAGATGTGATACGATATCTCATTGTGATTTTGATTTGCATTTTCTTGATGATGAGTTGTTGAGCTTCTTCTCATGTCTCTGTTAGCCATCTGGATGTCTTCTTTGGAGCAATGTCTATTTATTCCTTCTGCCTATTTATAATTAGATTATTTAGTTTTTGAGTGTCAAGTTATATAAGTTCTTTATATATTTTGGATAATAACCCTTTATCAGATATGTCATTCTATATGTTGCCTTATTCTTAATTGCTTCCTAAACCAAGGGTCAGATGGTTAACTGACTAAACCAGCCAGGCACCTTTGTCTCCATATAATTTTTGACTTCTTTGATTTCTTGGTTGACCCATTCATTGTCACAGTAGCATACTATTTAACCTCCATGTGATTGTGGTTTTTCCAGATTTTTACTTGTGGTTCATTTCTAATTTCATCGCATTGTAGTCAGAAAAGATTCCTGGTGTAACTTTTTTTTTTTTAACATTTATTGAGACTTGTTTTGTGGCCTAATATGTGATCTGTTCTGGAGGATGTTACATGTGCACTTGAAAAGAATGTGTATTTTGCTGTTTTAGGATGGAATGTTCTGAATAAGTCTGGTAAATTCATCAGGTCCAGTGTATTATTCAAAGCCATTTTCTTTATGGAAAATCATTTGATTTTCTGTTTGGATGATATGTCGATTAATTTAAGTGGATTGCTAATGTCCTCTACTGTTAGTATATTGCTGTGGATTGTTACTAACTGTTTTAGAGACTAGGGTGCTTCCATGTTGAGTGCATAAATATTTGTTATATCTTGTTGGATGTCCTCTTTATTGTTATATAGTGTCTGTTTTTGGTCTCTTGTTTTAAAAAATCTTGCTTTAAAAATCTTTGTTTTGAAGTTTAGTCTGATGTAAGTATTGGTAGCCTGGCTTTATTTTGACATCCATTTTCATGATAAATAATTTTCCATCCCTTCATTTTCAATCTGCATGTGTCTTTAGTTAAAATGAGTCTCTTGTAGGCAACATATAGATGGGTTTTGTTTTTTTATACATTTTGTCACTTTATGTCTTTTGATTGGAGTATTGAGTCTATTGAAATTCATGGTAATTATTGATCACTATTTACTTATTGCCTTTTTGTTACTTGTTTTTTGGTTGTTTCTATAGGTTTTTTCTGATCCTTTCTCTCTTTCATAATTTGTTGGATTTCTTTAGTGACATAGTTAAGTTTCTTTCCGTTTATTCTTTGCATATGTATTACTGTTTTTATTCTATTACTGGTTTCTTATTTGTGGTTATTATTAAGTTTGTATAGACCATCTTCTGCATGTAGCAGTCTACATTACATTGATGGTCGCTTATGTTTAAAACCCATTTTTTACTTCTCACCCCTCATTTTAGGTATATAGTATAATATTTATATTCTTTTATTTTGCAAGAACTTTGATTTTTACAGGAATATTATTTTCACTTCTTTTATGTTTTTTCCTTTTCATACTGCCATTTATGGTCTTCCTCTCCACTCAGAACAACCCCTTTAAGATTTCTGATATGGTCGATTTACTGGTCATAAACCTTTTTAGTTGTTTTTTGTCTGAGAAACTCATTTCTCCCTCAATTCTGAATGATAGCCTTGCTGCATAGAGTATTCTTAGATATAGACCTTCCCTTTCAGCAGTTTGAATATATCATGCCACTCTCTTCTGTCCTGCAAAGTTTCTGCTGAAAAATCCACTGATAGTCTGATGGGGTTTCTCTTGGATGTAACTGTCCTCTTTTGTGGCTTAAAGCTTTTTTTTATTGCTACTTTTTGCCATTTTAACTACAATGTGTCTTGGTGCAGAACTCCTTGGGTTGAATTTTTGAGGAGCTCTCCTGTGCCTTCTTGATCTGGATATCTGCTTCCGCAGGTTAGGGAAGCTTTCAGTTATTATTTCTTCAAATAAACTTTGTGCCTCCTTATGTCTCTCTTCTTTGTGATCTTTTTAATGTAAATGTTACTACACTTGATGGAGTCACTGAATTTCCTAAAACTATTCTCAGTTTGCATAATTGTCTTTTGTCTCCTTTGCTCAGCTTGGTTACTTTCCGCTACTCTGTGTTCCAAGTTGCTAATTGATTCCTCTGCTTCATCTAGCTTGCTGCTTTTTTCATCAAGTGTATTTTAATTTCTTTTGTTGTGTTCTTGATCTCTGGTTCCTTTTTATCTCTTTGTTAAGGGTCTCACTTATGTCTTCCAGTCTTTTCTCAAACCCACTAGTTTTGTGATCATTACTTCCAGTTCCCTCTCAGGCATATTACTTATATCTATTTCACTTTGGTCTCTTGCTGTGGTTTGGTCCTGTTCCTTCATTTGGGAGATGTTTCTCTGTCTCCTCATTTTGTGTGGCATTATGTATGTGTTTCTCTGAATTCGTTAAGAGCTACTTATCTTGCTCTTAACCATAGTATCCTGATGAAGAAGAGGTCCTGCGGTACCCTGCATTGTAGTGGTGCAAGTTCCTTAGGGCCTGGCTCTTTAGGAGTGTCTCCTATGTGTTGTGTTTGCTCTGATGTTGAGTCTTGGCCTCTTTTTCCTTTAGCCCACTTGTCTGCAAAGGTTCTCTCTGCCTCTTTTGGACAGTGTTTGGTTCCCAGCAGGGGTAAGGTATGTTTTAACAATGTATGCTTGCAAAAAAGATGTGTTTCAGATGCTCTGGAACTAAGGTCTTCGTAACTCCTAGGTCAGGAGATGTGGTGTTGGCAGAGCTTGTACCACCCTGCTTGTGGAGGTGCCCACAGTGCCGGGACTGCGGAGAGTGTGGCTGGGAAAGGCAGGTCTGCTGAAGCTAGGGGACCAAAAGGGTGGTGGCAGTTGGGGCAAGCAAGTGCTAATGGATATTGGCACTGGAATAGTTGTCATGGCTGGCCATTGTTTGGGGGTGGGGCAGGGAAGGGAGATGTCACCTGCCAGCTCCTTTGTTCCTGGTCTCCCTGTGATCCCTGTCTTTCTGACCCATGGTCTGAGATGAAGAAATCACTGTCCGTTTGGTCTGCCCCGGGTGTTTTCCAAACTGCTAGTTATAAGGTGCATCTGCATGGGCCATTTGTCATGCTGTCTCTTAAGGGCAAGGACTCTGCTTCCTAAACCCCCCTGGGCACTCCCAGAGCTGAGCCAACCCATTTTTAAAATTCCAGGCTTTAAGTCCAGCTGGTTTTAAGAACTCACAAAATTGGCCCCTCAGAGGCAAATATTATGGGGATTTGTCATTTTTTTTGGACTCTCTGGTGAGAAAGTCTTTTTTCCTGCCTTCTCCACACCCCTATCTCCATTCCCCACCATGGACAGCCACAGACCTCTTTACTCCAAGACCAAGTCTTCACCCTTACTATCTCCTTCCATGTGGCTTCTTCCCTAAAGTTGTGCCGTTTGTTCTGCTAGTGTTCAGGTTGTTTCCTGGTTATTTACACTTATGTGAGTGTTATCTAGTTTTATTATGGGATGAGGTGAGCTCACCATCCTTCTGCTCTGCCATCTTCCAAACTGATCATTCTTACACAGGTATTTTTATACATTAAAAGTATCTTAAACTTGGAATCTAAGTTTTGTTTTAATAGGAAGAGTGATTGGAGAACAATAAGCATTTGTAATTAGGGTCTGAGAACTAGTTTAAATGAAAATGAAAAGAATTCTGGGCTCTGATCTTCATCTTCATAATTCCATCTGAGGCTAGAAGGTTATTTTCTTGGGATTTCTTGCTAGCAGTGGAAGAGGCAAGTGAAGAAACCACCAAAGGAGAAAACACTGTATGTTAATTAGTGAGGCCTTTTAGAGGGCTGCTCACTTACTGCAAAATCATAGTGCCAAGGACTTCATGATACGATTTTTACCCCAAACCTCTAATGAAGACATTAAATGTCTGTATGTAGAAATTAAATGTCTCATTCTTTTGTGGCAAAAAAATCCTCCCTCTCACTGTTTCTGTGTACTTCCAGAACTTTTAAACTTCAAAAGCGTGAACTTCAGTTCTCCCATGATGCCTTTGGTCGTTCTCTATCTCAAATCTCTGTGAGAAATCAGTGTTAGCTCTTTTCCCCATTCCCTTATGATCATTTGAGGTAACTTAGTAACTAGTCTAATAAAGATAATTACGTGATAATGTATTATCATATCTGATAACATTTTGAATTTAATAGTAATTTTTATTGTGTAATTCTAACAACAATCCATTGTTTGGGAGAAATTCAGGCTGTAGGTTCTCTCCTTGCCTCAAAATACATTGCAGGTAAATGAGGATTTTGTGCAAGCAAGTCTTGGATTTAAAAAAAAAAACATTAACATATGGGCACCTGAGTTGCTCAGTCAGGTAAGTGTCTGACTCTTGACTTCAGCTCGAGTGATGATATCACAGTTCATGAGTTTGAGCCCTACATCAGGTTCTGTGCTGATAGTGAGGAGCCTTTTTGGGATTCTCTCTCTCTCCCTTTCTCTCTGCTTCTTCCAGCTTACTCTCTATCTCTCTCTCAAAATAAATAAAAAATAAATAAACTCAAAGAAATATTAACATATCAGGTGTGTTAATATTTTTGAAATGCAAGACTGCTTACACAAAATCCTTGTATCATAAACATAAATAATAGCACAGTATGGGGGCAAGTTTGAAACTAAACAACACTGCATCTCAACAAAATTTTCTCTCCTTTCAGGTAACTGCTCCTGACCACATCTTCTTTAGACTACTCAGTCCTCTTTTATAATCTATAAGCTTGAAGTTTTCCCCTGATGAAACCCAGTTATTCTGGACTGCTCCATGTAGACCTTGTTTTAGCCTCAGCCGCTCTACTTACCTCAAGTTTATGGTTTGGTCCCTGCCATATTCCAAGGCAATTAAAAAAAAAGACATCAAGTAGATTAGAACCTTCCATGACATTGTTCAGTCAGATCCATGCAGGTCAAAGCCGGAAAGCAGGGCTAGGTGAAATTTCATTACTGGTAGGAAATGGTTATTATAGAAATGATAATTATGACCATAAGAGGCATAGTGAATTTCAGGTCATTAGGTATCAGTTGGATTGCTAAAAGACCAGTGGTATGCAAGCAGGAACATTCATAGGAATAAAGTATTTTCTGTACCATTATAGTTCCCTGTGATTATATCCTTTATAGCACTTTACTGCACTTCACTATAACTACTAGATACTTGTCTATCTCCTTGAAGAGACCCATAAATTCTTTAAATTCATGGACTGTGTCTTTGGTCTTTGTATTCCTGGTGATTACCATGTATTATTGTCATGTAAAGACATGCATGTTCAGTGGTTACAGAGGAATTATTTTCTAAAGTGTCTGCTGAAAAAATTCTTTTATTCTGGACTCTTCAAAACCATTCCTTGGTTTTCTGTTTGAAGACTTAATGTCAGTAAGTCTCAAATGTTCATAGTTTATATATTATCAACCATATTATGTGCGTGTTGAGGATGAGGGTTGTCTGGGGAAAAGAGATACCAATTCACAATTTTTAGTAAGTTCAAACCAGAAGAAGAACCAAGAAATTTGCCTAGAGCATGGATTCTCTGTTCATTCATTAGCTTTATTATTAGGTTATACCCTTTATTAAATAACTTTCTACATAAAAAATTAGTTAAAATGCAGGGTGCGTGGGTGGCTCAGTAAGTTAAGCATCCAACTCTTGATCTTAGCTCTGGTCTTAATCTCTTGAGTTCAAGCCCTGCATTGGGCTCTGCACTGGGCATGAAGCCTACTTAAAATAAAACAAAACAAGCAAACAAATTAATTAATTAATTAAAGTTAAAATGCAGGATTGGAAGCAGGGTGAGTGATTCTGGTCTGCTGCAATTAGATTCTAGAGTGAAATTTTGATCTACCAGTGACCCCATTAAATTTCCCTACTAGTTTTCATTCTGAATGACTCCATTGCTCTCTAGGTAACAGTCTCATTCACTTGGAACCAGGGCACTCATGTCTTTTAAAGTAAACATTTTACTAATTTGAAAACAACTTTTCTAAGTTTAACATTGAGATAATTTCTTTGGTATATTTTTTTATTTCTAGCAAAGAAAAATCAGTGTCTGAAATATAGTTCATTGGCCATAAGGGAATTGATGAGTCCTTTCATATCTTCTTATCTCAAGTTGGTATTAGCTTTCTGGAGCCAAAGACATACTTTTATACAATTTAAAAGAGTTATTCTGAGAGATTATAGTTCTGGAGAAAGGAAGCTAGGGTCTGTTTTTAAAAGTTTTTTTTTTGGAATAAAAAGGCTCTGGTAGGATCTGTACTTCTTACACTACACAGTCTTGTCACCACTTTGCTTCTTAACCTTTTTTAAAAACGTTTATTTATTTTGAGAGAAAGAGCGTGTGTGGGGGGTGGGGGGAGGAGAGGCTATGAGCTTGCTACCTGGGGAGGGACAGAGAGAGGGGCAGAGAATTCCAAGCAGGCTCTGTACTGTCAGTGCAGATGACGCAGGTCTTGAACTCAAGAACTGTGAGAGCTTGACCTGAGATGAAATAGAGTCAGACATTTAACTGACTGAGCTACCCAGGTGCCTGGCTTCTTTACCTTTCTATAGGGAACACCATGTCATGGTAGGCTTGGTGGAGACAAGGAACCAACAAGAAATGATCAAGACAACTTCTGAATATTCAAGAAATTGAGGAGGGCAACAGGCAAAATGTTGGTCTATTCAGATTCTTTCATCAACTTGAATTCTAAGTTTTTAAAAAATTATAAAATTGGATTAATTTCCCCTACTTTTATGAAATAAATAGAACTGCACAACGATTATAATGTAAGGATGTGAATGAATATTTTGTTACATGTCTCTTGGAGGTGCAAACTTGAGGACGTTTATATGGTATTTATATAAGAGTGGTATAAGAACCATGTTATTGAACTATTAGGTAGGAACTAAATTCATAACTAATGTGTTTTGGTTAGTAATATACCTTTCTAGTGAATTTAAGATCTTTAGTGCCTGAATTGTTCTCATATAGATATATTTTCATATGCTTTTTGACCCACTGGGGATTTAAGCAGCAAAGAGTATTCATGGCCTCTGAAAACATACTGTATTTAATTGATATATAAAGTGCTATATTCATAGTTAATTCTACAGCTTTGCCAAAAATGGAGAGTGATTAAAATCAAAGAAAATTTTAAAGGAGCCTGTAAATCTGGCTTTATCAGAAAAGGCAAAAACTTCAGACCCATGTGTCAGGAAAAAACACAGGGGAAACCATCTACTTTTTAAAAAGTTTAAGTGTTACTTTACAGATCACTGAATATTAGATTTTTCCAGAAGATGTAATAATTTATCTATTGGGTCTTAGAGCAAAGAATGAATTGAAGGTTTTATTCAGCTTGCTCCAACATGTTGGTACCCTGGGAGACTTTGCTACTTGGAGGAGAACCCATTAAAATATGTCTGGACAGAAAGCAAAATAGGAAAGCAGAGTTAACTAAAAATCAATTTCCTAGGATTTGCAAATTCAGAGGCTACTTCTTTCTCTCCCTTTTCTTCCTCTTCCTCCTTCACTTCTCTTTAACTTTTTTTTTTAAGAGTTCATTACCTTCACTACAAATTCTCTAGGTTTGAAAACTTGTTAAAATCATACTACCGTACAAGAAGATCCTTGTGTACCTTTGCAAAATTGATGGTTCCTTATGTCAGCAAATTGTGTCTGTCTCAATGGAAAAATATTATCACAGTTCAAATATTGAGTTTATAAGATAATTATTTTTTCTTTCATTGGTCACTCTTATTTGCTCACAGATGATTTTGCTGTAAACATTTCCCATTTAAAATCATAAATTTACCCCTTTAAAAAATATATGTGTTGGAAGAATTTAAGTGATTTGTACTTAAAAAACATTACTATATTTTTAAAATGTTATATAAAGCATGAATCATTAAACACCTTGTTTAATTAAATTGATAATTAAATCTCTTGAGATGTTCCTAGTTACATCTGTATGCCTTTTATATTCACACAAATATAAAATGTCTGTGATTACAGTAGGTTGCTATTAATATTGAAAGTATACCTGGGGTGGCTCAGTTCACTGGGCATTTGAGTCATGATTTCAGCTTAAGTCATGATCCCAGAGTCATGGAATTGAGCCCCACTGAATTCAAGGTCTGCGCTGAATATGGAGCCTGCTTAAGGTTCTCTTTCCCCTCTGCCCCTCTCCCTCACTTGCACTCTCATGCATGCACGTACTCTTTCTCTCAAGTAAAAGTGTATGTTTGTATTTTTTTTATATTGAATAATTTTAGTAAATAGTAAGTATTGAAGGTATGTCTGGACACACACATGCCTTTGGTTTTGCTGGTATTTTCTCTGTCTTTTATGCTTTACCCTCATGTGAAGTTATTTTCACTTTTAGTTACTACATATTGCCCTGCTTTAGGTGGTAAGCTTATCCAAGGGCAAGGATCTTGTGTTATTTCCATGTTATCACCAATGCCTAACAGTGTATCTGGCACACAGTAGGAGGTCAATGCTAAAGGAAAGCATGGATTTATACTCCGGTGTAGACTGAGTATATCAGATCTTGTGGGTAAGCTTGCTTATAGCATGCATTGGGGGAGAAATGAGCAATATAATTCAGTCACACATGGAAAACCCAATTTTCTGGCAGCATAATAGCTATAACATTCCATTTTCCGAAGGCAGCTTTGGCGAATTTCTGTTACCCAATCCTAGATGCCATAGGTCCTGAACAGTGGGGATGGAGTGGTGGTGTTTTATAGAAGAGTTCCATATTGTGCTTACATACTAGGGTAGCCCAGTATTTCTAGCTGCTTATAGGCAAGTCAAATTCTCTGACCCTTTTAGAGGTTCCTCAAGCAACTTAATTTTTTTCCATAAACTCTTTCTATTTAATTAGGCACATTTAGATTCTGTTGTTTGAAAATATCAACAATAATCAATAATTTTTAGGAATGCAATAATGTGATTAAAACACATCTCTATGCACTCTGAATTATTTTTCTTTTCATTGTAAAATATAGATGATAGAAGTGTGTGTGAATGAGTGTGTCTGATTCATTTTTTTTCATAAATTCTATATCAAATTTTAGTTCTGGAGTACATACATGATATTGTGATCACTCAATATATTTTAATTACAGAATGTAAATAGTAATGCCTTATATTGTGCTGCATTTTCAACATTCTTCACATGCTTTCTAATGTTATTTCATTTGAAAATGATGAAAACCCTAAGAAGAGTAGGTATTGCCCATGACTTACATGCTAATCAGGAAAATTCAGGCTTGGACATAAGTGTCTTACTCTTAATTCATACTCTCTCTAGAGGTTATTCTCTGCATGCTTACTTAAACTACAGCTGACATTAAGGATGTGGACAACCATATGGCACTGGCATCTACTTTTCTTTCTACCTTTTTTTGTTTTTAAGTTTATTTTTGAGAGAGACACAATCCCAAGCAGGCTCTATACTGTCAGCATGGAGCCTGATGTGGGTCTCAGTCCCACTAACCATGAGATCATGATCTCAGCTGAAATCAAGAGTCAGATGCTTAACCCATGAGCCACCCAGGTGCCCCTATTTATACTTTTATGTGAGAATCCAGAAATATTGAGTCTGAGTATTTTCAGCTTGAATGACAGAAAGCCTCTATAAAGTGATTAAATTATTAATCAGATGAGTCAAGTCATTATCTGTGGTAGGTAGAGGCTATAGTAGCAGTGGACATTCAAATCTATATAGTTTCCAATATATTCCTTAAAATTAAAAATATATAATTTTCATTTAGACTATCTTATTTTATTGCATTTGAAGGATGATTTTTAAATCTTGTCTGTTCATATAGTTTCAAAAAAACTCAAAATTCATTTCCCACTAACAGCATCATTAAGAAAATGATATGACATAAAACCTCCATTAATAAGATTGGGTCATTTTTGCTACAAAAATCATGATAAAAAGATACAAATGTGGTAATAGAATTCTGTGCTTCTCTTGGTTAGTATGCTATTACATGATACATCCATAAGAGCTTTTCTTAAATTATAAGCTCTAATTTTGTAAAGACGTTTCCATAATTTATGAAAATACTATAAACAAATGAAACTGTAGAAAATAGCATATGTGGGCAGATGTTAGATTTTAGTAAAACTTATTGATCATGTATTTGATCACTAGTCAAAAGGCAACTAGTTCAGTTGATATTTGGAACACATACCAATGACTGCTCTTTATTGCCTAAAATTTCACAATTAAACTTTCAGCTTAGGTCTGAGTGATGTCTTTTCCAGGAAGAATACATTTGGCGATGCTGAAGACATATATATAAATTTCTAAATCATGATTCTGAATAATTGGTTTCCCAGGTTAGTGAGGGACATTCAGAAACACATTAATATTCTCTTGTCCCTAAGATGGGAATGATGCATTGTCATGGTAATTTCACAAATGATAGCCTGGAGTGTTCAAAGAGCTAATGCCATCCAGACAGTAATTAATTACATCTAAGAGAATGTGAAATATTTCACTTGATTATAAAGTATTTTTTAAAAATATAATTACTTCTGGGAGACTATATGGAAAAAACATGCCATTTATTTGAAAAAAGCCTGAAGTCAGACATCCTGAAGTGGCATAATGTTAAATGATTTTGAAGAAAATCTGCAAACATTGTTATTGATGTAAATTTAACCTTTCCAGACACTTGTTGAAACTTTTAATGGATAACATAAGAATTCTCATGTTTATACTTGGTAATATGCACTATAGGTGATTAAGGAATCGTGGACTCGGGTTCAAATACCCTATCATTTGGATATTTCAGAGCATTGAGAAGAAGGTTGATGGTCCATTGATAATTTTAATTTTTGAAATGTTTTATTTTATCTCCCTTTGAGAGAACTGAATATGAGGGCTTATAGAACAAAAATCAAAGCTCTATAATTAGACTGAGAAAATCATTTCAAAGATGTTGCTCCAACTTTATTGGGCATTCTGTTGTGATCTTTTATCCCTCTGTATTATTGAAATATACTCTTGATTGAGTTGAGTTTTTTAGAGAACAACAGTACCCAAACAAACAAAATAATGTTCACTGACTCACAGCATGACTAGCATATCGGATAGTCTCGCACTGGAATGGCGATGTTTTTGGGGTAATTGCTTACTCAGTTAGGTAGAAACATGTCCACAGTTTGCGTGTGGGGGGGTTATCTTGTAGGTAGATGAATTGGAGATAGAATACTAGTAATGTTTTCAGCATCCTCGTAAATATTAAACTTCATGTTCACCCTCTCTCCCCTCATTCTATTACACACCTAAAAGACATCAGCATTTTTTAAAAAATATTTTTATTTATTTCTAGGATAGAGAGAGACAGCATGAACAGGGGAGGGTCAGAGAGAGAGGGAGATACAGACTCTGAAACAGGCTCCAGGCTCTGAGCTGGCAGTCAGCACAGAGCCTGACGCGGGGCTCGAACCCATGAACCGTGAGATCATGACCTAAGCGAAAGTCGGACGCTTAACCGACTAAGCCACCCAGGCGCCCCAGACATCAGCATTTCTTACATGATTCACTGATTTTTAAAAATTAGTCGTTAAGGATATATTTAGTTCCTTTGGTTAAAACCTTGTGTTTTCCTCATTAAGGTAAGTATAGTTGGTAAAAAGTAACACATGTTTTCTACTAGACATTTTTTACCTACACTTTCATGAGGGTATCACATACTTAAGTGCTGATGTGATGCAGGAGGCCATTGTTTCTGCAGTGGGGACAAATGTTACTGGAAATATCAGTGTGAAGGATTTGGGGATGAGAAATTTTTTAAAAATGAGGAAGAAACATTGTGGGTGACAAAGAATTGGTTCACAAGTCTGCCTAGAGCTATCTAGCAGGAAACAACATCTGGTTTTCACTACAGAGTAAATGAGAACATCCCACCTGACTTATCTATTTCAAACAATATTTAGACTTAAATTGCTTAATAAAACAAGACTAGAACTGTAAATAATTGGAAAAGAGAAGAAATAAAAAGGGAGATGTGTAGGAAAATAAGCAAATTAAATGGATTATATTTTAAAATCTAATTAGCTTATTTATTGTCTATCAGAGGAAGTTGTAAAAATAAATAAAATAGAATTAAGATGAAAAATGTAAGACAGTAATACAAGGAAACTTTTCCAAATAAGTAGTCAGGTATTACATTCAGTTCTTGTTGCTATTTATAGTACTCGTATATCTTCTCAAAATTTAAGGAGCCAATGGACAATGAGTAAATAATCAACATAATTAAGAACTTTTGACTCCTCGAGATATTTTAAGAAAGACTTCTGACTCATTGATACATTCTAAAAAGAATCTGAACTACAGCCTTGGCTTCTGTTTTTATACTAACTTTTAATGAATTCATTGTAAATCCTTAAGGATGCTGAGACCCAATTACATTTGTCAAAGGAAACTGCTAGCCGAATAATTCATTGCTCTTCATCTATGCTTTTTTCTTTCTCACCTACTAAATCCTTTCTAACCTTTAAACACATTCTTTCTGATTTCATTAACTTTTAACTGTCCTGTTATTTTTAGGTGGTTCTTTAGTTGCCTGAGATAGTTCTTTGTGTGTAGAGATGATGTGTTTGGAGATTAATGTTCAGTGTGTAGCTTAAGTTTTAGCATGTATGTTTAATTATTTCAGAATTAGGTCTATTGAACACTATGTTAGTGGACTTGAGTTTCTCTTGATCATACAAAGTGATTAGTCTTATCAGAGACTGAAATGAAACCATCTGAACTGATGAGCAGGTGAACAAATGCATGCTGTAAGATGTCAGAAACCAAGTATCTTTAAAAGTGACAAGACCTATTGTTCTTTAGAATTTCTTAACCTTCTTTTGAGCCATTAAAGTTTAACATGGCATTTTAAATGATTACTTATGATATGCTATTATTTGTTAGGTTACTCATTTCATTTAAAAATGAAAGCAATGTATTTTTGGAAAACAGTAGTAATACTACATCTCTGTAGCTTATTATGGAGCTATTTCTCTTTAAATTTTAATTCTAGATATAAAAGTATATTCTACCTGTTCTTAATATAGAGGAATATGTGGAAGTCATTCTTACTAAGCACCAATTATCTTCAAGAATGTAGTAAGTAGTTCAAGCAGTGATACCAAATAAGCAATTCTACAACTTTTGCAAGTGTGATTAGCATTTGGTAAGAATATACATATTTAAAGCTGACTTTGTCATCTTCTTTTCTCAAGCCTTTTGCTGTGATTATTTTTAATGTCATTTGAAATTCACTTGGCTCACCATTCTACCAACTCAGGAATAAGTTTGAAAGTGTTTAATAAAGTTTCTTACTTTAGACCTCAGGAATATATACTAATTAGATTTGTGTCTGGAAGAAAGCATAAAATGTTATGAAGCATCACAAAATAATTAGTGCATTTTTGTTATTTGAAAAGCAATATATTTTGAAATATTAGGCATGAAAAAAATAAAGGCACCCTCACAAATGACCATTATTTCATGGCCAAACTGTGATTGCTTTTCGGAGAGCAGATTCATCTTGTTGTTAGGTTAGAAGTGTGAATTATTCTTCCCAAGTCAGTTTTTGTCTCAGAATGTTGCAAATAGCTGATTTCAAGTTTATATATAGCCCTGGGCTGAGAGTTATAGCCCAAGGATTTGAACTTAAATTTTAAGGAGACTTGACATTGATTTCTTTAAAGATGCCATACTAATATCCATGAGAGCAGGACTTACTATTACTTAAAGCATAATCACATTATGGGATTTCTGTATATATGATTTATAAAACCTTTTGAACATCAAAATGGACCTTAATCTAAAAGAGACAAATTAGTCCCTAATTTTTTTATATGACACAAAAAATATGATTGAAAATTTATTACATTACATGTATCAGCTAGGCTTTGTGTCAAAGATTACTATTCAATCGACAAATGTTTATCACAAACTTAACAGTTGTAGGTATTCTGTCCATATGAAGAATACCACAGTTATCAAACTATACAATGATTACTGAAATGGAATGTTTAAGTAAAAGCAACTAGAAATTATGATAAATATTTTAAAGGAAATAAAAAGGATGATTGAAAAAAAACCAGATTATAGTATAAAGTTTCCCTAGGATATTATATTTAAGCTGAGATGTGGAAGATGAGAGACAAGAGTGTGAGGATGAGCATTCCCAAGGGCATCATGTACAAAAGGGCCATCAAGATCTGAAACAAGCCAGGATGATGAAAGGAAGTGACTGAAGAGTGGTATGGCCACCGATGGGATCTGAGAGGTGGGCAGGGGCCAGCTGCTACAGCATTCAGACTTACTGGTTATAGACCTTAATGTATTGTTACCTTCTGTATATCTCCCCTTAACTATCCCTTGGGCCCCTGAAGCTCAGAATGTCTGAGACATTTAACTTCTGTGAGAAGTTAAAAAAAAAAAGAAAGTTCATATATGTTCTTTCTCCTCTGGGGGCCTTGCTTTCTTTCTAAGTTCAGTTTCCAAGTTACTTTGGCTTTGCCTCCTTGGTCTCATCGAATAGATTTTTTTTTTTTATACCTCACAACACAGAAGTCTTGTTTGTGGAAGTGAGGTGAGGTGAGCAGATTTTGTTGCTCAGACAATCCTATGGTTGTGGGTAGGTAAGGGTAGATCACGAGGGGAGACAAGTGTATGGGTTGTTTTGCTTGGATAGATATCTTGATGCATATTTTTATGTAGTGCTAATAGAAAAGTGAGACTGTTTATAAAGGTCTTTGTATTATACTGAATCTCTGTTATTTTATTCAAGTAAATTCAGTATTCTAAATGAAAAGTTTATTAAAAATTTATTCACAATTCACTTGCTACTCATTTAAACTCCCAGCAGCTGAAAGCTAAGAACTATAAAATGCGTGGTGGAATGCTTTGTTCTGTTGATATCTCAGGAATTTAGTTGTTATTGTAGTAACCAAATAAAATTACACTGAAAATTGAATTTCCATATTACCTTCGTATTGCATCATATATATTAAATTTATAGTTTGTAAATAGCATATACTTATAATAGTCACAAATTCATTAAAGTGATATATTGGGTTACTTTCTCAGTAAAGTCTGATAAAAATAAATGTATTCTAAACACCAAGTCAAAAGTTTATTAAAAAAATTCATCAACAGGTTACTTCCACTCTTTTTCTATGATGCAGAGGTTTGAATCTCTCAGATTTCTAAGAATTCAGTCAGTCGTTAAAATGTCTGATAGTTTTGAATATGTTTGAGGGATTTCTTTTCTAAATTTATCAACATCTTAGTAGAAATTACCCTCAAGTATATTTTGCTGCAGTCCACGCAGATTTGTTCCTTGTTTACCAAGCTGTAAAGACCAAATAGAATTTATCAACCTAGACACAGAGAGTAATAGTTATTCCTACATAGTACTATGTAACAGTTAACATATTTGACCTGGAAGAGAACAGACGTCCTAATTTGTTTCTGAAAAGACAATAACCAAAGCAGCTATATAGCACTCTAAACTTAAAAGGTGGATTATCAGCACTACCATGGACTCTCCCTTGTCATTCCAACAGCTACCTCTTCCTTGTGGGTCCTTTTCACCCTTTATAGATGGAAAATGTGGGCAGCATTTAAGCCTGGACAACTACAGTTTTAAATCACAGGCCATTTTCCACTCACCCCAGTTCTACTGATCTTGACTTATGTTGGACTTTGGACTGAAATCTCTGTTTCTCCATGAAGGCATTGGCAGTTGATTGAATATGGGCCAAGCCACATTTATTTTGATAGACTCAATTCTTTACAGTGTCTCAAGTGTATTCAGTTTCACTGAAAACTTGGAGGACAATTAAAAGACATAACCCAAAATGGGAAGCATTTGTTTGGAGTGTATGTTACTTATAATAGTTCAAGTGGAAAGCATGTTAACCATTCATAGGTTGTATCGCTCACAGGCATCTGCTAGTGAAGGCTCATTTTTCTTCAAATTTTCATCTTCACTTGATACAGGAGAAAAACTCTATCCTCAGCCTTTGGCCTTGTGCTATGATCCACTTTACTTCCTCTTCTCAGCAACCAGTTTTAAGTACTTGAAAGTTAGAATGGCTCCATTCATCTTACTCGTGGTGATGGAATGGAAAGTAGGAAGGAGGACATGGGAGGCTGGCCATGTTGGACAGTCCCCAGTGAGGTTTTAGCATTCCGTGACCAAAAGAACATTCCAGGGTGGCCTTTGTTAGGCCAGGTTCAGTGCCCTTTAACATCTGTCATGCCACTACTGTGAAGTAGAAAGTAAACATTCTTTCCAATTCAAGTGGAACCAATTTAGTTATACAAACACACATACATACATTTCCAAAAAACCCATTAATTGTCCGTAAGTATATAATCTTCATCAGTAGGTTTTAGTTGGAATAAACACAACACTAGTAATAGACAATGTAATTTGGGTGTTATGACAAACATTTTAATTCTGTTTTATTAGCTAAATATCAAGTATACTATTCCCCTCCCCCATCTTTGAGGTATAATTGACATGTAACACTGTGTAAGTTTAAAGTGTACATTGTGATGATTTGATATATGTGTGTATTACAAAATGATTATCACAATAAAGCAGTGGGGCTCTTTAACTTACATATACCGTTCTCTGGCACAAATTAATGCTGTGCTTCACATCTAGCTAAGAATTCGTCCTCTATACCTACTGTGGCATCTAGAAATGGAGCACAGTAGGCCAGACAAATAGAGAATGTTCTTCCCAAGTGGCATGTTGTGGTATCTGTGTGTGGTCTGGTTAGTGAGCAGTATGCCTGTTTGGAGTAGAAAGATCCCCACTTTAGCCATGAACTTTAGCCCAATAGACTCCAGTGCAGAGTTGTAAAGACTTAAAAGATTTTATAAGTCGGAGTAATGTGACTGCAGGAGATTACTGAAGAATCAGATTTGTGGTTCAAATCTAGCAATTTCTCTGTTAGATTTCTGATTAGGATCAAAATTTTAAGGTAATATATTCTTAGTAATGCAGGACTATACAATGTATCATTAATAAAATTAAGGAAGTCTAAACAAATATATGTATTGCTGATAATAAGCAGCTGTATTCTTTTCACTGAAAAAATACATTTTAAATAAATTGTTTTACTACCATTTCATTTTTATTTTTAATTTATACTTTTTAAATGTGATACTCTTTTCTGTATATTTATATTTATGGTTATCTTCTATTGTAAATACTACGAGTTTTCCCTTGGTAGTGATATTTAATTTGTCTTAAAATAAACTTGTTGAAATATAAAAATGCTATTTCAGTAAACATATTAATTCAGTAATAATATATGCCATTAAAGAGATGACAGAATCATGAATGTTGTTTGAGAAATCTATCACTTTGAAAAATGCTGGCTTTCGAGGGAGAAAGATTTAACTGGGAGGTGGTATTAGTAGAATCCTGAGCACATAGCCTGGTTATGCAGTCCAGGTCATAAAGCTTCCCAGGCCTCTCTGAGTGTAGGACATGGGGCCTAGTTCAGAGTCATCAACCCCCTGAAGTCTACAAGTGAGTCTGCAAAGTTCACCCATAACCACTTTTCTGTACCTTGGGTCAAATTTCATTCCTAGCTAGGGTGTCCTAAAAACTGCTCTTCCACATGGTGTTGGGAAGAAAAGTCATTGTATCAAGTTTGCATTTTTAGAGGAGAAGTCAACTTTGAAGCCAACAGCTTTAGTTTTAAATTTCAGAATTCCAATTTTATGTCAACTCTGGGGGAATTTGGGCAAGATTCTCAAACTCCTTGTGTTTTTCTGTGATCCTTATGTTAAAATTAGAATAGTAACTCCAAAGGAAGTTAAGAGCATTAAATGAATGTATGTGTGTGTGCTGTGTACGTATATATGTATATACATGTATATAATATATACGTACACACATGAGGATATGTAAGTAAATACATACACATAATATGTGTGATATTTATAATATATACATATTTCATTATAGATTTGATATGTGTATTTGTGTGCTTATATAAAATATCTGCCTTTGTTAACCTGAAGAACAAAGGAGTTCTGTATTGCCATTTTTGTGAAAATTCTGTTGAAATACAGCCTCAGAGGAAAGAAAGGATTTTTTCTTTCGATTGACTAAGATGATTAAATGGAGTAATTACATGTTACTTTCAATTTGGAAAGGATGACTCTGCCACCCTTAAGGTTAAACATGACCTAGGCATAAGAAGCATACGATATGATAGAAATTCTTGAGAAGTAATATGTGGAGAGCTCATTGCCTTCTAGCCAGGTAGATTCAGGGGAGGGATAAAGTAGCAGGTTTGAGGAAAGCAGGCAAAGAGACACGCATATGACACAGCCCTAAGCCAAAGTTCTTTGAATGGGGGATGGGAAGTGAGGACCCTTAGTGACCTGAAGGAAAGCCTGAAAGAAAGGGGTTATGACCGCTCTCTGTGTAGAACACTGGGAGATAACATGTCCTTTGACAACTGAGTGGTGTCCAGGTAGATAAGACCGAGATGACTTTATTGTTTTGCTGTGGCAGCATGTGTTGGGCATGAGAAGCAGAATTGCTCCCTGTGCCACTAAGGAGCTACAGAGTGGCTGGAATCGGGACAAGGAGGCCATCTTCCTTGCTTGGCTTTGTGACTAGAAGTAAATGTTACGCACTCTGGCCTCTCTTGGAGTGATCTTAACCCACATTTAAAGCATCAGGTAGGACCGTAATGCCTTACTATTATTATTTCTGGAATAAGACAAGGACAATCTTTCAACAGGTCATTGGAATTCCAGAAACCAATCAAGAATTCAATACCTACTTTTTCCCACTGCTTGAGGTTATATAGTGACCTTCTTCCTGTACACTCAGATGCCATGCTGAAGAGGAGGGAGAATTAAAAAAAAAAATAATAAAAGGCTTTGAACTGGCTGACTCACAGCATAGGTTACTTAAGTGTGAAGATGCTGGGTTAGTATTAATTGGGGAGCTTAAATTTCTAATGGTAGAGTGTTGGAGAAAAAGATGAACAATTATGGAAGACATGTTACGTTTTCTTTGCAAATCTGAATAATGATGTGATTAAATATTGACCACACCTCACGTATGTCACAGTGATAGATTTATAACAATAAAATATTAATTGCCTTTAGCCTATACGATGCGTAAAGAAACAAATGAAGGTATTTTAATAAGCCAGTATGTTTATAGCACAGGTCATAAAGTCATTCCCCTTATATATTCTACTTCTAATATTGTTAAATACAAAAGTATAAGATTTTTTGTAATAGAGAATGATAATGAAATGAGTCTTAACAGTTCCTCTGTAAATTTCAAATGTCAAGGGACTCTCTACCCTGGCCAGCAGTCTTATCACCATGTTTCTGGGAAAAGGTTTAACTCCTTCGCATTGAAATAAAAGTTGAAATGATATGAAATGTCTGCAGTAACATTTCAACCAGTTAGAACAGATCTGGAAATTGGGTACGGAGATGATACAAAACTGAGGAAAATCACATCCTGATGATTTTTGAGCCAGTGATCAAGCTGGGTTTAAAGCCAATCCTGTTGCTGGAATTTTCAGTTAAGTGAAATAAAATATCCCCATTATTGATAAGGTGCCTTAGGTCAGGTATTCTGTCATTTTTATCTGAAGCAATCAGAATTTTTTTTTTAATGTTTTATTTATTTCTGAGGGAGAGAGAGGCAGCGTAAGCAGGGAAGAGAGAGAGGGAGACACAGAATCTGAAGCAGGCTCCAGGCTCTGAATTAGCTGTCAGCACAGGGCCCCATGCGGGGCTCTAACCCATGAATCGCGGGATCATGACCTGAGCCGAAGTCGGATGCCCAACCAACTGAGCCACGCAGGTGCCCCAAAATGTTTTTTTTTTCTTTAATTAAAAAAATGTTTTTAAATGTTTGTTTCTTTTTGAGACAAGGAGAAAGAGAGCATGAGTGTGGGAGGGGCAGAGAGAGAGGAAGACACAGAATCTGAAGTAGGCTCCAGGCTCTGAGCTGCCAGCACAGAGCCTGATGTGGGGCACGAACGCAAGAACTGTGAGATCATGACCTGAGCTGAAGTCGGGAGCTTAACCGGCTGAGCCACCCAGGTGCCCCAGAAGTAATCTGAATGTTAACAAAAAACAATCACATGCAAAGAAGTAGAGGGTCCACATGGTGGTTGGGGAAAATGCCACAACTGAGCTTGGAGAGCATAGTCTCATGGCCCGTATTTCCTCAAATCATCCTCATTGTAAGATGAAACCTTTCATGGTGTACCTTCAGGAAGGGAGACTAGGGAGTCTGGGCATTAGTCTTGACCCTTATCATCTCATTTAGATTTATACATCTTTCTAAGGCATATTGGAGTTTATGATTTTCAAAGAAGAAATGAATCACATTGGCTGAAATTTATGGAAATTAAGTAGCCTGAGTTTCATTCACTTGCATTTTGCCAAAAAAATAAAAGCATAAATATCCCCATTCACACGTAGGTGTTAATAATGCTCATGAAAACAATCATTTTCCTTCTTAATTCCATTATTTTCAATCCTTTTATATTTCCTGTTCTTCCTAACCTGGCCTACAAAAAAGCACTTAGCTGAGAGATTTATTCTGTATTTGTTTGAGAACATTTTGAGACTAGTTATAAGCAATCACTCTTGAAAGAAGTGGAGGGTGCAGCCATATGCTAAACGTTCCAGTCTTCCCCCATTAAGGAAGGGAACAGAATGGCATTTCAGAGTCCTTCATTCTTTTCCCCATCTCAGAATTATGTGCTTCTACCCTAGGAGATTTAATGAGAATGCTAATTCAAGAGAATGCTTCTAGTTTAGCAGCTGAAGACAAGAAAACAATATAAAACACTTAAACTCTTTTTAAAGTCAACTTTTTTTGTTCCTACTCTATACTTTTTTCCTTAGGCTATTTGGTAAATACCCATGGCTTTGCCAGTCACTCAGAAATGACATAAAATTATTTCTCCAGCCCACTATGTCTTCTCTAAAACTGGTATAGCCAGTCACTTATTTTTTTCCCTCTCTTTTTAAATGTTTTAAAAGTAATCAAAACTCAGCATGTCAGAAATTGAACTTATTTCCATCTTCCTACCATGACCATCTTCATTTATTTTTGTTAAACAGTTCAGGAAATTAAGGGCTATCTGTACTGTATCCTGATATTTAATTAACCCTCCTAGCTCAGATTTACCATCTATCTCTCAAAACTGTTTACTTTTGTCTTTCCTCACCATAGCTAGTGATCTGTTTAAAAGTAAGATTTAATCATACTACTACCATTCCCTTACTGCACATATACTATGCTTCAAATATTCAGTGTCGTGCCAATATTACTAGGGCATAGGTTACTATCCTTAGAATTGCCTGAAAGTTACTTCAGGGTCTAGACTTGCACTGTCTGCTATGGTGGCCACTAGCCATATTGATTTGAAACAGAACTAGTCCAAATTGAGATACTCTATAAATGTAAAATACTGAATTTCCAAGACTTTGTATAAAAATATAAAGTATTAAATATACCACTAATATTTTTATACTGGTTACATGTTAAAATGACGATATGTTAGAAATATTCATTTAAATATATTATTAAATATATCTGATTATTTTTTTAGTTTTAAACTTTTTAAAATATTTGATTTTTGTGAGAGACAGACAGACTGAGCACGAGTAAGGGAAGGGCAGAGAGAGAGGAAAACACAGAATCTGAAGCAGGGTCTAGGCCTGAGCTTAGCACAGAGCTCAATGTGGGGCTCGAACTCACAAACTGTGAGATCATGACCTGACCCAAAGTTGGATGCTTAACTGAGCCATCCAGGTGTCCCTCTTTTCTACTTTTTTAATGTAGCTATGAGAAAATTTAAAACCACACAAATTTCTGCCATGGTATTTTTGTTAGGCAGCACTTGTCCAAGCCAGAAACCTGCTCTTACATCTTTTCCTCAGTTTCACTGTAGAGTACTTGGCCTTTGGATATATTATTTTTTTATCTAGTACATTTATTCTTCTCCGTCTTTGCAATGATCTCTTCACCCTGTGTCCCCCTAGAATTTAAGATCTCAGTTACCTGATCACTTAGGAAGGATTCTTTAGATTTCTGAGTAGGTTAAACTCTTGCATTATAATCTCTCATGGCACCAGAGATTTCTCCGTCATGATGTCATTCACTGTCAAAATTTTAAGTATATTTCTGTATATTTTGTTTTTTTTCCTCACTGTCTTAGTCTGGGATGCCATAATAGAAATACCATAGACTCAGTGGCTTATAAACAACAGAAATTTATTTCTCATAGTTCAAGAGGCTGAAAAATGCAAGATCAAAGCTCCAGCAAATTCTGTAGCTGGTGAGGGCTCACAGCTCTCTTTTTTCTGTGTCCTCATATGGTAAATGGGGAAAAGGGTCTCTCTGAGGTCTCTATTATGAGGGTATTAATCTCATTCACGAGGGCTCTGTGCTCACAATAGCTCTATCTTCTGAAAAGATCTGGCCAGAGATAAAAATGAGGAACCTGAGAAACTTCTTATACTTATTTAAGTTACTGCACAGCAAGTATTCACCTCACTCCCCTTCCTGTGTCCTACTCTACTTCTGGGATCCTTGACTTTGTTTGATCCATTACTTGCTTTGTTTAAATGGAATTTAGAGAGACAGTAGCATAAGCAGAAACTTGATTTATGCATGCACAGGGAGCTGATTTTTTCAGTTCCATCAGTGACCTGTGCAACACCTCTTCCTGGGTAGATGCTGCCTCTTCAGTCTGGACCCAACTTTCAGTAAAACTCAGAGCTTTGATACAGTTTCAATCAGCTAACACATGAGCATAAATTAATTGTTTTAAGGCACTGAGCTTAGGGGCTGTTAGTTATACACTAATATAATATGACTCTCATCTCAGGAGCCTAAATGTAACTTAAGCAAAAACAGTATTTTGAATACTGCAGTTTTTGGGATATATCCCTGGATTTAATACTGACAAAGATGATCTTCATGTTCCCCTCGCTTGTCTAAACTTTACGCAGGTTTCTTCCTGACTGTAGTTCCCTTACTTCTCTTTCCTTAGAGCATTTTACTTTAGAAACCTTTCGATTATGAATGCTTTCCCTATTCCTTTGAAGAAGTATTAAAACCTAGGGAAGTCTTTCACAGAGACCTGTGAGCCATCCTTTTGAAATGTAATCATCAGGAAAGGTAAGGCCCCTATCTCCTAGTCTCAGAAGCACCAACTAGCAAACACAAATGGCTTGGTCACTTTGACTAACTTCCCCACTAATACGCTCCAGCACTTTTCCAGTAGCTCACTCAACACTCAAAAACTTTCTTGTCTTTTATTTCAACAGAGTTGGGTTCATTCTCTCCCCAATTGCAATAGTCTTAAATAAAGTTGTCTTCACCTGTTGATTTCCACTTGATGCAATGAATCTTTGATAACACACATAAATTGTTTTCTAGGGAAACATTTAGTATAAGTGTGGTCATGAATAATTTAAAAGTAGGTCTTTGTTTTACAGAGTATATTTTATAACACATGTGATATCCATTGTCCGACAAGTACTCTCTTTCATGTCATGATGAAAATAGCTAATGACCTAGTGTCAGTAAAATCTATTGCGAATTTGTATTAGGTATCATTTTAAGGGCTTTATAATGTCTGATTCTTGTTTTTTACTTTTATTATAGTTTTTTAAAGTTTGAGAGAAAGAGTGAGTGGGGGAGGGGCAGAGAGAGTTCAAGAGAGAATCCCAAGTAGGCCCCATGCTCATTGTGCAGAGCCTGACAAGGAAGCTCTAACTCATGAACCATGACATCATGACCTGAGCTGAAATCAAGATTTGGATGCTTAATTGAGCCACCCAGGTACCCCTACAGTGTCTGGTTTTTAAAATTTTAATGTAAACACTATTTTGGTATGGTTAGCATTATGGCCATTTTAAAGACTGATAAAATGAGGCTCAGCAAAGTTAAATATATTCTTCAGGTCACAATTTACGCATAAGGAATTTCAAATTTTATTTTTTTCTTAAATTAGTTTCTACTTCCCTATACAAAATACCTTACTTTCAACAACCAGGAAGATAAGACGTGAAAAATCAACAGAAAAGACTGTTACGAGGTAAGATAATTTATAGAACCAAACATAGATGTAACATAGATGATGGAATTAAACAGAAGTTAAAATAACTATTATTTTTTTAAAGTTTATTCATTTTGAGAGAAAGAGCATATGTGCATATGGGAGTAAGGGAGGGACAGAAGAGACCGAGAATCCCAAGCAGGCTTCGCATTGCCAGTTTGAGCCGGATGCAGGGCTCTAACTCTCAAATTAAGCAACCATAACCTGTCCTGAAACCAAGAATCAAGTGCTTAACCAACTGAGTCGCCCAGGTGGCCCCAAACAACTATTAATACGTTACATTAAAAAATTAAAACGTGGGCAACACACACAATCAGCTGGATAATTTCATCATAGAGATAAGAAATTTAAGTTAATATAAAAGAAACCAGAAACACAGCAAGAAAGTGGAAGTGTGGCTTGAAAGGGGTTATTTACAGTCTTGAAACAGTCAAGGGTAGAATCAGTGAATTTAAAAACAATCTGAACAAATTGCCCAAATTAAAGTACAAAGTGAATGAAAAATAGAGCGTTCAAGAGTCGTGGGAGAATATCACACAACCTAATACATATATACACACATTTCCAGAAAGAAAACTGGACAGAAGCAGTATTTGAAGTTATAATGACCAGTAAGTTTCCAATATTGATAGCCAGAAAACTGATCCAAGAAGCTCAGAAAACACCAAACTGAGTATATATAAAAACATGAACAAACAACACATACACACCCTAGACATATAATATTCAAACTCATAAGAAAATCTTAAGGCAGCAAGAGGAAAAGGACCATGACATAGGAAAAAAATACAAATTATAATATTTGTCATCTATTTCACTTAGTATGATAACCTCAGGGACCATCTTTGCTGTTGAAAATGGCAGGATTTCCTTTTTTTAAATGAATGAATAATATTTCGTCATGTGTATATACCACCTGTGTATTTGTCCATTGCTGAACACTCAGGTTATGCCTGTGTCTTGGCTATTGTTAAGTCATTGCTGTAGTAAACATGGAAGTACATTTATCTTCTTGCATTAGCGTTTGATGATTTGTAATTTCTGTAGCATATGAGGCCAGTTGTTGAAAAGGAGGAAAAAGAGGTGGATTCAAAAATTTGAGAAGGTAGGCAATATAAAGTACACCTTGCATTAATTATCTTACTGCGAAAATAATGTAGCTGGGTAAGTATTTTTAATTCACATTTCATACATGAAGAGACTGGTTTGAGGACATTAACATACAGATACCCCACGTTTCATGAAACCTTGACTGTCCTAATCCAAATAAGTGTCAGTTTGTAAATGTTACACAGATATAGCATATTACATGTAGCCCACATACTTCTCTCTTATTTGAATATTAGAAGGAAGTTCCTAAGTTAAAAAGAAAAAAGGATCATTTAGATGCTTCAAAAAAATAATTTCTTGGGGTGCCTGGGTGGCTTAGTCGGTTAAGCGTCCGACTTTCGCTTGGGTCATGATTTCGCGGTTCGTGGGTTCGAGCCCCGCGTCGGGCTCTGTGCTGACTGCCAGCTCAGAGCCTGGAGCCTGTTTCAGTCTGTGACTCCCTCTCTCTCTGACCCTCCCCTGCTCACGCTGTCTCTCAATCTCTCTCTCCTGGAAATAAATAAAAATATTTAAAAAAAAAAATTTGAGGAAGAGGCACAAAAGTCGAATGAAAAGGAAATGGGAAAGTGCAAAAAGTGAAAGAACTCAGAACAAAACATAGTGATTCTATTAACTTTCACTTCTTTTTTTTATTTTAAATTTTTTGGAGAGGGTAGTATTAATAACATTTGAATATACCAGATAAAATTCAGTTGTTGGATTTTTGATTAGAAGGAAATTTAAACATAAAAGGTACAAATAGCCAGTAAAACATTTTCCATAACCTGAGGTGTCATATGCAAATTTTATTTTTTAATTTGATTTTTTTCCCTCTGGCAAATAATTTTTCAGTGATCTGAGGTCATTTATCCAGATAGCAGAAGCTAGAACTAATAACATTCACATGTCTAAATATTGGAATTTCTTTCTGACTTGCAATTTCACTTTGTAAATGAAGCCTTTCCTCCAATCCCCCCCACCAATATCATATCCTTTTTTTCCCCTTAAGAGGCTTGCTATGAGGTGTTGTACAACTACTCTCTTAGATTTTTCATCTTGTACGTACATACATTGGTGTACATTTTATGTAGGTTATTTTCCTTTCATACATTAGTTTTTTGGCATGTTCACCAGAAAAATAGAAGAAACTGAGTAGAAAAATGAACAGAACAGAAAACCAAGTAACAAACAGTGGTGAAAAGATACTCAAATTCATACGCATTTAAAAAAAGGCGAATTAAAGTGAGAATGACCTATTACTTTCCAGCTATCAGGCAAACATTATAAAGCAGAACAACACTAAATATTGGAAGAGATGTTGGATTGTAGGAATCCTCATGTTATCCTATTGGGGATGTAGAGTAGAAAAGTCATTCTGGAGAATTATCTGCCAGAACTGAGTGTAATAAATCAGGCATATGCATACTCTGTGACCAATAGGCAGGCTTCTGGATATATAGTCAAGGGAAATTCTCTTACAGGTCCATGTAAGTAATTCATGAGAAGATTTTCATCACAGCTTCTCACAGAAGCAGGAAGTTGTAGGCAATCCTGGTATTGGTCTCTGGTAGTGATGTTACATGCAGTGTTGTGGATGCGTGTTTTTGAAGCGCTTACTAGAAGCACACAAAATCACATGGATACAAAAAATTATACTTTTGGAAGGAAGAAAGGTCTGAGGCACATATCATTTATGCAAGTTAAATATATACAAAAACAATACATAAAACAATGTAATGTTTTACAGGGACATAGAATAATAAAAAGGAAAGGCACAAAAAGCTTTAGTTATATAAGGGGTGAAAGAATAAATGGGGGAATTAGAACAAAAAGTAAAATAAATTCAGAGGGTATCTTTCTAGTATAGCCAGAGATTACAGTGTGTCACGAACAAAGAATAATTAAGAATTAAATAAATTAATTAAAATAATTAAACTTGTAAATTAGGTCCAAAAATGACAAAGTAAAGTTAACTTCAGGGTATGGCTTTGCCTTCACACAAAAATAAATTCATAATGTATATTAAATTATTTGTTATTAATTGAAAAGATAGATTCTGTAGGTTACATCATGGGAAATTAAATAATAAGGCAAGAAAGAAAAGATTGGGAAGAGTTCATTAATCCAAGAATTATAGGAGAAATGTTTGCAATCACCTGTCAGATTAAAAGGTCTTATTTGAAGAAATGAATACTTGCCGAATATTTTCTCAATTCTAAGAACATTGTAAGAATAAAGGAATGTATTACAACGGAAAATAGAATTAGATCAGCTGTGGGCTTTTATTCTGCAACATTGGAAACCAGAATATTGTTTAATATGGTTTTTAAACTTGATGACAGAATTGCAAAGAGAAAATGTGATATTCTTCCAACTCTCAAGAGAAGTGTAAAACAATTTAGAAATGCAGTTTGAGAATTTTTACAAAGTATACCTTTGGTGAAAAATACTCAAAGAACTACTGTCATATGAAAATTGAAACAAAAATGAGGCAAAAAATTGATAAATTTGCTAAGTAAAACAAAGATTTGGTCGATTTTTAAGTGACAAAATGGGTAAATCATTGAAACCATGGCCTAGAGAAGAAGAGGTGAAAAGTCTGTTACTTATGAAAGAAAAGGTGTCTGGCATCGTCACAGATGATATAAGTAGGATCGTGTGTCTGTTCTCCGTTGCCTTCGAATATCAGAAGCCACTAAGTGGATGGGATGACTCTCTCCCACAGAGTTTAGGCAAATTTATTGGGATGTACAAGCAAAAATGGATTCCTTTTGGTGCTTTGCCGGTAGAGTGGCATTTTGCATGCTGTGGTACTGCCACTCACAAGGACAGAACCCATAGTGTACCCTTCTCACCAGAATACTGCTGCTTGGAGTGCCCTGGAAGCTGGGCCTAAACCTGATGCAGACAAAACATCACAATACACCTGAAAGAATCCAGTAACTAGAGAGAGAGGAAGAAACCATATTCAGGATAGAGGATGCTCTTAGCAAAGCAGTCCTCCTAAAAGGGATCTGGGAATCAATTCTAAAAATGACGAATTTAAAAAAGAAAACACAGGACGTCTTCCTAAGAAGTAGCAAATATAAAGTTCAAACTAATAATAACAGAGAAGTGACTGTTGAAGTCCTAATTAACGGTCTTGAAAAATCTGATGCAAGGAGTGTGAAGAGCATTAGTCATTAGGGAACTGCAAATTAAAACCACAGTGAGATACCACAGCACACCTACTAGAAAGGTAAAATTAAAAAGACTGTACCAAGTGTCCAGAGAGATGTAGAGACGCTGGAACTTAATACACTACTGATGGGGACGTAAAATGGTACAGTCTTTGTGGAAAGCAACTTGGCGATTTCTTAAAAGTTGAACACACACATACCATATGGATAGTGGACAAAGCGCATCCACTTTTTAAACACTTCAGTCATTTCTCACATTCTGTTGGTGAGAACTAATCTCAGGCCTTGCACGTGAACCACCTGAGGCTGGGTATTTAAGGCTGCACTCACTCTCAGGTTTGTGTAGGTGCAGGGCCAGCGCTAACAAGACCCTGAGAGTAAGTGCATCCTTAAATTTTGCCTCATCCTGCCGCTGGCTCCGCACAGGCCCAAACCTGAGTGCAAGAGAGGCCCTGAATGCAGTTTTCATCTAGGCAGCTCCCTCCCTGGGCAGTGCCTCACTCTGGAAAGAAGATGGTTAAGTTCTAGTGAATAAGTTGCCTTCTCTCCCTCTCCTAATAGAGAGGTCTTTAAAGCAGGGCTTGTGATTACCTTATTCCCTGGGCACAGGATAGTAATCACTGAAAGGAAAAAAAAACACACACACAAATATTTCCAAGGAAAAGAGAGAGAGGAGCAGGGTGGGAAAACACTTCTGCTCTGTCACATCAACAAACTGAGATATATTAAAATTGTCCATGACAAAAAATAAATATATTACATATATAAAATATACCTTCTAAATTATTTGATTCTTACAACAATCCCAATGGTAAGGAAAAGCAAACATTGTAGCAGAGTTTTACAAACAGGAAGATTGAGACCTATTTCAGGTTCACCATTCTTGTGTCAGAATCTGATGGTTAATTACATTCCTCTGTCTGGCTTCATGTCTCTCTCTCTAATTACATGTTTGAACAGTTGCAGAAATTGCCTTTTACATGACTTATACAGGGAGAACTAGCTCCATTTGTGATTAAAAATTATTTCATACCTAGAAATGCAATTATTCATGTTTTTATCTTTATCATAAGTTTATTATTATAAAATGAGTTTTCTATAATAGACACTTGTTTTTATTATCATCACACTTAGAATTTTTCCATGTACTACATTGCTTCAATTTTTCTCCAAAGTAAAAAAAAAAATGATTTTCTCTTTTTGGTTATAATGTAGATAATTAGATACAGCATTTCCATAACAATTAGATTAGTTCTATCATTTAAATAATCAGCTTCCTTTAGTGCTTTGTAGATGTAGAAACATACTAATTTAGAAGATAAATGGTAGGTTCCCTGGAATTGTGGTCAAATGTATCTCATGTGTTCTTTATCAAAACTGATATGACAGCCTCAAGTCTGCTATATGCCAGCACATTCCTGTGCTTCCTTTAGTGTTATCTTCTTTAACACAAAAGATTTCATTTGTTTGAATTTTTATGGTTGTTTTTGCTTGGTTTAGAATAATAAGCATACTGGGAAAATGTGTATATGCACATATTATAAAAATAAATAATATATACCTCATTATTAAAAACACACCATCTAGATCATCTCTGCTTTGTGTTTAAGGAGCTTTTCATACAAGATCTTTTACCAGTAATTTGAAATCATTCTTCTAGTAACTTCTGTACACTGTGGGGAATTTAATTGTTATTGTCCTCTCCAGTAATTTATTCATCAGTGGGAGACATACTTCTAAGAATCTTGATTGAAAACCTGCTTATTTTCTTAGCTGGAATCTAGTAACTAAAATGTGTTTGTAGGGTATCTTAGGAGAAGACCAACAGGAGTGCCGTTTCAGAAAACACTTGGTAAAGGAAGTAATTTCATGAACACTTAATCGTGGACTGCCTGCTTCACTGTTTCAATAATTATTTATGAGTGAACTACTGAAATGAGGTAAAGGAAAAACATCTTGAATCTACACATTTGCTTTAAAACATTTTGCTACTCAGGGCATTTCACAGAGCTTTTTGCATGGTGATATACTAAAAGTGATACGTGTTTTTATGTGTGGATGTGCACTTGTTTGTATACACAGAGCATATTATATACGTGCATTACACACTGTATATATGTATGAGAAAAGACATTTTGTCAGGGGCTGTGTAATAATACCTAAAGAGATATACATATAAGAAGTTTAAACTCAAAATAACAGTGTACATACAGCTAAACAATTAATAAGAGTAACCTAGGAGACCTGTCAAATGTATCACATTTGTGGTATGGGGCAAGTTGTACAAGAAGGAGCTTTGAGAAAGCACAGTTCACTTCAGGGGAAAGCAGTTAGGAGGGAGGTTGGATTAGGTCTGAAAGGATTCACGGCACATGGGAACTTAGAGAGAGGAAGAAGCAACATGGTGGCCTCTGAGCAAATGCAGGGTGAGAATGCCTGGGCGGAGCGAGAGGTTTGCCTATGTCTTAGAGGTGGGCTGTGGACATTCGGAGGTTGAGTGTAGTATCTGAATCCAAATGTTAGAAACGAGATTGCCCTCCCATTCGTGCTTCTTTACACCATCATGGCAGGATACAAGCCAGCTGCAGATCACAGCACCTCTTCCACATTTTTCTTCGGATCACTGGCATGCTTTGTTGTTCAGTGGTTTGTCCAGCTCTCTCGCCCTTCACTTGGCTCTTCGCTCTGGGTTTGGTGTTTCAGTCTGGCCCTTGCCACTATCAGCGATGGCTCCTAAATCTTTATCTGACTTACATCTTCCTCCTGCACGTCTAGGGAAGAGGATGTCTTGCTGGTCCTGGGCTTACAGATGTTTCACTAACTGCGTCCATCATATCAGACCCACAAGTGATGGTCTCATGTGTCTATAACTATAAATAAACAAATGAGTGAGGAATTATGCAATTCCCGTTCATTATTTATTGAGCAAATAAAAGATGAAGCATAGAAGAATCTTTGGCCATTTGTTAGTGCCAGCCCGGATGCATTTTCTGCCCCTCTCTCATTTTCCATTCTCTCATTTTCTGCTCCTCCACACTGTACCGCTGACAAGGCTACCTCCTTGCCGCAGCTCATGTTCCCTGCCTTCTCGCACTGAAGCCCTTTCACAAATCATCACCTCTCTCCAAATAGCTTTCTCAATCTTCTTTCCAAAAATATGTCACTAGCGTCTCCAAGAACTTACTGACTACTCCTCTTTCTTTCTGACAGTTCCTAAAAACCTTTCCAAAAAAAGTTTGACTAACACTCCATTCATTCCAGAAAATACTTCTACAGAAGCTATGCCAAATTCCCACAGCACCTTCCCCATGTCCTCTCCCTGTCTGAAGTTTATCTATTTATCCAAATTCAGTCCTAGCTTGCATCTGTGTTCATGAACCTGACCACGAACCTGAGCACCGCAGCCCAAAGTGATCCCTCCTTCTTCTGAACTCTTGTAAAATTTATTGTCTGAATAATTTATCTGGCAGTGAATCATGTCTACCTTATGACATCTCATAACTGTCTGGTGCTGTTTTTTAAATATTCTGGGGTTTTTTCTTCACACGGTTGTGTTTTCTTTTCTAACAAAGCAGCACTTGTGTATTTTATATTTTTAACAGTTCCTAGCTAACAGCCTTGAACTGTAGGCACTTAGTAAATATCTCTTGATTTTAGTTAATTTCTATTTGATTAGAACTTAGTCAAAGTCGTTCCCATTATTCCCCCACTCCCCCACTGCCCCATCATTGGTTTTGATTTTGATTTTACTTAAGGATTGTGGCTCATTAATCTGGCTCCTCAGTGAGGTCTTTCTGCTTGAATCAGTCCCATCTACTAATGACACGATTTTGAAGAAAATCGTATCAATGAACACAGGGTTGGAACATTAATAATGGTGAAGTTTTTCAGTGTAGTTGGGTCATGTATAAGGTAAAGAGGTAAGATGATAGTTATGAGGTCATATGATTAGTAGTTTAATGAAAATCCACTTGAGAAATATATAAGCATAAAAGATACAACTGAAAATTTAAAAGTATCAGTGATTAGAAAATAAAGATTCTGGTGCGCCTGGGTGGCTCAAGTCGTTTAAGTGTCTGACTTTTGGTTTCAGCTCAGGTCATGATCTCAGGGTTTTGTGGGTTCAAGCCCCACGCTGGGCTTTGTGCTGGCCCTATTTCAGATTCCCTCTCTCTCTCTCTGCCCCTGCCCTACTCTTGCTGTCTGTCTCTTTTAAAATAAAGAAACTTAATGAAAAGAAAGAAAGAAACATTCTATTCAAAGTCACACAGTTGTTTAAGTAGTGAGTAGAGTTTTAGGCTTTTATATTATGGATGAAGAACAAAATCAGGACCTGCCATTCTAATTTTTTTTTTTTTTTTGCCATTCTAATGTTTTTAAATATTAGGGAGGAGTCAGTCATTGAAGTGTTGCAGGTGAGGCATATATCAACCCTGGCCTAACATAACCAAATAGGAGATTGGCACAAATGTGGAGAACAAAAGCAAATGATTTTATAATAGGTGGTAAACTGTCCCCAGTGTTCTTACTGAGGGATTAGTGCCAGCCTTATGGAGCACTGTGGAGACATTATGTAAGTCTCCTTTATAGGCTTTGTGCTTGTTAACATTTATCTATTTAGAATTGAAAGAATGTTTGTGATTACCTAGAAGCAAGGAGAGACTAAGGGTCAAATAGTTGGTATTTGTCTAATTTTACGGATGAAAATTATATATGTATATAGCACAGACATGGTACATTCATACTGGGAATCTCTCTCCCTCTCTCTCTCTCTCTTTCTCTCAGTGCATCTAGTTCCCTAGTACTAGTTGCACAAAGGTTGGAGAACAACAGAATGAAGAATATACAGGATGTATGATGGGGTTGCTTAGAGGAAAGACAGGGATTTTAGTTATCCAAGTTCAGTATGAACTCGACTATTGAGTTTATACACTCAAAATCTAAATTTTTTTAGTTTGCTTATTTTTGTTTTAATTTGAATTTACTAATGGGAAATCCACTAGAATATCAGGAGGGCTTAGAACTGGTCAAATGAAAGGTAAGGATGGCAGTGAGGTTGTTGAAAAGGAGGGGACTTTGGAGGCCTGCACTCTCTGCCTTCAGATACCTGAAAAGAAAAAATGGCACAGAGAAGAGGGGTTACATTCATTGCACTGCTGCTCTGGAGGGCGGAGCAATAATAAATGAACGGGAGTTATGAGGAGTTGCGTTTTGGTTAAATGTAAGAAAAAGCTGACATGTGGAGCCCACATAAGGTGGCCAGCGGAAGTTCTTACATTTACTGAGACCTATCATCTAGGGAATCTTTTTAACAAAACCTGTTGGGCTAAATGACTCTTCGAATTCCTTCTACACTTGAGACTAATTCTAGGACAATCCTGGTTTTCAAATGCATGTTGGATGGTATCCTCTTTCAATTATGAATCTTACTGTACAAAAACACAGAAAACCCGTCGCATACCTCGTAAGGGTGTCCTTTTTATGTACCATGGAGGCCACCTACAGATAATGTGAGAAATGTGTCTCCTTTGTGACTTTACTTTAAAATTGCTCCCAGGTCTTTTCTAAAATACAGTTGTTTTTGCTATTTATTTCAAAATACAAAGTGAGGCGAGGAGTAAGATGATCTCTGTGAATTGTCTTCAGGAGCATTTTCCTTTCAGCTTTAAGGCCCTGGTCCCCTGTATACTCAGTGGCATCTGAATTTTATTTCAGAGACTGATATTAAAAAACTGGCCTCCTGAATGTCGGATGCATCCTAACTGCTGCTACTATGGTACATTAGGGACTCACTACTTAACACTCACACTATAATTTCTAGTAATAGCTTGATTTCAGTTTTTTCTTCCTAGACTGACCTTCTTCATGACTACCTTACTGAATATCATTTGAATATTACCACAGAATGAACCACCCCAGAATGAGTGACTTATAATAACAAACACCTTTTCTCATGGGTCTGCCAGTTGGTGAGGTTGCTCTTGTGACTTGGACTGGTCTGAGAAAGACTCACACTTATGTCTTTGATCAGCATAGGGTCAGGTAGGCAGCTGTGTAGATCTTTGCTGGGCTCTGTCACATGTAGGGCATCTTACCTAGGCAACTGGATTGACTTGGTTCTGCTCAGTGTGGCCTCCCGTACTTCTGTAGGCACACTTGGGTTTGTTCTTATGCAGCATCTGGGCTCAAGGAAGAGTAGAAGAATGGAAATCTGCTTCAGGTTTAGCACAACAAGCATGTGGTCACTTCCTTTGCACTTTACTGGCTACAACAAGCCAGAAGGCTAGCCCGTATTCAAGTCACATTGCAAAGAATATAGTTACAGCAAAGGGGTGGAGAACATTTTTGCAAGCAATTCACCATATAGATCTCTTGAGAATATGCCAGTTTTAAAGTAAAGAATTGAGAGACTGCCAAATGCCTAAACTCAATCAAATTCAAACTTTCCAACCTGGAGTCATGGACTTCTGAATTCCTATGTAGCCTTCTCTAAGAAGTCTCAACAGTAAGAACGCTCTGCCTCCAGAAATGTGATGTGGTTTGGCAGGGAGGGAAGGAGCTATGGACTCAGAAAAAACTGACTGTAAATTAGGAGCCATGTTAAACATTGTAGCTTATAATTTATAATTTGTACCCCAGATCTGTGTCCTGTCTTTCCTTCTTCATTTTGTAGTTTTGCTGTATGTCTTGTTTACTAAATTGAAATGCATGGCAGGAAAGCTTCTAAGATGGCCCCAAAGGTTTCTGCCTGCTGAGGCATTCGTGACTTAGTGGAATCCCCTCCCCTTAAATCACTTGCTTCTGGCAAATAGAATGCAGCAGCATTGATGGATGCCACTTTCACGCTTAGGTTAGAAAACAGTTAGAAAATGATTGTTTGGCATCCATCTTGCAGACTCTCTGTTGCCTTCTCAACTTGTACAGTTTGATAAAGCAAGATGACATCCTAGAGAGGCTGAGGTGGCAAAAACTTCAGGGCAGCTTCTGGCCAGATGTCAGTAGAGAACTGAGACCCTCAATTCAGCAGCACATCGGGAACTGAATCTTCCCAATGACCACGTGAACTTGGAATCATAGCCTTCTCTAGTTGAGCCATAAGGTTATCTAAGCCTAGCTGGTGACCCCTTGATTGAGAGACCCTGTAGCAGAAGACCAAGCTGAACTGAGCTCTTGATTCCTGACCCACAAAAACTGTGTAATAGTAAATATGTATTTTAACCTACTAAGTTTTGGAATTACTTATTATGTAGCAAAGATAATTAAAACAGGTTATAAGAGTATTTTGTACTAGTTTGTATTAGAAATCCTAGATTTTCATGAAAAGAGTCTGCCAGTCAGTTCTTTGCGCTCAAGCATGTGGCCAGTTTCTATTTCATAGAACTCTATTTCTGTTTCATAGAATTATTGTGAAAATTAAGTGAGGTAGCAAATGGTCTGTCCACTGTGTGAAGTTGTACAGTGCATTTCATCTCTCTTGCTTTCTCCTTTCTTTTTCTGGTATTCTCTTTGCAATTTTCCCCTGAATGTTTCTCTTTTACATTCCACATTCCTCTGAATCAACCAAAGAAAGATATACAGAAAAAGAGTGGTGAAATTGAATAAATTTTTTCCTGAAGTAATTTTATAAAGGATGGCAAATTATTTGTCTTAGCCTTGGCTCACCTGAAAGATGAGTGTGAAGCAATGGCTCAAGCTTTAAGGGGTTTGAGCAGGAAAGCAGGGATGGGTGACAGAGGAGCTGGGTAAAAGTGTGTTCTGGAAGTGGCTCCACTAATTGAGATAACCTGCTTCTCAGTCCATGAGGCAGGGGCTTGTGGGGAGTAAGGAAGGGAGTATTTGTCAGCTTCTATCCCCACTGGTGTAGGCTTTGCACTGTGGAGCACTAACTCCCCCCTCCATCTGCACATCATACGTGAGAACTGTGTGGCCTCTGAACTTAGGCACCAACAGAGAAGCTTCAGGGATGGAGACAAAAGGTGAGAAGCTTGGGCATGATATCAGGCACTCTTCGACTGTTTAGTACCTGCATAAAGGTAGTCAGAAAGCCCTGGCAGAAGAGAGAGCCTCACCTTCAGGTTGGAACTGGAGATAGGAGAGCCGAGGGGGCCCAGAACATAACAATATGCATGTGGACAGAGAGGTAAAATATTTAGGAGGACAATGTTCTGAAAAGAATATGTTATAGACTGTTTATTTGTGTCTCCCCAAAGCTCATATGTTGGAACCTAATCCCCAATATGATGGTACTATGAGGTGGGATCAGGTGGGGTCATTAGGAGGTGATTAGGTCTTGAATTAGATTAGTGCCCTGATACAAGAGACTCCGGATAGCCTTTCAGCTTATCTGCCATGTGAGGACACTATCCGAAGACTATGAACCAGGAAACAGGATCTCACCAGAAATCACATCTGCCAGATGCCTTCATCTTGGGCTTCTGGCCTCCAGAACCGTGGGAAATGCATTTCTGTTGTTGATAAGCCACCCAGCCTATGATATTTATTATAGCAGCCTGAATACACTTATGGAGGTTGTGAAGACAATCCACTCGCAGGTAAAAGGAGGCAAGGATAAACTGTAGAAAAGAGCACAGAGACAAAGATAGGATTTTGGTAGAGATTAGGTAACAAAGTGAAAAGTGAAACATCAATCCCCTTTAAGATTGGGGGCCAAGGAAAGCAGAGGTATGACCATTACATACTCTAAAAGAGAAGCACTTTGTGTGCAGGGGAGCAAAGCATCTTGGATGAGGAGGAAGATTTGACACAAATCTGGAAAATAATACAAAATTAAATATACATAGCCTTCTCAGCTAAAATTAATGAGGGACAAAACTGCTTCTAATATCTGAAGGGTGTTAATGGGAAGAAGGGAGCATAATTACTTAGCACCATACCAGTAAACATAATTAGGAATAATGGTATGCAATTAAGAAAAGAAAAATTTAGTCACAACATCATGAAAGTTCCTCTGTGCTAGTGACATCTATTAAACTATGGCATCGTTTTCCAAAGCCAATTGGGAGGAGTTCTGTTCCATGAAGCACACAGAATAAATGAAATTAGGCTGCAAAAGGAACCCCTCATAGTATCTATAGATAGATATCTATCTATCTATGGATATCTATATATATATAGATAGATATCTATAGATATCTAGATCTATACATCTATCGATAGATCTATATAGATATCGATAGATCTATTGATAGATCTATATAGATATCGATCGATAATCTAGATATATATCTAGAGAGAGAGAGAGAGAGAGAGGTGCTGTAGAAGTTTGAATAGGTCCGAAGCACTGATTTTGTTTCTTTGACCTAGGTACTTAGTAAATTAGAATACCTTAGGGAATTAAAGTTTCTTTTCCTTTTTTTTTTCTTTTTTTGGGGCATGGACCCCAATATTGGGCTTGAACTCATACCCTGATCAAAACCTGAGCTGAGATCAAGAGTCAGATGCTTAACCAACTGAACCACTTACGCAACCCAGTAGGGTTTCTTTTCTCATATCAGTTGTTACTTGCTGCTACAGGACCTGACCGTTTGTGTACCACTGAGAACCAAAGCATTGGCCCAACAGTTGTCCACAAGGCCGTGCCCATCTCTTTGCAGGGTGTTTCCTGTGCTTCTGAGGTGAAAACTGGCAGTGGGAATAGCACTTTTAGGGCAATTAGACTCCTTAGTATTCTTTTCTTCCATCTGAAACATCTTGGTGAACTCCTTTTAAAAATAGATGGGGATTAAGTAGCGATCTGTTGCTGGATAAGTGAAGGGCAAATAAGGGTGACTGGTCTCGGCTTCAAGATTCCAAAGTGGTTACGCAAAAGTGGCAGGCAAGTTTAGGAAGGAAAGGCCTATTAGAGAGACCTCAGGTTGTTAAAAGGGAAACTAATGGTTGGGAGAAAAGGGTAAAGGGAATTGAATGGTAATTTTTTATAGTCTACTTTTTAAAAATGTCAGTGTTCCGATTTAGTCTTGATGCTTTAATAACTCATAAGACATTGAGGCTTTGGCAGCAAGTGTGCCCACGGAGGGAACTGCAGCGGCTGCAGTGTAAATAGTCTCTGACTGATTAGTATGAAAATGGCCCTTCCTCCCCACTTTCCTTTGTGATGCTGACAAGAAAGTGACCTGATAGCTGCATGAATTATGTATTTTCAGAAGACAGAGCTGCTAGAAACGGAAGACAAGAATGCTTGCTTTATACTGTTTTGTGCTTTTTCTACAGTGAATATCTGCGTAAATTTGCTGTGGTTAATTTATGAGGGAGGCCATCTCTGTTTAATATCCAGGGTACAGAAATTTGTTCTTCACACCTGCATTTTCATATAGTTTAGGATATTTCTGGATGTATCCTATGGGATAAGATATGGGATAATCCCATATCTTATGGGATTCTTAGATAAATTAAACGACTTAATACCCATAAAGTGCTTAGCATAGTGCTTGGTACCTAGCAATGATTCAATAAACACTAGATACTTTGTGATGAGTATTATGATTATGACTATAATTATTACATTACCTGCATTAACACCGTATAGTGCTTTAACACAATAGCCATCATTAACTTGTGACTTCTCTAGCAGACAGTAGGGCCCTAAGAAATAGGAGACAAGGTAGGAATATTTTTGTGAGGATGTGAGATGACCAATTTGGATAGTTCTAGATGCTGTTTCCTCCTTACCTTGCTAAGTTAGCCAGAGGTGGCTCAGTGGGTTGTTAGCCCAACAAAAACCCTAGGTCGATTCTAGCTATTGTGTTCCATGACTCTACCTTTGAAATAAGTTTGTTTCCTGTTGTTACTTTGTAGTATATATGTTTGCTGTCTCCCACCTTACCCCCTCCCCCACAAATATTCCAGTAAACGTATAGACCATTACAGGGTTGGGACCTCTATCTACAGGATTGTTGGCCATGATGATTTCAGACTACATGTACCCAGCCTAGGCTGTAAGACCATGAGAATTTAGAGGATTGCGTATGTTCCACTCCTTCTCTGCCTGTGAGTTTTGCACCTGTAAATCCTGTATCGGTACCACATGACATTAGTAGTGTGGGTCCTTGGACACTTCGCAGACCAGCTATTTCATTGAGGAAAAATAATACAAGCTCTTGGGTTTCTCAAGAGCATTGTGCCCTGCAGAAATAGAGCGGTCTCAAAAAAATGGACATTATTAACTCTGCAGAAATTTCACAACTTTACCTGGCCCTTATTACAAGTAGCATTAGTGCTAACCTGATAGCATTTTCCAAGGAAAATTGATGTATGAAATCTTAACTCAGTTTCTCTTTTTCTCTGATCTCCCTGTCCTGATGCAGTTTGTTCATTTCCATCCCCTCTAATTCAGTTGTCCTCAAAGAGAGCATTAAAAAATTGGATTAATAATTAGTTCTTCTGATCAAATTGTTATAATCATTTAAAATATTACACACAGAGGCATATATTATTATCTATTTCAAATTAGAGATCATCTACTAATTAGAAATGAATGACACTATTAAATAAGGGCTTAAATATAATGAAGTCGTACTAAATAAGAAGAAAATGCCAAATGAGGCCCTACAACCAACAAAAATGTTTAAATGAAAAAGAAAGGATCATTATGATCTGAGATACATTAAAGTGAGATAGAGGTAAATGCCTTTTTCAAAAGTTCGCTAAAACAGAAAGTATAGAGAGAAATAAAACCACTCCCTTCTGACATTGAAGAATGCCCATCTCTTAACAGCAAGTATGAAGAATAAGTAGGTCATAATGATGAGAATGTAAAATGGTATGATATTGGCTCCTTATCTTTAAATGAAATTCTAATTTGACTCTAGCACAAGGAAGGGGAATGAATATGGTATGTTCTCCCATGCGAGCTGTCAGAATGATAAAACTGGATATGCTCTAAATCAGCTTTTCCATGGACAGCTGGTTCATCATCATTAGTATGTATATCCTTATTAATATCTAGGCCACTCAACTATATAAAAACTAGTTTGCTGTTCTTTGAAATTTAGCACTACTCTAATCAACTGCAAGGGTGTGTGTACAAATATCATGCTATAATGAACAAAGAAATATTATTTTGGAAAATACTTTGCTATGCCACTCAGCTTTAAAAATATTTTAGAGGCTCTTGGGATGCCTGGGTGGCTCACTCGGTTAAGCGTCCGATTTCGGCTCAGGTCATGATCTCACGGTTCGTGGGTTCAAGCCCTGCATTGGGCTCTGTGCTGACAGCTCAGAGCCTGGAACCTGCTTCGGATTCTGTGTCTCCCTCTCTCTCTGACCCTCCCCTGCTCATGCTGTGTGTGTGTCTCTCTCTCAGAAATAAAAACATTTAACAAAAATTTTTTAAATACTTTAAAGGTTCTTGTTAACAGTATAGAATGTCTCCATATCTGTGTATTTCTTATCCCCTTACCCCCATGAGTTCCTCAAAAGGCTGTTGAGTCAGAAGGCTTTTTCAGCTGGCTAAAGTGACCTGCCAGAGACAGAGGTCCTTTAAATTTCAAGTGAACTGGATTAAAATAATTGACCATAAGATTTGAGTTCCTACCTAGGAGTTTAGTCATATTTTTGTGGCCATTATCAGACTGTCTTTGGAAGTACAAAATCATGTAAAATACCTTAAATGATCAATTCCAGTATTCACTACAAGTGCAGAAACTGAAACAGAGACAGTTAAATGAAATACTGAAGGATGCAGCACAGACCTAGGTCAAGAGTGTCAATGAAAATCTGAAGACCTTTCCCAGTATTATATTGGATTGAGGAATATAAAAATGTTTCCTCTTGGTGCTTGTCAGCATGCCTGTTCGATTTGCCCAGAGTTGGTATAGAAATACTTGTATCTGGACTCCAAAAATATTCTGCGGCTTAGTCACAATAGAAAGTTTGCCTTCCTACCTACCTCCTTTCTTCCTTCCTTCTTTTCTAATTTTTTCTTAACTAGATGGCAGTTGAGGTCATTTGAATAGGCTAAGTGTCATGTGTCCATTCCTCTGACAAACTTTAAAATCAAAAGGATTTTTTTATTTAAATGTTTTTTCAGTCTTATTTCCCATTCCTAGGTTACAGAAACAATTTACTTTCCAAGCTTTAAAGATCCTGAAATTCAGGACCCTCTGTTCACTTTCAACTCTGCTGTCAAACCAGGAATGCTTTCCTGAGTTCACCTCTTTATTGTATTACTTGAATAGAAGGAGCAAGGAGTAAATTAAATATCCAGCATGCTAGATCTTCCTACCTACCTCCCAAAGTAATTGGTTTGTAGGAGTATTATCTCCTTCCATCGTTATATTTCAATGGTCGTATATGTAGGTCTTTGAAAAAGATATTTTCTGAGTCATAAAACTGCAAAGAGTCTTGGAGAAGACTTACATACATTTCAAAGAGGCAAGAGAAGAATTTACAGAGCTTCTAAGGTCAAGCTTCAATACCAGCTGAAGGAGAAAGAGCAGAGAGAGTGATACATAAAGGTATTTATTGGCCAGAATAGAGCATATTGCTTCTGCTCACCGTCTTCTCAAAATAGCTCCACTACATAGCTCTGTTATCTTCAGTGGCAGCTAGCCATTTTGGTCTTGCTCTGGTCTAAAGGAAGAGAGAATATGGATTTTAGTGGACAGCTAGCAGTTTTCACCACACTTGAGTGTTTACCAGGTTCTAGGCCAAATCAACAGCTAAATATATTATTTAAGTACTGTGACAACAATCTGAGAATTAGGTATTTGTGTTCTCATTGTGTAAAGGAGTTCTAAAGCTTAGAATCATTAGTGACTTGCTCAAGGTTGACTTGAATAATCAATAGCTGAGTAAAGATCCAGATTGTATCTTTATGACTAAACAGTCCATGATCTTCACCACTATGCTACAAATACATGTAGAGATGCAGAGAAAAACAGAATGTGTATGTGTGATGATGTATGGAGAGTGAAAGAAACAGACGAAGTTTTCCATTTAATTGTTTGTGCTTCATATTAGATAGCTATATAATACAGTATGATTGATCCCATATATTCTTTCATTGATTTCTCTCAATCCCAACAGAATTCTACCTCCCTAAATGCCTCCCAACCCCCCAACCCCATTCTCTCAGGGCGTTCAGTCTCAGATGACCCAAACTTTATTTGAATAGTGCCATTTTAGTGCCTTTTCATCTTAAAGTAATAATCCTTTAACAAATCAGGCATGTGCAAAACACAAAAGGAATATAACTTTTGAAGCATGAATCTCAAGCTTATCTATTTAATCTTTTTGCTCAAAAGACTTTCATCACTGCTAACTAATGGAAGACGGAACAGAAAAAGGACAGAAGGAAAGAAAAAGGAGGAAGCATTTTAAAAGCCAGGGTAGAAAAGAATCCAGAAGGCAGAAGACTAAAAGCAAAGAGAAAGAAAGTTATAAATCAGATAAAGAGAATACCAAAAAGGGATAACTGGTCTTCGGTTTGGACTGTAGTGTTTATCTCCAGTAACTTAAAATATTGAAAATGAAAATAAATACAAAATTTTGAGGATTTAACTTAAAAGCTTTTTAGTGTTTATTTTAGAGAGAGAGAGAGAGAGTGCAAGTTAGCACCTGAGTGAAGGAGGAGCAGAGAGAGGAAGACACATAATCCAAAGCAGTCTTCAGACTCTGAGCTGTCAGCACAGAGCCTAAGGTGGGGCTCGAACTCAAAAACCGTGAGATCATGGCCTGAGCCACAGTCTGATATTTAACAGACTGAGCTACCCAGGTGCCCCTGAGGATTTTTTTTTTTAACTTTTTAAACAATGATGAAAGATGCTGAATTACTCAAAGGAGGGAAAGAGGGATACTTTCTAATTTTTCACTATTGTACTTGACCTTGGGCGTATTTTATGTAATAGACAGAGTCTATGCATTCAAAGTATATGAAGAACCTTTCTAAATTACATGTGGTGATTATCTGCCACAGAGTAATGATGTGTGATTCAAGATAAGGTTCACTTTTTATGTTGAACCACAAGCATTGCTCAAGTGTTCTATCTCTGGGACCAGCTTAGAGATATTTGAGCTAAACTGCTAAGGATAAACTTAAGCTGTTGTTAATTTAAGTTGGAGGCTATAACTGTATATCTATATATCTGTCTATGTGCATATATGTGCATATACACATTTTCTCAGTTATTTCTAATCCTGAATCTTTCTACAGAATGTTGGTTTGCTTTAAGCAGTAATGTGAGTCTGCATTTACATGTTTTAATGGCAACTTAAATATCAATAAAAACATATACAATTGCTATGTGAAAATACTTCACATATAAATGATGTTTTTGTAACTATGTATGTATGTGCATTCATGCAATAGTAATTATGGATTTAGCTCTGTTCTAGATGATAAGGAGGCGGGGAGGCCAGAACAGACACACTTTTCATAGAACTTTTATCCTAGTCCACATATAATTATATGCTTGTGCCTTAAAAGATATATTTATTTAAGAGACAAAATATTCAATTTGGTAACTTATCACATGAATATGTTTTGAACCTTATAAAAACTCTGCTACAGTGAAAATGATAAGAATATAAGAATGGTATTAAGAAACAGGAATAAAAATAACAGGAGAGACAGCAAAGGAGTTTAAATCACAACATTCTCCAAAAGAATGGAGGAGTGATATTTGAACAAAGTAAACACATATACATTGTCTATTTCAGAGTTTGGACACATGAACCCTATGGGCAGGGGAAAATGTTTCTAGAGAGGTTCTGAAGGATTCTGTGCTTAGAGGTAACAAGTACTCCAGAAGGTGCAGAAAGGAATAGCACTAAACATAGGTGAGACTACTCAGAAGTGTGTAAACAGAAACCTTAGATTTCCAATGCTCTCCCTTTTCCATGCAGCCAAGCAACTAACCTCTCCCACTCCCCAGGAGGTGAGAGGATCATTATTCTTGGAGAAATTGGAGCAGAGATATTCTTAGCTTATGGGCACTGGACTTGGTAGTGTTACTAGACAAAGAACTAGTTCCAAACTCAGGTTTGGCTGCTCACCGATGAAAATAAATAATAGACAAGTGATGGTGGAAAGGAAAGCTTGCTCTGTTCTGGAAGCCAGCACCCTGGGAAGATGGTGGACTAATGTTTCAAAGACCATCCTCCCCATCCAGGCAAAGTTAGAAAGTTTGAAAGAGAAGGCATGGGGGAAAGTGAGGGAGAACCACTTTGTGCAGGAGAAGCAGGTGTCCAGGCTGTCAGTCATATGTGGCATGACCTGAACGGATTTGCTGGTGTCTTCCACAGCTGTTTTCAAATGTAGTCAGGCCCTATATTCTGGGAAAGTTGGGCCTTTCACTCCTTCAGGCCATGGCCTGCAAATCTCAAAAAAGTAAGTTAGTTCTGCTGCAGATCAAGGGACTTAGGTCAGCAAGCAAGGAGTGCATAACCTTGAAGCAAGTGAACACTTAAAACTAGTTGGAGCGCTGTTACAGCGGAAGGCGGGAATGAAACCAGCAGGGAAAATAGAAATAAGTTGGACTATGGGATCCTCAACCTTCCCTGTTTTGCTTTTCAGAGAGAAAGTGGCCAAGCTATAACGTACTTTCTTCCTTCTCCAGGAGAGTAAATGCTTCTTCTCTGCTGAATTTTAATTGTCTAGCAACTAGACCTATGGCATTTTGGGGTCCCTTAGTCTTTCAGGGCTGCTCAGTGTCTGGTTTGGGGGTGGGAATCAGGATCAGGCTCTTCTACACTTGGCTATACTAATCTTTTAATGGACTAATCTTCTTAATGGGCTGGAAATTCTCTAGGCTATCTTCTGGGTGTAACATTTTATAATTTTGCTTTCTGATCATAGAGTGAGCATACAAAGGCACTGTGCATATGGGGCTCCTGGGTGTCTTAGTTGGTTAAGCATCTGACTTTGGCTTAGATCATGACCTTGCTGTTTATGAAATTGACCCCCATGTCAGGCTCTGTTCTGACAGCTCAGAGCCTGGAGGTTGCTTTGGATTCTGTGTCTCCATGTCTCTATGCCCCTCCCCTGTTCGTACTCAGTCTCTCTCTTTATCTCTCAAAAATAAACATTTAAAAAATTTTTTAATTAAAAAAAAGGCATTGTGCATTTAAAAAAAAAAAAAAAAGAGGATTCTGTATTGTTCCTAAAGTGAAATCTACCAATTAAACTAGAGTTTAAGATTAAGATTTTTATTCCAGGCATTTACCTTCAGACAGAGACATCATCAAAGAAATAATTTTGAAGGTGACTTGCCTCTACATAAACTCTCCACATTTAGAGTTCTGAAGAGCTGTCATGAAGGTCTATGGAATAGGATGAAACTTAATATACAGCTGCCCCTGATTTCTAAGTGCAGAGGACAGGAGAATAGAAGATTTAAAAATATTTTGGTGGAGTGCCTCGGTGACTCATTCAGTTGGGCCTCGCTCTCCTGGTTTTGTCTCAGGTCATGATCTCACGGTTTGTGAGTTTGAGCCCTGTGTTAGTCCACACGCTAACATTGTGGAACTTACTTGGAATTCTGTCTCTCCCTTGCTCTCTGCCCCTTCCCTGTTCATGTTCTTGCTCTCTCTCTCAAAATAAATAAATAAATAAAAACTTAAAAACATTTTTTGGTTACTTGACCAAATACGGTTTTGTGTTTTGTTTAAAGGTTTTTTTTTTTCTTTTCTGGATATGTAAATGTTTCTCTGAACACTATATTAATAAAATGCAAATGATGGATTTCTTTCCTCATTAGATTCTTTTTTCTTTTATCCCTCAAGGCACATAGTGTATTACTACTTAGAAATATTTTGTTAAAGCAAGAAGCGATTTTCACAGAAAATTCCATAAATGTCACTGAAAAAAAAATAGGTTGCTTTACAAAATCTTAGGAACAGTTTTCTCCCAAATAGTGCATTTTCCAATTATGACAGTATAAGTCTCGTTTTTAAAGTTTAAATACTTAACCCTTAATTGTTTCCAGTTTTGTTGAAAATCAAGAAGAAGGGCCATTTTTGTCTAACGTACTGCTATAAAAAATAAGCTCTTAGTTTTAGCTTTTTGGACATTTTAATTGATGCCCATCTTATTCTCAGCTCTCAGAACCTTATCTAATGGGAGACTTTCTAGTTTACTCCATTACCTTATCTAAGCACATATATAAGCACATTTATCAGCTCTTTTGAAAACCTCTTTTAATAAGACTCTATGGCAAAAAAAAAAAAAAAAGAATTGTCATTTTGATGTAAACAAACTCTACATATAATGACTCAAATACAGTCATGAGATGGTGTGTCCTATTCTTTTTAATTTCATTTCTAAAAAGCCCCAACCTAGCAGATGCTTAATAACAAAATCCTTAATTGTTCTGCAAAGAGACATAAAATAGAAGATGTTACTTTGATCTCTTAAAACTTCAATTTCTGATCTCAGCTTTAAGTATAATCTTGGGCTCTTTTTCAAATGCTACTATCGAACTTCTGTTTGTAAGAGACTTTCATTTAGCACATTATTATTTTATTAATTCTAAGCTTTGATAGGTAATGTTGAATAAAGCTAGGATATAAATATATTTTTGGACTTAAGTTTTAAATATTTTTCCTTTCTAGAGCCTAGTTTCATACATAATACATATTTTCTTATCCATTTTAATTGGTGATTTCTTGGTTTGCATTTTTATCTACATATTATTTTCAATATTTCCTTCTGTTGTAATTCAGTGTTCTCTTACTTTGTATATGGTTAAAATTGAAACACACTTTTCAGTCTTGACCCATTTAAACAAAGTCTTCAAGAATCCTTTTAAATAAGTCATATCATTAATCTTTCGCCTAAATGTAATTTTTCGGAGGTCTCTATGGTTAGCTAAGTTTAGGTGGATTTTAAAAGCATGGTTCTGGGTGCCTGGGTGGCTTAGTCGGTTGAGCGTCCGACTTTCGCTTAGGTCATGATCTCGCGGTTCGTGGGTTCGAGCCCCGCGTCGGACTCTGTGCTGACTGCCAGCTCGGAGCCTGGAGTCTGTGTTTCCCTCTCTCTCTGACCCTCCCCTGCTCACTGTCTCTCTCTCTCTCCTAGCAATAAATAAAAATATTAAAAAAAAAAAAACCAAAAAAAAAAAAACCATGGTTCAGGGATGTTACCTGACCTAGGGCCGCCAAGATTGTGGTGGGCCTGGGAAACTGATTTGTTAGGTGGCATGAATATCCAGAGCTATTACCAGTTTCTTGGTGAGTGGGAGGGTTAAGATGAGTTAGATAGCTAACAGGCCAAGGAGAGTTAGGAGAAAAGAGCGAATAAAAACCTTGTGAGGATGGCGGGGGTGAGGGTGAATCTCAAAGATCTGGGGATCTTTACCTTTTGCAGATATATCACTCTAGAGATGCATGATGACACAAGTGCCATTAATTTATAGATGGAAACAACTTCAATATTCCACTAAATATTATGAGTTAATTGGAAACCTCCAGTAAGTAATGCATGGGCACAAATTTTTAATGCGAATGGAGGGGAAGGAAGAACTTATCTAGTATGTCAGCTGTCTATATTCACTTTGCTTTTACCTTGATGTAAGAGGCACACAGGAGACCTACTCTTACTCTTTAAAAAAAAAAAAAATATATATATATATATATATGTGTGTATATATATATATATATATATATATACATATATATATATATATATATATGTATATGTATGTATTTATTTGGAGACAAAGAGGGAGGAAGGGAGGTCGGAGGGAGGGGGCACATGCACACGTGTGGTAGAGGGGCAGAAGGAGAGGAAAAGAGAGAATCCCAAGCAGGCTCCATGCCCAGCATGGGAACACAGTGCAGGGCTCTGTCTCATGACCTGAGCTAAAATCAGGAGTCAGTCACTCAACTGACTGAGCCTCTCAGGTGCCCCTTACCTTTACCCTTTTCGATAAGGTGTGTTTCCTTGCACACTTTCCTCATGTGTTTCCTTGTGTGTTTCCTTGCATACTTTCTTCCCCACTCTCCTTACTTTATGTTTTCAAGTATTAGAAAAATGGTATTTGACTTAGTAGACTATTTTTTATTTGATTACTTCTGATGGTAAAATTAAGTAAAAAGTAAATAAAGCTTAGAATTAATGGAAGAAAATAACTCTATTTACTTCATTTCATGGAGATGTCATAAATTGACATATTTCTAGTTCTTGAATGGCCCCAGAACCAAAGTTATTTTTCTCCCCATGTTCATCCAGATCACTTACAGTTTCTGAAGTAGGATATAGTTGTGATTCATTGTATTTTATTTTATTCTATTATTTACTTATTTACTTATTATTTATTTATTTGTTATTTTAGCAAGAGGAATTGGGGGAGAGGAGGAGAGTGGGGAGAAAGAGAGAATCTTAAGCAGACTCCATGCTCAGCTCCATGCTCACCAATATGGGTCTTAATTCCCTGACCCTGGGATTATTACCTGAGCTGAAATCAAGAGTCTGAGTGTTCAACGGACTGAGCCACCCAGGCACCATGATTCATTGTATTCTAAATATGAGCTACTCTTCTAGAATCTCCCTTTCTTATTCCTCCCTGTTTGTAACTTTATCTTGGTTATTGTTGCTTTAGGAGAGTCATAGGAAGAACTTATAGTTATTATAGGGATCCATGACATGCATTTACTTTCCTAAAAATAAAATGGACAGAATTTATTGTCATCATTTGGTTGCTAAGCTGATGCACAAAAAAATAACTCGGGAAGTGGTGTGCAGTTACTTGAACACCAGGTACTTACATAGAGTCAGGGTGTTGAAGTCAGCGAATTATTCAATTTTAAAATTCTTTTGTCAAATACATCCCTAGCATGCAGTGTATGAAATGAGTGCTTTTTAACACATATTGCATCTATTTCAAAAACATAAACAAAAAAAGCGTGAAGTACTCTTATATAGTTCTTTTGCCAATTTTCCTTGTCTAATTGTAGGATTATAAACTCTTTTCTTTTTATCTAATGTCAGTGTTTCTTTAGGAAGAGAATGCTTTGATCATTATATTTATAATGCTTTTGTATTTTCATTCTGATTTTATATTTACTTCTTCAAACTTAATGCCTCTTTTCTGAGTGCATTAGCAAGTAAGGTTTCTCATATTAAAAATTTAGGGACAAATATTTTAACAGGGAAAATTTATGAAAGTCTTGAGTGTTAGTGTGAGAGGCCAGATGAACCATTTATTAGATTGTAATCATCCCCACATGGGCATATGGATTCATGATTAAGTATTTCTCATTTTTAGATAATGTTAAAACGCAATAAAAGAGTAGTGGCATACTGTATTTCTGTGGTTCTGGCTCTTGCTGTTTTTAGGTCCTAACATTGGGTGCACAAAATTCCCTCTCAAATTCCATCCCACATTATTAAGAGAAGTTATCATTTGCAGGATATAAGCTTTAAACACATCCTATCAGCTGCCATGTTTTGCCCTGTTTGTTTGTTTTTCCTTCATCTTCTGCTATAGCTCAGGTCCTCTTTGGAGACATCTGACAGTGAAGATAATTTGTTTGAGCAGTCTTTTGGACATCTTGAATTTATTGATACCATTTTTATTCTGTCCATCACCCACTCTTGTTTGCTCTTCTTTTATAGTTTGGAGTCCATCATTTGTGATGATTATTACATCTTATTACTACCACTTATTGCTGCTTTGTAAATATTCTCAAATATCTTTTCTCTTTTTTTCTTCACTTCACTCAGCAGCCTTCCATGAGCCCAAACTTATAACTTCTCTATGCTCTCACCTGTGTTGTTAAATATTTTTGGAAAAAAACAAAACAACACAAACACACAGCCGTGTTGATGTCATTATAAACGCAGAATCATCAACTTTCAAACAAGACTAAATTTCTCTGTAAACTCATGAAAATCTTATTTTGTCATAACTTATCACACTCCTTCCTCTATATGTAGTTTCATCTGATGCTTTTTCATTCATGTGGAAAATAGAACCTCGCATTTGTAAAGACTGTCACCACGTTATTTATCTGTAAGCAACTGCACCCATCTCCTGCATTCTTGAAGAAGAGCAAGTGTCCCTCTTCTTATCAAACGACAGTGTCTTCTCACTTGTCTCCAATCAGATCCCCTTTCTCCTTTACAAGGACTTTTCTCTTCCAGTCGTTTCCACAGTGCCCTGTGTCATCTGTTTCTCCCTCTCTAATGAATGGTCATCCTCAGAGTCCATATATGCTCTAGTGTACATCATTATACGTTTATTTTTTTCATTCAGTCTTCACTTTTTATGAAAATGCTATTTTCATTTGCTCTCTCCATTCCTCAGATCCCCTTATATCCTGTCTCCATCTAGCTTCATCTCAAAACACTTTTCTGATCTTTCACTGGTGGAGTCAGCAAGGACCCCAAATCAACAAATTACCACAAACTAAGTGGCTGAAATGACAGAAATCCATCCTCTGACAATTCTAAAGATCAGAAATCCAAAATGAGACTTATAGGACTACAATCAAAGTGTCAGCAGTTATGATTCCTTCTAGAGGCTCTAGGGGAGAACCCACTAGTGTTTTCTACCTTTAAGGACTGTTTCATTCTCTGATCACAGTCCCATGTCACTTTCCTTTTTTTCCCTTTCATTTCATCATCAGATTGTCTTCTGCCCTCACCCTGTGTCCTTTTGTGTCCCTCTTAGGATCATTGTGATTACCTTGGGCTCCTAGATTACCCCCTAGATAACCTAGGTTAAGGTTGCATTTCAAGATCCTTAATTTAATCATATCTGCAAGGTAGTTTTTGGAATATAAACTTAAATTCACAGGTTCATAGGATTAGTACCTGACATATTTGGGGCATCATTATTCAGCCTACCAGAGTGTTTTTGATAAGAGGCATTTTCTCTCTAAGTGGTGATTCAGAAACTCAGGGGGTATTTCTTTTTCTCTTTCTGCCTCTGCCATCTTAAGTATGAATATCCCAAAGTCGCCATTTTTTCTCGTATCAAATGGAAACATGAAAGAGCATGGAACCTCACAAGTGGAAAGTATTTAGGGGTGAGGCCTAGAAGGGACATTTTTCATTCCCTCACATTCTATTGATTAGAAATATTTTCATATCCAAATATAACTGCAAAACCAAGAACAAAAATGGAAATACAGTCTAGCAGTATGTCCAGGTTTGTTGATCTGCTTGGAATTTTTGCTATATTATTTTAAATAATATTTTTTAAAAATCTGAAATGAGAGTTTTAAATTTATACCACCCTTCCCTGCCCCCTGATAGTGAGCATGTGGACTTGGATCTATTTATTATTTCTTCTGTTCCTTTCAACAATATAGTATTGTAGTTACCATATTCATTCATCTTTTTATTCATGTAAAAGTAGTGATCACTTACTAGATATCCGAGACTATCGTAGAATACAAGTATTGATTTGGTCTTTATGTCTAAAGAATAATGTTGGTTCAGTGTAAAGATGGAATTAGAAGGAAGACCATATGCATGTCAATTAAAGAGTGTTTCAGTAATCATGGTATTTGGGGCTAGAGTGGTACATGGAAGAAATTTTGAAGGATAAAGGATTTGAGGTGATCCAGCAGCATACCAGAGTGACTGTATGATCTGAGGAGGAGGAGGAGTCACCAGAGATTCTCTTAATTATTTAAAAAAAAATTTTTAATGTCTGTTTATTTTTGAGAGAGAGAGAGAGAGAGTGAGAGAGAGAGCATGAGTGTGGTGGGGGGGGGGGTTCAGAGAGAGAGGGAGACACAGAATCCCAAGCAGGCTCCTAATGTGGGGCTCAAACTGACAAACTGAGATCATGACCTGAGCCAAAGTCAGATGTTTAACTGATTGAGCCACCCAGATGCCCCTCTCTACTTATTTAGACACCAGGTGAGCAGTGGCTACATTTGCTGAGAAACAAAAATGTCAGGATTTGGTGGAAAGAGGATGATGGATTTATTTTTGGATGCACTGAGAACAAAAAAAACGGAAAACAGCCAGGTGGATATACCCAAGAGTACTGGACATGGGAATCTGAAGGTTAAGGGTAGAGGTCTGGCCTGTGGCTACAGGCTTGCGAGATAGAAGAAATGAAGTGACTGGAGTTGGTTAAATGATTGGGGGGAATATACAGAATAAGAAGAGAGGAAGGCTTGGGACAAAACTGAGGAATGATAATAATGAAGAGCAGGACCAGGAAATTTTTTTCTACTTATGGCTAGACAATAAACATTTTTAAATTTTGCAGGTCATATGGTCTCTATTCTGACTACTCACTTCCGCCATTGTAGCATGGAAGCAGCTATAGACAATATTAACACATAAGCAGGGCTGTTCATTTCTTTTAAATGAATTTATTTTTCCTTACAAGAGCAGGCTACATTTAGCCCAAGGCCACAGTTATTAGCAATTGGTGGAGAAGATGGGAAAGAAGCAGAAGAGCTGGTAAAAAAGAAAGGAAGGCCAGGTGGACGTGATGTAACAGAATGCAGGGGGAAGAGTGCTTCAAAAAGGGCAGTCGTCTAGAACTTTAAATCTAGTAACAGGAGGTGTAAGGCTTTCAGATCAGTGAAACATGCTTTTCCTAGTGGTGAACTCTAATCACATTATGACCAAGAGTAAATCTTTAACTTCTTGCTGTCCTTTATGCATGCTTGGAAACTTAATCATCCCCAAGCTTCCATTTTGTAAAACTTGTTAATTCTATAGATTATTTGATACATTTAAAATTTTTTTTCATTCTGCTTTAGAAATTCTTTTATGTCATTTGCATAAAAAAATTCACAGTGTGTGTTTAGGGATACTTTGTTATTTTAGCTTAAGAGTTAACAGAATATCCTCATTAGCTTGTCACCTCCCAGCATTTCTTGCAAATATGTCGAAAGCAATACATTTTGCAAGATTTTAAGTTGTTATTTATTTATCACTTGTCTATGCGGAACCATGAGAGCTGCCTAAGTACTCAGTCTGTTTGGAACACTCCATGAGCAATGTGCTCCCAGGTCCAATCCACACAGATATTCTCAACATTGCAGATATATATGGTTCCTTCTCTAAGCATGCACAGTTACCACAGATTTCTTTAGTGAAGAAACATCATGGATAGCAATATGTCTTTGTATGTCCCCTGTCTTAGCTTGAGCATTATTCCTCCTTTAGGATTTCAGGATTCAGACATTTTCTCAAGGTATCATTGGTTTCTACTGTCTACCTATTGTTACTAAAGTTTTGCTCTAAAAGTATGCATCCTCTCATTTCCTTTACTTCTTTTTCTTTCTTTCCCTAACTAAAAAAATACTTAAAGTGTATAAATGATTAGTCTTTTAAAATCTATTACTTTGTCTCAAGACTAACAGGAGTATGCCTTCAAATACTTTCCATAGAATCACTGCAGAGCATATTTTCTGAGCCTTTACATAGCAGTGAGTATAATTCCAGTAACTTCACAAAAAATGATGGTTTCATTGAGTATATTTTTTTTATCAGTCTCCTCTCTCTCTCTCTGTTGAGCAGTATTTTATTGTTTTTCATTCATTTGGATGTAGTATTGGATGTCTAAGCCTAATTTTCATTCCTTTGTAAATAGCCCATTTCCCCCCTCTCTTTTTGAATTCCTGTAGAAATTTATTCTTTAACCATGTAGCTCAAAAACATTGCCGTTATATGCTTTTATTTCAGCTCAGTGAGATTTTTTCTTAAATATTTATGGTTATTTTTGATCACTTCCCTAATTTTAAAATGCTTGTTTTGTTCCATCATTTTAATCTCATTATCCATTGTGCTCTGCATAACTGATTGTATTTTTTATGAGGAGATTCTGATGTTTTAAAACTTCCAATAGGCAGATTGAAATCTAATTTAAAATTTTAGTTTCTTTGTGTTCTCAGCTTATTTCAGTCAGCTTCCCTTTCATCTCACTTTATGTACCATTCTGTCACTTTGCATTGCATATTTTTTCTATGTCTTACAGTCCAACTTTTATATTTTTCTGATAACATATACAAATGATTTGGCTTTTCTTCCTTTAGGTTTTGTCATTAAACCTTTAAAAAGTTTTTCTCATAGATAGAAGATTGCCAACAATTTGTTCATATTCCCCTTTTGTTTTCTTTTTTTGTCACCCTTGAATATATCCTCACTGTCAATTTGAGTGTAAACAGAATAGTTATATTTTCACAATTTAAGCTAGATGTTAGGTTTATATATAAGCCCCAGTTTCAGTTAGGGTTAAGACTGTGCCCCAAATATGGTTGCTCAAGTAAGATAGAAATTTATTTCCTCTCCCAAAACAGTCCGGAGATTAGTGAGACTGATGGGGGCTCTACCCGATATGACCATTCAGGAACCCAGGTTCCTTCTATCTGGTCAACACAAAGGATGTTTTCCTTATCTGTCAAGTCCAAGCTGTACTGGTACCACATCATTTTTCAGTCTGAAAGGAAGGGAAAGTGAGGAAGTGAAGGTTCGGTAATTTTCTTTTGAGCAAGTTACTCAAATTACAAGCATCATCTCCACTCACATATCATTATTGAGAACTTTATAATATCCCCACCGTTAGCTGAAAGAGAAGTTAGATAATGTTGTTTGTAGCTAGATAACTGTATGCTCAATTAAGCCCCTATTGCTATTGAATAAGGAGAAATAGAATTGGATGGAAATTGGTGCCAACCTCTAATGATTCTTTTCAAAATTCTTGCGTTTCTTTTTATTCTATAAGAAGAAAGTTTTCCTAAATAACATGTATCAACTGCCATTCTACTTTTCTTGGAAGCACTAGAGTAAGTGTTTCCCTGAGCTCTGTTTCTCTCTCAATGTATTGTTGACTTCACATCTCAGAATATAATGCTTTACTTTCTGTCTCCTTACACTGTGCCCTGTCTTATTATAGTCCCTGAATGCTCATAAAAAGAAAAGGCTGATACAATGAAATTGTCTTGAGCCCATAAAAAGAATCATTGAAAAATTTGCAGCAGGGACAATGAAAAGTGGGAAATAGAAGTGAAAGGGCATCTGCTGCTGTGCATTGAATGACAGCAAGATGACTCTATACACAGTAGCTGAAGATATTGTAGATTAGATGGAAACAGTTAGCCTCCGTTCTACTAGAGATGATACCATATTATTGGAGTCACTGGGGAAGATAAGGAACGGGATCAAAACTTCATAACTTCACATTCGGGAAGTGAAATGCTTTCTTACACCCTACCTGATCAGTCACTCAGCATTTAGAGGGAATTTACTGCAGTGAGACCTTTCAGAGTTTAGCTTTGCAACTGTTGTAGGTACAGGTAGTAGATAATTTACTTTCTTAGTCAGTTTACATAGAAGAGATTTTCCTAACCTTATCTGTCTCCATGTCAGAGAGGGCTGTATATTTTGAAACCAAAAAAATCACAAAAAATTCTGTGTATTTTTTGTTTAGGTTATATTACTACCCTAAGAGCCTTGGGAGATGCAAAGATCCATAAGTACAGCAATAAAGAGACTACTTTTGGTTTTCTTTATAAACATGCCAGTATATATAAGGTTACATAAAATAAATTTCATCTACAAAGTAATTTGCCATGGAGGATCTAGTTCAGATTTCCAAAAATACAGTTATTTTTAAAATAACATTTTCATACTTTCTGGAATTGGGTTTTGCATAGGAAGCATATTTCTGTTCTCTAATGATAACTCACCCTTCTTTTTTTGTTATTGTTGGTAGTGGGTTTAGTTTTGGTAAATTGCCAAAACCATTCTTTTCTGTTTTATTAAATATGATATGCAAGCACATTTACCTATACTATTTGTAGTTATATGTGAATTGACAACAGTATGAAGAAATTGGCTTTACTTCATTGAATGCATGAAAGACAGCCCCAGTAATTGATGCTACAGATTAGAAAATAATACATGCTAAATAAATGTATCAATCCTTTTTACATAGTTAGTTAAATAAAGTTTATAAAATTCAAAGTAGTGCTTTTTTAAGTTTGATAACTATACAACAAAATTTATCCAGGTAAATAAATTGTCAAGTAATGTTTTGAAAGAAGAACGATTGCTGGGAAATAATTTACTATGAAATTTTATATAAACATACAGTAATAAAACATTTGATACAATCATAGGTATACATAAATCTGATAGAACCAAATTAAGAGTATGAAAATAGAGCCAAGCCTGTATGAGACTTTATTATATGATGATTAGAATTATAGAAAAAGATTTTAGATTGTATTTCATACTATATAAAAATAAATTCCTAAAAAGTCTACTTTCAAGCTTTTAATTATTTAGTTAAATTTTTCTTTTAAAACGTTGAGATGTTTGAGGCATTTGATTAAATGTGTGACTCTTGATTGTGGCTCAGGTCATGATCTCACAGTTCATGAGACTTGAGCCCCATGTTCCAGAGCCCTACGTGTGGCTCTATGCTGACCTTGTCTTTGGAGAGCAGATGCCAGCCTCAACCTCACAAACCCAAGACAATGACCTGAGCCTAAGTTGGTCGCTTAACCAACTGAGCCACCCAGGCTCCCTCCTACCACATCTTCTTTATCCATTCATATGCTGATGGATACTTGGGTTGTTTCCATAATTTGGCTACTGTAGATAAGGCTGCTTTAAACATTGTGTGTATGTATCCCTTGAGTTAGTATTTTTTGTATTCTTTGAGTAAATAGTAGTGCAATTGCTTCTGCACAACAAAGGAAACAGTCAACAAAACTATTTGCTTCATGTATTTTGAATTCTGGTATTAGTGAGAAAAATTAGAATTATTATGTCCTTTTGATGACATAATTCATCATTATGAAATGTTTCCTTTTTAACCTTTGTTAATTGTTTTCTGAAATCTACAATGTTTAATATTAATAAAGCAACTGTAGCATTTATTTTACTGTTGTTAGCATGGTATATCTTTTTTTTATCATTTTCTTTTTAACATATTTATGTTTTTACATTTCATATGTGTTTTGTGTAGGTACTCCAGATTTCTTATGCTTACTGTGGCATGCTGTGTATATTTCCTCATTATTTATTTTTATCCTGTTTCTTTATATTTAGTTTCCTGTAAATAGCACATAATTGGGTCATGAATCTATTTTAATAGTCTTTGCCTTTCAGTTAGAGTATTTATGCTATTAACAAGTTAATCATTTGTATGTTAGGATTGTAGTCTATAATTTCATTATTTTCTCTCTTTGTACCTTTCGCTTGTATTTCCCTGTCCCTCCTCCCTCTTCTTATTTTTAATTGATTTAAGTATTTATAGAGCTTAATTTTACTTGTATATGGTTTTAAGCTATACCACTTTACTCTTTTTGTTTTTCAGTCCTTACCTGATTGTTACTTTTATATTGTTTATAAATCTAGTAATCTTTATATTAACAGTAGAACAATCACTTTTTCTTGATCCTTGATGAACATTTTATTAAAATTTAACTGATTTAATAAGTAGTCTTATTCATAATCTTGGGTTTTAAATTGCCTATAACACTTAAAGTTGCATTACACATTTAATGATTTCAATTTTCTTTTTAAGTACTTCAAATGCCAAACAGTTTCTTAAAAGGAAACTACCTAAGCATTGAGGCAAGTCTTTTAAATTGAATAAATTAAACTTAGGACGGTAAATTCTAAGTATTCTAACACTGTTTACAAAATTAGACACATTGTCTTACCTCTTTCAACATCAAATAAGAAATGTAAGGTCAATTCCATACTTCAGGTAAAAGTCACAAGACTAATCTCTCTGATGCCCTCATGTGCCAGATTTGCTTTAATTTTGCCACACTCTGCATGAATACACATATATTGTTTATATTCTTACATGGAAACGTTTGCATTATGGACTTGATATGCTTTTTCACCTTTATTTAAGTCTTTATCTTTTCAAAGTTGAAAGATTACTAACTCAACTAGTAGGGCTAATTTTATTATCTCAGATGGATGGTGGGGTTAAAGATCTGATCGTTATATGATTATGTACTGGGCATAGATTTTATGTGAGGGCACAGAATATGGACACCCCATGATTTCAGGAAGATCCTATCTCACTGGAGATGTATATTATATGATGTCTTTTATTTTCTTAATAACTGCTCTGTAAATAGGTAAACTGTAATATATTTCTTCCATGTAATTCAGTTTCTCAGGGTTTCCTGTGACTGTTTAAAGTTGCAAGGCTTGATTGGATTCAATAGATCTCTTTAGGCTTTATTGGAATTTAATAGCATCATATTTTTGACATATTATTTTTTAATGACATTCCATTTCAATTTTACATTTCTATTCTGTGTTCTTATAGCTGCATGACATTGAACAATTATTTAATTTCTCTCCGTCTCATTTTCCTCATATGTAAAATGAAGATGGTAACAGAACAGGTTCAGAAAACTGCTTGCTGTAAGCATTAAATTAGGCAATATATGTAGTGCGCTTAGCTCAGTGGCTGACAGATAATAAATAATTGTAGCTAAAATTATTATTATAAAAATGCCGCTACTGACCTTCATATAAAGGCAAGACTTTGAGGTGTTTGTTTGTTTGTTTTCAATACCAAGCTCCCTTTTATTTTCCTATTTAAATAGAGAAACAAATATGTAATCACTAAAAATCCCATTTTTAAAATTGAATTTCTAAAATGACAATCCATTGTAATGAAGACTTCATATATAAGCATCTTAACCACCACTCACGGTTTTCTCTAAGACTTGATTGTATGTTATCATTTAAAGGGACTAGATTTGTGATGATGTCAACTCTTAGTGAGATCAATAACATATTCATAGTGACTTTCTTGTTAAGTTGCATCATTTTTTGGAAAGATTGTCCTGACATGATCTGAAAACATCTTGCTGCACATGTGTTTTAGTACACATCATTTATTGAATCTCTGTCCTGTGTCTACGTTTGTTTTTCCTGCATACTGCTAGATGTTGCTTGTCCACAGATAAAGCAGAAATCACCATATGTTCTTGTTTGGTTTGACTTTTTGAAAGAATTTAGCCAACACTGGAATAGCATCATTAATTAAAGTAGTAAAAGAGTGTGATGTGACATAGAGTGTATATTTGCTAGCACCAAAGTAACAGTCAAAGAGATTGAATTAGTGAAACTACAAGGGCTGTTACGTGATAGGTTAACTTTGTAAGATGCCTCAGATTACAAACAAATAATGGAAACCCTAAAATAATGGTTAGCTTTGGTGTTTTACTTCATGATTTGAAGTAAGTATTTGATTAATTTTTTTATTTAAAATAATAGTTAATTCTTCATGTTAGCACTCATTAGAAATTTTAGTAATTCTCAAGGCACTGCAAAATTGGTTCATGGATGTATGTATGAGATGCCAAATGTTTAACTTGTTAAGGCTCACAGAATCATGGGCTTTTGTCACTAGACAGGGCAGTTGGTGCCAAAAGCAAACGCTTCATTTTTCATAGGAGCTAAGGGAAATAAATATATTCAAACTAGTTTAATAATGAAAATTCTACTACAAAGAAGTGTTCATTAATTTAAAAACTTTTCCAGCATAGACTGTTGTTAGTTCTCTGGGAATCAGTAGGGTGGAACACTTGTAAAAGTTTTACCAATTTTTTTATTAGCATACATCTTAACATAAAATTATTATTTAATTAGCAAACTATAGCAGTTCAGAATATCAATGGAACTTTATATTTAAATAACTCAGTTCCTGTTTCTTGGTGTTTTAGGCTTCACTGGAGCAGAGCAGTGAAAGGATTTTCTACATCTATGCTGTGAGCTTTTCTGTCCTCAGGTTGCATTAGCTTCTGCTTTAGAGTTTGACAATTTTAGGGTTTTTTTAAAGTTATTCTTTTAATACTCATTTAACACATTGAACCTAATAATGTAGTCATGAGAATCTATACTTGACTAAAGAGAATGGAATTAAGCTCACAGCTGAAATTTAATTTTCTTCCAGTCATTTTACAAACAAAGCAATAAAACTTCCAGGTCATTTAAAACTTGGCAATATATAAATATATGTATAAAATATGCACTATGTCATTTCAAGGTATGATATTTCTTTTGGAATTAAAATCTTAAATTCTGGGGCACCTGGGTGGCTTAGTCGGTTAAGCGTCCGACTTTTGCTTAGGTCATGATCTCGCTGTTAGTGGGTTCGAGCCCCGCGTCGGGCTCTGTGCTGACTGCCAACTCAGAGACTGGAGCCTGTTTCAGTCTGTGATTCCCTCTCTCTCTCTGACCCTCCCCTGCTCACACTGTCTGTCTCTCTCCTAGAAATAAATAAAGCATTCAATATCCAAGACCCATAGCAGAGGCAATCATACTATAAAAAAAAATCTTAAATGCTTCTTTATCACTTATTATGGAAGCAGATGAAAATAAAAGGTAATGATAACAGAATCCTTTTCCAGCTCTTTGATCACTGTTATTTTGCTATTTGTCTACCTTTCTTTTATTTCCAATGTGCCTTTCATTTTCAGTATCTTTGAATACTTTCCAATTTATAATGCTATTTAAGCTTAGATGGACATTTTTATTATAAGTCAAATTAATTTTGGCTAAGCATTTAGTATCTTTCCCAAGGATGCCTAATCAATTTTCATTTAAAAATAGAATCAACTAATAATTAAGTCTCTAGAATCTATCATCCTCAGGCAGAGAATTTATTATTAGGGTTGCATTTCCACTGAAACAGAGTCATGCATTCACAAAGATTCATCAGTGCAAGTGATCGAAGGCAACAATGTCTTAATTGTTCTGGAAATAAAATTTTTCTACCAAGTGCTGTTTGTAGCTGCTTTAAGGACGAGCCTTCTACCCTCCCACAATAAAAACAGTATCCCAGTATTTTGTATTAATCTGATGAAAACGAAAACTATTTTAACTCATGGTTTCTTCAGAGAATATATTTATATGCTAAACTGATGAACATGTTGGGGACAGGCCATGCAAATTCTTAACTGAGATCCCATGTGTGAACTTTCACAGAGTTATGTGTGATTTCCACATATTCACACAGTCCCTTATTCACATTGTAAATCCCATGGCAATTCATCCCTGTCCCCATCTCAAACATCTATCCCATGAAACCATTCTCACGTTTTTTTGCTTGATTTTGTTTTTGTTTTTGTGTTTTTTTTTTTAATCAAGAGATAAAAAGGAAGAGCAAGCCCAATTTGGAGATAGTATACTATTTTCCGTACGTTAGCACACTTTTTCTGTAGGGGTTTGGTATCTCATGGCATACAAATATGCACGTGATTGACTTTATATGTAAAAGAAGAAATGTGAAATATTAGAAAACAATAAAATTTTACAGCTTACACAAAAATAAGCTGCTTATGCTGGGTGAATATGTATTGACCTCAATTGTATTGTATTGTGGTGACTACTTTAAAAGTTATATCTCAGCATTTTTTGCCTTTATAATGATCTATTTTATCTAGTACTGAGCTTCCCAGCTGATCACTTCCTAGCAAATTTCAGGTCCACTGTTTAGAATTACTTGTATTGCTCAGCTTTTCAAATCTGCAATTCAATTATGTCTTTTGAGATGCTTTAAGTAGGAAATAATCTTGACTCACACTGGCCTAAAAGATAAGGAGATTTATTCTTTTTTTTCAGCAGTAGTTCTCATGTCTTTGTGTTCCCATCCTGTTTGTTAACTTCATCTTCAGAAGGTTTTCAGGATGATAATACCTATTCAGTTCCAGCCCTCATATCTGGACGCAATATCCCTAGGATATTGGTAGGGCTGAGGCTGCTTTCCCCTATTTCTTAGGAACAGTGGCTACTTTCCCAAAAGTCTTGCCCAAACAGGCTTTCTCTCATATCTAACTGACCAGCAGTGATTCATATGATCATTGTTTAGCTGATCACCATCTGGGGAAATGAGCGTCCTATGATTGAGACTCATATTTAGAGAAACCAATTTGTCAAATTCCTGTCACCCACTTCCAAGAAGCAGCAGGTAAACAAACAAAATCTAGAAGATGCTTTTTTTATCAAGCACTCCTCTGATTGTTGTAAGATTCTTATTAGACAGATTCCCAATGTTCTGTGGAAGTTTCTTCTGACAGCTTTTGCCAGACTGGTCATTGTTTTAGTGGAGGAATGGAACTCTAGTGTTACTTTCATTCTTTTGACATCATCCTATTGACAGTTTTTAATGAACAGTATTATTTACATAAATATTACTCATTTGTTTTTAACTAACTAATAGACAAACACATTCAGAATGCTTAGAATGCATAGAATTTGGCCAATACCCTTGAATTCTCATATTTCCATGTATGGATTTACCATTTTAAGAGCCAATCATTATCTATTGAGGGGGTTTCAAAAAGGTTAAACTCTGTACTCTTTGAAAACACTACTAAATACCATTAAGTAGATTCTTAAAGACACTCAAATCCACAGATATAAACTGAAAAGGAGAAAATAGCAACAAAATCTTGGACTGTGAAATTCTAAAGCATATGTTATAACTGATGTAGATGACTGGAGCACAGGAAATAAAGCTAGCAATACAAAAACCCCAAAATGTTTGCTCTTAAATTCCACCTGATACTCTGGAGTGATGGTGGTAAGGCCCTCTGAAAATGAGGGTTGGATGTGGGTATATAAGCAGGAATATATCAATTGAAGCTTTGTTTAGTAAGTTGCTAGACCACTAGTATTATCTGTCTCATAGAAGACATACACACATACCCACACCCACACAAGTGCTAGCAGAAGACTAGATATTTATTTGCTGGAGAACCTGATCCAAGTTGAATTTGAGCTGGTGAGCACCACGTACTGATACCATATATGAAAGGAAAATCAAATAGACTCTCTGTACTTCAGAATGAGCCACTTATTCCTCTTTCATTACTAGTTTTCCATAGTCATCGTGGTTTCCAAGAAGGGGCTTGATAGATTTTTTTTCCTTTGGGAAATTTAACTAACACCAAAGAAACAATATAAATACACTATTGTTCAGTGTTCTCCTCGTTGGATTGGCTCAGTAGGATCACTCTGTGGTAAATCCCAACAAATTAAAACCTCCACAGAGTTTCCTTTAAGATTTTCACCACTAACTGCCTTAAATATGGGAAGACATATGTGGATCCCTAGATAATCTGAGAAAGGTTTTAACATGAAAGACAAAGATTAAAACAAAGAGAAAAAAAAGGTAGAAGGGATAGAGAAATAAAAATTATTTCTTCCATACTCCTTATTAAGACATATTGGCCATGTTGGATTTTTATTAATGCATTGGAACACTCAGGATATTATTTTGTGTTTGTAAAGATTTTATATATATATATATATCAGCTTTATCAAGTTCTGGTATTAAAATAATTCATTGTAACTTCTAATCATTTGCTAAAATATTAGAAAATATAATGATGGAAATTCTCTAACTAATTTTGTAAGTCTGACCTAATGTAGTGTTAAGTCTGTCCAGTCCTGGGGCCCCTGGGCAGCTTAATCAGTTAAACATCTAACTCTTGATTTTGGCTTGGGTCATGATCTCACAGTTTGTAGGTTCAAGCCCCATGTCCGACTATGCTCTGTATCAGCATGGAACCTGTTCGGAATTCTTTTTCTCTCTCTGTCCCTTTCCCGCTTATGATTTGTCTGTCTGTCTCTCTAAATAAGTCTAAAAATTTTTTAAAAAATCTATCCAGTCTTGGTCATCTTTGATGGATGGTAATGTGTGTGTGCGCGTGTGTGTATTGGGGATAAAGGATTAGACACAGTAGGAAGAAAGAATATTCTTTTTTTAAAATTTTTTAATGTTTTATTTATTTCTGAGAGAGAGGGAGAGAGAGCAGGGGAGGGTCAGAGAGAGAGGGAGACACAGGATCTGAAACAGGCTCCAGGCTCTGAGCCAGCTGTCAGCACAGTCCTGACATGAGGCTTGAACCCATGGACTGTGAGATCATGACCTGAGCCGAAGGCGGACACTTAACTGACTGAGCCACCCAGGTGCCCCTGAAGACAGAATATTCTTTAATCCCCTTATTATTTCCTAAATTCATTCTGTTAGTGCATTTTTACATTTTCAGCTATTGTACTGGTTTAGTTGATTCTTTTAAATTTAAATTATTAAAATTAATTTAGTTAATTCATTTATAAATACAGAAACTTATACAGAATTATTTTATATGTTGCTTCTTATATACTGGTGTTAAATTATACCTTTTATTTGTAATTTTGTTTATTTTAAAATTTCACTGGGGTACCTGCATGACTCATGCAGGTAAGTGCCCTACTTTTGGTTTCAGCTGAGGTCATGATCTCCTGGTTCGTGGGTTCAAGCCCTACATTGGGCTCTGTGCACACAGAGCCTGCTTGGGATTCTCTCTCTGCCTGTCTGCCTCTCTCTCCCTCTCTTTCTCTTTCAGAATAAATAAAGTTTAAAACAAACAAACACATTTTATTGATTATATTTTTAAAAGTTTATTTTCTCCTTAGTCTTAAGAATCTGTATACTATTTTAGAAGAGATGGTGTGAATGATGAAAATGAAAAAATATTGCTCCATATGCTTTTTATGACTTTGGCATCTGAAATAAGTTTATCTTAAACTTCTTTTGAAATATAGCTGTAGTTATTTTAAATGTGTGCTGAAATATACTTTTCTTTGCAATGATTCTGTAGTACTTGATACACTCATACAGATTGTTTACTCAGTTTTTACTTTTCCCATCATTAAATTCAGTATTTGTTTATAGTGTAGAAAATCAAACAGAATAATACAGAAAAGAAGGCTATGTAGTTAAATGAAACTATATGAAGAATTTACGTAGACCCAACACCATTACCCAAGTTGGAATATCTCCATTCTGGCTGCACTAATGCCTGTAATACTGAAAAGTCTCTATGATCTGTAGGAAACTTAGTTGCTTAGGTGTTTAGTTTGCTTTCTTTAAACTTGCTATACAATGGAATACTACATAGCAATGAGAAAGAATGAAATCTGGCCAGTTGTAGCAATGTGGATGGAACTTGAGGGTATTAAGCTAAGTGAAATAACTCAGGCAGAGAAAGACAGATACCATATGTTTTCACTCATATTTGGAACGGGAGAAACTTAACAGGGGACCATAGGGGAAGGGAAGGGGAAAAAGTAGTTAAGGAGAGGGAGGAAGACAAACCACAAGAGACTTTTACATATTGAGAACAAACAGGGTTGGTGGGGGGTGGGAGAGAGAGGAAAATGGGTGATGGGCATGGAGGAGGGCACTTGTTGGAATGAGCACTGGGTGTTATATGGACCAACTTGACCATAAACTATATTTAAAAAAAAACAAAAAACAAAACTTGCTTTGCTCATTTTAGCCACTCTCACTGGCGTGAGGTGGTATCTCAGTGTGGTTTTGATTTGTATTTCCCTGATGAGGAGCGATGCTGAGCATCGTTTCATGTGTCTGTTGGCCATCTGGATGTCCTCTTTGGAGAAGTGTCTGTTCATATCTTCTGCCCATTTCTTCACTGGGTTGTTTGTTTTTCGGGTGTGTAGTTTGGTGAGTTCCTTATAGATTCTTGATATTAACCCTTTATCTGATATGTCATTTGCAACTATCTTTTCCCATTCCGTTGATTGCCTATTAATTTTCTGGGTTGTTTCCTAAAAAAGAAAAAAGAAAAAAACAAAACTTGCTAAGTCAGTTCAGTATGAAGTTTTTGGTCATTCAGGGTGAAAATATTTTTCATTCCCACAAAGCATTTGCTACAGAACTCCAGTGCATGTGGTATATGGAATCAGTTTTCAGTTTCAAAAGCAGTTCCTCTGGTGAACAATACAACTTTATGGTTTAAGAGTCATATTTACCATAAGCTAATGGGATATTTTAGAATATATTCACAGCTGTTTTATAACAGGATGAACATTTTCAAATACTTTTCAGTGAGGAAAATTAAAATAATGTTGACAGTTCTTAGAGTACAATACAGTGATTCGGTGGAACACGGAGTACAGTAGCACTTCCTTCCTACACAGCTCATGATAGAAATGAGATATTCACTTATTTTATTTCGAAAGAGAAAAGATTTGTTAAATTGAAAAAGTTATTTTAATTTAGGAGAATTAATGAGGATCTTCTTACAATGATAGCTATAAAATATTACCAGATCCCAGTGTTGATATCATGTATGAATGGGCTCTACTTGATTCAATTAGAAGATGACTGCTAAGGAAGTATTTAACAGATTTAGACTACCCTTCTCATTGGCAAGAGCAATGAATGACCTTTTAGTAGTCTTAATTGTTTATATGTCATATCTCATATTCTAATGAGACAAGGTGAATTATGGTAGAAGAGGAGATTATACAATGAGGAAATGATTATTAAAATTTCCCATTTACTCAGGAAATTGATTCATTGTGTATGCGACCTTGTATATACCTCTATAAGTTTAGGTTAAATTGTTTTTGTTGGCTAGTCTTTGCTTTATTTTGTCTTCTCTCCAGTCTTTGTGAAGGCAATGATACTAGTTGTGGTATAATACTGAAAAATTCACATATCAAATAATAGAAATCTTTTTTTTTCTCTCCTAAAAAGAGTCTTATGCAAAAATTCTTACAGATAAAGGAGAACCCAGGTTACCCTCTGGTTGGTCTTACCCCTGTTTCCCTGAGTAGTCTTTCACAAACTCTAGAAAAAGAATCAGTTGTCCCTAGTAGTGAAGAAAATAGTGAGTTTTGGTTTGTTTTATAGCAAAGGCTTCCTCTACAACTAATTGTAGCATTTAAATATACTTTTGGAAATATACGTCTGATCTGACTTCCTCCTCTTTATTTAATTCACATAGATTGGGTGTTGAGGGTCATACATCTTGGTGTAAATTGAATGGTTTTAACACACTTAGAAGTATATGGTATCTCTTATATGATGCCAGCTCCTTGGTTGTTTGGGAATGTCTGCATTTGGGTACTATGAACAGAGAATTTGAATACCATTGCAGACTCAAGCTCCATCTCCACTATCAAGCATTTTTAGTTATGGCAAATAGAAGCACTTTGCAAGGTCAGACTGTTTGATGGTTGAAGATCTCATCACTTACAACTGTGTCATTAGCATATTCCAATGCATTGCATGATGACAATGCACTTAAAACTATCTGTTCTTCATAAATACAGGGAGTGAGTTTTAATTTTCACAACTAATTATTACAATTAAAAATATATCTACTATTATTAGGTAGGATATTTTAATTATTACATGGTAAAATATATTGCTAAAATAACATTAAAATACATTTTTAGCAAGGAATCCAAATGGGAAGTGATAAATGAAATTATATCAACTTTCAAACTCTTAGATGACATTTTTAGTGAGATTCGTGATAGAATCACAGGGTCAGGTATTATCTCATATTTGTTTTCTGTTTAGAAGTATGGAAAAGGTAGACAAAGTTTAATAAAGCATTAACTCTAGAATCAAATCCTTTGATGAATGACATTTAAGATTCATTATATATTCTCTTTTCCCCTTGACTCACATCCACCCCTTCCCTATCATTTTTTAAGTTGATCACATCATTTATAGTACAAATAGAACAGCCTTGATTTGGTCTTCTGCCATGTGATTTTACATTAAGACTGATGAGATGAATAGTTTCTTACAGTTCATTCTTTGAACTGCACATCCTCTGCTTGGTTGGTTTCATTAATGACACATCTGGGATTCAAGAGAAGATATCTAGGAAAATAACGTGATGTTTGGTTTTAAAAACTCCTGTTAACTTAGTGTTGAGTCCAGTTGAAACTTCTCATAAGGCCTTATAATACCATGTTGCCATAAAGTTCATTGGTAGTAACCAATGAACTCATAGGTAGTAACCTATTTATGACATACGTGATAGTGTACTGTCTTCTTTAGCCTGCTAATTAAGATTTTGTGGATGTGTTCTCATTTTTTTATATTTTATTCCAATATGTTTATTTGTATATTCCAACACTTCCATTAATACGAGAAATTATCAGTACAGTCTTATGTGCATGTTTAGACATGGTATGGTTTACACACATTCCTTGAAGTATCAGTAGTTGAAAGTTTCAAAATATTCTGTATAATACTCAGTCTGTTGTTTGTTGGTTATCAGTAGTGTGGATATTTTATATAAAGGCTTTGATTTATATTAGCTTGGTATTTACCTGGTATAGGAAATACCCCTTTTTCTTGAATTTGAATGACCTTTAGATACATGCTATCATTAAAAAATTAAGTAAGCTCATTACTTTAAAATATCGTAATACAGATATTTGTTTTGTTATAATTTAAGTTTCTGCTCCAAAAAGGGAGGATATAAGAACCATAGAGGGCATTTTTAGTTTTATTTTTCGTAAGAAGGGGGATATATTGGAGTTTCTTCCTTGTTTATGTAACATTTGATTTCTTTAAAACTAATTTATTAAGAAATGTTTGACAGATGTTATATTTGTAATATTGCTAGTACAGGATCTATTTTATCTTTTTGGTTTGTTTTTCATTTTGTCATTAGTTAAATTGGGAGCTCACCACGTGTTCTAAGGGCCTAATTTTGTCCAAATAAATGTATTAAATCCGCAGCTAGAAAGCTCAGTGAAAGTGAACACTTGATTGAGTCTATGGGGAACAGTTCCCTACTGAGCCTTTATAGAAGAACAAATGTTTAAAGAAGAATGGAAAGTAGAACAGACACAAAGTTAAAAGACAAATGTGCAGACTCTTGCTTTTAATGGTATTCAGGAGTTTAGCAAGCCATTAACTTTAGTGCTGTTGAATTGCTGAAAGGAAGGTTTAAAAAAAAAAGTTGTGGCTATGTAGAGACTAAGATGCTGAAGGATCCAGAGGGATCATTTGCTGCTGGAAAAGAATCTCCAAGCATGGACAGTCAGAGTCTGTTGAAAAGAAATATGGAAATGCTAATTGATTCCCCTGGAAAAGCTGGTGACTATTGCAGAGAATGAAAATTGTCAATATTTTCAATATTGGAAAACACATTTTATAAATCTTCATAGTCTATCTCAAATTTTATATTTAGTAAAGATAATTGCCTTTGTGCAAATAAATTATCAGCAGTTATTAAAAGTGTAAAATTTAAATTGTTATTGGTGATTTTCTTATCAAGTATCAGGAAAAATGTCTTATGAAATGCCATATTTCAAAGTACCAATCCCTGGTATGCTTCAACATCGTGTAGGCTGGTAACTTCAATATATGATCCTATTATCCATCTTGTCATTCATTCTCCATTTCTGCCTGGTAAATTTTAAATTCTCACAAAGAGCCAGACATCTTGTTTTGTTGAAAATGAAATATCCAGTTTTAATCCTGGGGTTGCTATTCAAATTGTCTACTATCTGGCATGCCTTCATTTTTAATTTTAATTTATTAATTTTGTCAAGTTTATTTTGAGAGAGAGGGGTTGCTTAGATGAGTGAAGGAGGGGCAGAGAGAAACTGTACGAAGGAGAATCCCAAGCAGGTTTTGCATGGTCAGTGCAAAGTTTGATGTAGGGCTTGAATTCATTAACTATGAGACCATTACCTGAGCCAAAGTTGGGTGCTTAACCGACTGAGCCTCACAGGCACCTCAGTATTTTTATTTTTATTTTTTTAGTATTTTTAATTTTTCAAAAATGGAAAAAAGGGATCTGGTTTTCCTTTAAATCTACATCTGCTAAAGAAAATCTACATCTGCTATTTATTAAGTGGAGGGAAAAATTATTCCTAGGCTTGATTAATTGGAGATTAAGATGGTTTGATAAATCTTTGCCTGTGATTCTTCTTTGTATGAAAGGAAACTGATTTGGAGCCAAGTGAACAGGAGGTAGTAAATGCTCTTTACTTTTACCCTTATTCAGAGGTAAGTCTTGGATTGGAGCCACCTATGGAAAATATACCATACACGGGTCATGATGAGAGAGAATACTGAAGATGAAAACAGAAACTTGCATCCTACTGTAAAGGTGAATGTGTAGCCCAGAGCAGATTTTTTTTTTTTTCTTGATGCTTGCTAGGTGGCAGTTATTTTTACATACTCTAATCCACTTGATCCAAAGTTAAACACTAAAACAGTTGCATAATTAACCTGAGTGTCTGGTTCTGCAGTTAGGCTGCTGCAGTTAGAAATCTTGCTCTGTCATATACTAGTTATGTGATTTTGGGCAGAGTACTTATTTTTATGTGCCTTCCTTATATTTGTAAAATAATAAGGCTTATAATTAATATTTGTAGGGCTTCTGGATCAATGTGAACACAAGTGCTAGGTCAATGTTTGCTACTAATGAAAGATAAAGGTTGAGTATCATGAAGAAGTACCTCATATCTTATTATAAACCCTTTTTAAGTTTATTTATTTATTTTGAGAGAGAGAGCGAGAGTGGGCAGGGGGCAGAGAGAGAGAGGAAGAGAGAGAATTCCAAGCAGGTTCCCCACTGCCAGTACAGAGCCCCACACAGGGCTCAAACTCATGAAACCAGGAGACCAGGACCTGAGCCAAAACCAAGAGTGGAGCATTTAACAGGATGCACCACCCAGGCACCCCCTATTTAAGTGTAATCTTAAAAGATGTTATGTAAGCAGAATTTGAAAAGCAAATGCTGCATCCAACTTAATATTAGCTTCAATATTATTAACTATTAATATTACTATTAGTAAAATATTTCCTTTAATAAAATGATATTTATGACATTGTTTTCTGTATCACAAAATGATATGTTTGTTATTAATTGATTCCATGTTATAACAAGATAATACAGGCCATGTTGATGATATACATAACAACTGACTAAAGTTTTAATTTCATTCTTACTTGATTTTTACTTTGCTTCATAGTACATGGAGTTTTAAGACATTCAGGTGCCTGTAAAAGGGACCAGGGTGCCTTTCCCATATCATTGTTTCCCAGGTATTTTGACTTTCCAGATGAGGCCTGGGAATCTACATTATTAAAAACTCCTAAAGATTGAATATCAATAAGTTAAGATAAGATACTTTATTTTTTAAATTTTGTTACGTTTTTATTATTGAGAGACAAAAAGAGACAGAGCATGAGCATGGGAGGGGCAGAGAGAAGGGGAGACACAGTATCTGAAGGAAGCTCCAGGTTCTAAGCTGTCAGCACAGAGCCCATTGTGGGGCTCAAACTCACAAACTGTGAGATCATGACCTGAGCTGAAGTTGGATGCTTAACTGACTGAGCTACTCAGGTGCCCCTTGATACTTTAAAAAATAAACCTACATGAGAAGAGTTTGTAGATGCGTTTCAGACAGTCTTGACAGATAATAATGCTACCTCTTGTAGACATTAAGATAAGACTAGAATTTAACTGTATAATAGATACAAATTGTAAAGCCATATCTAAATGTGAATATAAGAGTTTCCATTCTGTAAGTAGTTTCACCTTTATAAGACATTACGATATATTCTATGATCAAATGTGTTTGATACCAATGAATACTTAATTTCTCTTTTGTTGAAACCGCTTTCATATATCACATGAAAATATTTGTTTCCACACATGTCAGCTTTATATTCTTTCATTTCCAGGCAATCCTTTTTAACAGTTTTTAAGCCCTATATATTATATCTAAAATAGGTCAATAGTGACAGGTTCAAATAATTTGAAATATCTTTTGCTTTTGATGCTGAATAACTGCTGACATCCCATTTTATAAAAAGATTTTATTTTAAATATGGAAATTCGTAGCTTTGTAGTAGATGAAAATGGTATCTTAATGTTTTATAAGCAACTTCTTTTTCCATTTATAATAAAATAGTAAGTAGGCAATGAATTGTTATTAAATTTTTTCAGTATAGCTGATACTTAGCACATGGGAACATTTATAACTTCTTTAATTATTCTGTAATATTTTATGCATATAGATTAAGTTGTTAAGTACATAAAAAGATAATTATTTTAATAACAATATATGAGTTGATATTTTTCTTGACTATACAGCAGAATAAAAAAGGAACTGATTTAAAACCTTTAATGAAAAATTATATCTGTATTTAATATTCTTTTGCTTGTGCACTAGTAATTAACATTCATTAAAATTTTAATTTCAAGCAATATTGCCTAGATAAAATTAAGTAAACATCTCATATTAGTATCTGCTTATATAGTGAACATCATTGCCTTTTAGCCTTTATTTCTTGCAATCTACATTCAATTATAATTATTTTTTCTTACTTAATGCTTCCCCATATTCTAATAATGTAAGTTCTGTGAAATCATATAGAGCTGCAAGAAGATGTGAAATATTTATTGTACATATAACATTCAGCTTTATATATTCATCTAAACTTACTTTCAAATTGATAATAACTGTATTTAAACCATTTACGTTAATATACCTTGAGATTTATAGCACTAAACAGGTTGCTGTTTTAAATAAAGGTTTACATATCATTTGCCATATTCATTCAATATTTTTTTGCTACTATACAGATAATTCTTTTTTAAAAAGCTTATTTATTTATTTTGAGGGTCCCCATTTCTCCACATCCTCGCCAGCATCTAGAGTCTCCTGATTTGTTCATTTTAGCCACTCTTACTGGCGTGAGGTGGTATCTCAGTGTGGTTTCGATTTGTATTTCCCTGATGAGGAGGGACACTGAGTATCATTTCATGTGTCTGTTGGCCATCTGTATGTCCTCTTTGGAGAAGTGTCTGTTCATTTCTTCTGCCCATTTCTTCACTGGATTATTTATTTTTTGGGTATGGAGTTTGATGAGTTCCTTATAGATTTTGAATACTAGCCCTTTATCTGATATGTCATTTGCAACTATCTTTTCCCAACCGTCAGTTGCCTATTAGTTTTTTGATTGTTTCCTTTACCATGCAGAAGCTTTTTATCTTGATGAGGTCCCAGTAGTTCATTTTTGCTCTTGATTTCCTTGCCTTTGGGGATGTGTCAAGTAAGAAATTATTTTTGCTCTTGATTCCCTTGCTTTGGGGGATGTGTCAAGTAAGAGGTTGCTGCGGTTGATGTCAAGGAGGTTGTTTTCTTCTTTCTCCTCTAGGATTTTGATGGTTTCCTGTCTCACATTCAGGTCCTGTATCCATTTTGAGTTTATTTTTGTATATGGTATGAGAAAAGGATCCAGTTTCATTCTTCTGCATATTACTGTCCAGTTCTCCCAGCTCCCATCTGTTAAAGAGGCTGTCCTTTTTCCATTGAATGTTCTTCCCCACTTTGTCAAAGATTAGTTGGCTGTACATTTTTGGGTCCAATTCTGAGTTCTCAATTCTATTCCATTGTTCTGTGTGTCTGTTTTTGTGCCAATACCATGTGTCTTGATGACCCAGAAGTAGCACTGCTAAGAATTTACCCAAGGGATACAGGAGTGCTGATGCATAGGGGCACATGGACCCCAATGTTCATAGCAGCACTCTCAACAATAGCCAAAACATGGAAAGAACCTGAGTGTCCCTCAACTGATGAATGGATCAAGAAGATGTGGTATATTTATACAATGGAATACTGCATGGCAATGAGAAAGAATGAAATCTGGCCATTTGTAGCAACATGGATGGAACTAGAGAGTGTTATGCTGAGTGAAATAAGTCAAGCAGAGAAGGACAGATACCATCTGTTTGCACATATAGGAGAATTAGGAAGAAGTTAATAGAGGACAATGCTGGAGAAGAAGAAGGAAAATTGTTGGGGAGTAGGAGGGGGGCAAACCATGAAAGACTCTTGAATGCTAAGAACACACTGAGAGCTGATGGGGGTGGGGAGGAGGGGAAGGTGGGTGATGGGCATGGAGGAGGGCACTTGTTGGGATGAGCACTGGGTGTTATATGTAAACCAACTTGACAATAAACTCTATAAGAAAAAAACCATTAAAACTTATTTATTTATATTGAGAGAGGATGAGGAGAGAGTGGAGAAGAGAGAGAGAGAATGAAAAGGGGAGGAGCAGGGAGAGAGAGAGAGAGAATCCCAAGCAATTTCTGTACTGTCAATGCAGAACCGTCAGGGGGCTTGAACTCACTGAACTGCAAGATCATGACTTGAGCTAAAACTAAGAGTTAGGCACTTAACCGAGCCACCCAGGCATCCCATGAAGATAACTGTGTAATTCTTTATATTTCATTCAGTAATTGCTGAATTAGCATTTTTATCCATGGAGTTGAGGCTGAGTGATGATCCCAAGGAAACACGATTCATCTTTAAAAAAGAATTTACCTTAATTTTTTTAACCTATGTAAAAGAAGTAATTGAATTTTTTAAAAATATCTTCCAGCATCTTCCCCATGTTGCCTTTGACAGTGACATCTTTATTATAGAGTATATATTCTGTGCTCTGATACATGGGATGAAAAGGAGATAAAAACAAAAGATAGGAGAAAAAGAGATTTTGAGGGTTGAAGAACAATAAACATAATGAAAGTTGTATATCTCTAGTAGTGACTTTTTAAAGTTAGCTTAATATAGAGGAAACACAATTTAAAAAACCTAAAAGAATAGAGATTACATTCCCTGAACTTGCTCATGCAGGCCAGATCATTCTGATGGAATTTTTTCATTTTCATTTTTTATTTTACTTTTACATCTAGTTTATAACCAGGACCATCTTTAACGGGATATTTGCATTTTGCTTCTATTTTCAGTATGTTCACTATCAGTCAATATAGCAGTCTTCATTGTGTGGCAGTCCAAACAAAATGTGAAACTTACAGTAATTGATCATATTTACCATAGTTTGATGTTGTCGTCGTTGTCGTCATCATCGTCATCATCTTGCTCTTCTGCTGCAAAGTCTACAGAATGTGGGTGGTTTAGGTCAAAACTCCAAAACTTAATCTTGTCTAATGAAAGGAGTTAGAACTTTGAGATGAGCAATATGTGTTTGTTTTTACTTTCACATGTTTCTGAATATCAGTCAAAATGGATGTTGTGATATATTGGTAGATAGGCCATTCCCAAATTAACTAGGTAAATAGGTTAGTCACAGTTAATATAATCATAACCCAGAAATTAAAATGAATTATCTTTCAGGCAGTATGAGTGACTTTTTGTTAATTAGAGAAATGAAGGAGAAAAAAATGGCAGATCTTGTCATGCAAGTAAAATGTCTTATTTTTTTGTACTTTTTTTTTTCTCTATCAGGTCTATAATATATGAGCAGATAGTTTCAGAATATCTAAGGACCCAAAGATATAGTCACATGTATATCTTAGGTATTGCCAAAATGCTTGTAAGACTTTGAAAGTCCTCATTTTATGTCCACAGCTCAGGCAGTGGAGAGGGAGATCTCACCACTGCCTTATAAAGCAAGTGACAGAATGCAGTGGGGAAAAAAATAAACAAAAATCGTCTTGTAAAAAAGGTGAAAATATAAAAGTTTGCGTTTTGAGTGGCCAGAAAAATAATGCCTGTATATTCCATTTGCCTACTTAATACTTATTTTATTTTTTACAACTATTTTCAGAGTGCTCAAATTATATTTTATGACAATATATGTTATATATATTTATATATATCATATTAACTTTTGTTTATATATTTTTATATTTCATATATTAAAATATATATTTTATATTTATATTATATCCCTATAAATTAAAATGCCATATGAAAACTATATTCAGGTATTGTTAGAAATTATAAATATAGGTGACCTAAGTTTTTAAAAATCTAGATTAGGCTGTGGTTAAAAAGGAAAGGAAGTGATGCTATGAAATCATTGGTTGCATTATAGAAAAAAAACAGATGAGCTAAATGCAACTAAAAGATGATAGAGAAAGGCTGTTCCATGAGAGGAAAATTATAATGGATGTTGTTTTTAATATATAATATTTGACATGATAGGGCATTGAAGTAAATGCATAAAGAAGATTGTTAGATAATTGGGCTCAGGAGAGATGTTTATCATTCTGTTTTCACACATATCCTACATGCACACGAATGACAGTAATGGCCTATCCAGATGAAGTATATGTGGACACATATATGCACATATATGCATTTGTATGTAGGCACAAGTCTATGGATATGCATATGTTTGTATGCATTACTGTGTCACATGAATAGTGATAAAGCAAAGCTACGAAGTTTGTTGTGGTTTCTAAAAAAGAAGTGTAGATTAAGACCTAGACCGATGGAGGCAGCCTTGAAGCATACTCCTTTTCAAGGAGCCTAACAGACAAATGGAGTGGGCGGGGCGTGAATGATGATGTAGAAGGGACGTTGGTGTGTGTAGGAGTCCAGTCTCATGGAAGCGAAATGAAGAGAAATTCTCTAAAAAGCTAAATGTGTAAAGTAAGAAGTCAGTGGAGCCTTCCTCACCCTCACTACTGTGAGAGGCATTCACTGAGACTCAAATTACAGAGAATAAAGAAACCAGGACTATGAGAAATGGGGATAGATGGTATGAATTATCAATTAAAAAGTTTGCCAGTGAAAGAAGTGAGTGAAAAGGTACCTTGATGTTTTGTATTTATATTTTATGATTTATATTTCAGAGGAAATGGAAACTTCTGGGAGTAAACACTAATATGAAAGCTTCAGATAAATAATTGAACAACACACACAAAAATTAGGAGTATAGCCAGCCTAGTCTGTATTTGCCATGGACCTCCTTGTTAATATGGCTGGAGAGAGTCCACAGACATCTCAAGGCTCAGTATTCTCATGCGTTAAACATTGCCTGTGTCCTGTGTTTTATTGATAAAAGTTAATTCCATAGATGAAGTTGAACTTTAAAATGAATTCCACTGTTAACAAGGAAATATATTTACTGCATGGAGTCTACAATTTTAGGAGTTAGTGCAGAAGTAAGGAGAAGAGGATATGGAAAAGGAGATGTTAAGTTAGGGAAGGCATGACTCAATTATAGGTAAGGAAGAAAGAGCCCATGATATGGAAAGGATAACATCTTCAAGACCTAGATGGAATTTTAACTGATTTCATAAAGAAAGCAAAGAATGAGATCCACAGTGTAAGTTAAGAATTAAGACAACTTTCATTTCTGTTAATGCATGTTATTTGCTTTGGAAAAATATATTTGGAAAATATAGGCAGTATTTAGAGAATAGGAAACTAGATGTGGGATCAAGATAGGCATTCAGGTTACATTAACTCAAAATACAGTGGGTGGTACAATATTTTCTGTCATGCAAGTCTGTTGCTTTAAATCAGTTGTATTGAATGGGGCTGGGTGATCTATAGAGTGAATGCCTGTTTATAAGATATTAAAACATGGTTAGAGTTGAATGCAATTTTTGTAATTTAAAAGAAAAACGAGATTAAGAATAATGGTGTTTCTTTAGAAACCAGAATAAATGTGAATTACCTATTAAAGTTTATTTATATATTTATTGTAGAGAGGCATTTATGAAATACTTTTTTTTTAATGTTTTATTTATTTCTAGGAAAGAGAGAGAGAGACAGCGTGAACAGGGGAGAGTCAGAGAGAGGGAGTCACAGACTGAAACAGGCTCCATGCTCTGAGCTGGCAGTCAGCACAGAGCTAGATGTGGGGCTCGAACCCACTAACTGCGAGATCATGACCTAAGCGAAAGTCAGATGCTTAACCGACTAAGCCACCCAGGCGCCCTTATGAAAGACTTCTAATGTTCACTTTCATATTAATGAACGGGAGGCATAGCAAATACTGATAATGATTGAGAGTAGAGTTAATGGAGAAACTCCCTTGAATCATGAGTTTAAGTATCTCCTCCTCCTCATCCAGCACGAGAAGTGCTGATAAGCAGGAAAATGGACAGAATGAAATTTCAGTAGGATGTACCTTTTGGAGATCTTAATTATAGGTAATTAAAAGAGCACTGAAGAAAAAAAAAATTAAGTGACTTAGTAACCAGAGAGCTGAATATACTGTGCTAATCATAACTCATTGCCTTTTTTAAATAAACTATTGAATTTTTCATTTAAACTCAGTATTGGTTGACTAAAGATGTATCTATCTCTGTATCTCTATGTCTGCTTATATGTCTTTATAACTATACTAACATTTACTGTTTTATTCTAAAGCACTTTTTTTCCTCAACTGATTCTGTTTTTCCCCTATATAAACTTCTCTTCAATTAATGTGAAATTGAGGTATTTCAACTGAAGGAGATACTTGACTTTTATAGTTATAACAGACTGGAAGGAACAGCTTAATTCAGCATATTGATTTTTGACTTAGATGGGCCCTTTTTTACATGTCCATTAACTCACGTCCAATTTTGTAGAGGATTTACATTGGATTTTGTTTCCTCACCATGTGTCTTTCGAATAGCGGTACATATTAATTTATCTTGTTGCTTTTTATTCTGCATGTAACACAATTTATTTTTATTTTAAAACCTATTAGCTTGCATCCTGAAATTAGAACTCTTACTATAACTTGGAAGGATAATGTTCTGTTTATTTTATCACAGTTTCAACTAGTTACAAAAATATCACCTGTATTGATGATTCTGTCAATTGTATGTCATTCAGTGTTACTTTCTCTAAGTTTTTTTTACTCTGTTACTCCTAAATTTTGATTATTAACACATCAAAAGAAAAGTTCTACCAATGTCAGTATTAAATTTTTATTTAAAAAATCATTTTGGGGAAGCCTGGGGGGCTCAGTTAATTATCTGTCTTTTGATCTCAGCTCAGGTCATGATCAAGTGTCATGGGATCAAGCACAATGTCGGGCTCCACACTTAGCATGGAACCTGTTTAAGATTCTCTTTCTTTCCCCTTGCCCCTCTCCCCTGCTCACAAACACATTCTTCCTCTCTTTCAGTAAATAAATAAACAAACAAACAAACAAACAAACAAATAAATAAATAAATAAAATATTTTTAGGAGTAGATTTTATGACCTAAATCTAGTTTATTTTGAACTGTGCCATCTTATCCCCATTTCTGACACAAAATTAATTCACAAGAGAATTGGTGAGTTCACTCAGGGCAAAACAACAAATCATGAAATGCACCACACCTCTTAAAATTTTTCACAGTTGCAAAGTTCCAAAATTTGTGGGATATCTATTCACTTTAATTTGTAATACACTTAGCAAACATTACATGCCTCCACAGACAAAATATTTTCTGTATAAATTTGGGCTCCTGGGAGAGAGGAATACATTTAAAAAGGGTGAAGGAGGTATCTGTGACATATTCTAAGCTGATACATGTGAGCTGGGTATGGAATGGATGTTTGGGTAATTCCTTAGAGTGTCTGTGTTAAGTCTTTGTGAATTACCACCAAGAGTCATTGCTTCTTAGCTTAAGCAGTTTCTTAGATGGGATGATCTGATAGTTGGTTTATCCTTTTTTCTGCTACTTTTTACTTGAAAGGTTAATTCTTTTCTGAAAAAAAATCAGTGTCTTGTTGCAGTAGAGAGGTTGTCCAAGATGTTTGTTCTAGATAATGATGATATAGAATCTTATTTCCTTCTGTGGCAAAAAGGACATCAGTTTTAACAGTTGTACAGATTGCATGAGATATAATTTTTGATATACTGTCAATATTCAGTGTTGATATATGATGTAAATGAATTTGTTGCACATTACAAGTGATTTTTTCCGTGAACTCCTTAGTTTCTTCTGTTTAACACTATATATTTTTTTCTCTTCACCACTTTATTTCGTTAGCATCTTTGTGGTTCCCACTTCCTTGTGTCCCTTTGCCTTACAGAATAAGCCTACTATATGCTTACACTGTAAAGGTAGTACTTTAATGTACTTTTGGTGTTTCCATTCTAGTGATTTGTATATAAACTTTTTAAAATAATTTTATAGCTGATGATACTATTTAATATATGAATTATCATTTTCATTTAATATTGTGTTAAAGTACTTAGAGTAGTCATTTAAATAAATATTCCTTAACTATCCTACCATGTACATAACAGCTGTCTTGTTAGTGGACATCATTTGAGTCTTATGTTTGACATTATAGTGCTACAAGAACACCTTTGTTCATAAAGCTTTATTCAAAATTCTAATTATTAGTCTAAGATTCCTAGGAATCTAAATCATTGGATAAAGAGCATGATAGATTTTATAACCCCTAGTATATACAACCAGATTACATTCTGGAATATTGGATTGATTTATGCTCTCTCCACAATTTCATGAAATCATCTTCTTATTCTACCTTTGCCAGGCATGATTTTTATTGTTATTTTTGAAAATATGTATCTGGCAGGTTGGGAGCTTTATTCCAATTTTAGGGGGCAATGGTGTGCTTTTTGGTATATATATTAAATGATGGAGCTCTGAAAATAAAAATGCTTTGTTAATATTTCTTTAGTGTGTTTTCAAAGGCCATTACTGTTACTGTCCTTTATTTCCTTACTAATTCAGCCAAAATAAATCATGGGGACCTCTCCTTTTTTTTTCTTAAAATATTTAATTTTCCTAATTATTATGAAAGGCCTGACTTTGATATTGTGCAAGCTGTTATTTCTGGAAATGGGGACAGGAATTAGGTGATGACATTTTTGATGAAATACCTGAAGGACCCGTCTTTAGATGAAAAATTTTCAATACTATTTGGACAAAAGCCAAGGATATCTCCACCTTCTTCTGTCAAAAGCACAGGAATCCTTCATTTTTCTCTTTCCCTCACCATCCTATCTTTATTGAATCCATCATCAAACCCTACCCACATGGCCATCACACCATACCCCAGATCTGCCCACTTTTCTCATTTGCCTCCACTATAACTTCCAGTCAGGTCACCATCATCTTTTGCCGAGATTCCTTATAACTAGGCTCACTGCTTTCCACTCCCAGGCTCTATCTATTTTTAGTCTCTATTTTTATTTTCACAGCAGCTGTGAATGTGGGGAATTGTTAATCATTCATAGTCTCTATCTATAAAGAATTACAGATACTTCCTTGCCTCACTCTCTAGACATTAACATATGCTTGCTCTGGCTGCTTGAATGTTAGTAAAGATGATGTGTGTCACCTCTGAGAGGGAGCTTTAAAAGACATCATGTGGGGTACCATTGCTATTTTTCTTTTGCAGCCAGAAAAATAATGCCCTAGATAGAACTCCTTCCTTCAGTCTTGATCTCATAGTACAGAAGATGTGTGTGTGGAGTCACAGTGACCCTGTAGCAGATTCATATCCTACCAGATTTTGTGGAGGTATGCTGCAGTCTCACCTGTTTCAAAATAGAAACTGACTAATTTTGCTCTTCTGTCTAGCCCTGCAAAAGTTTCTTATTACATTTAGAATTAACAAAAGACTTGTCACCATGGCCTTTTAGACTCTGTATTATACAGACCCTGCCTACCCTTAGATTTCATCTACACATTTCTCTCCTTGGGTCACTATATTCAAGCACAGTGACATTCATCACCATCCCAGAGTCAGTCTTATCCCTACTTTATGGCCTTTGCACTTCTCATAACCACACCCTTCCCGCATGCTTCTCTCTCTCTCTCTCTCTCTCTCTCTCTCCATCATCCCATTTCTTCAAAGCATCCCATTTCTCCACAGAATGTATTTGCCAATGGATTGTTTTCTTTCTTCTTCATCTAGAAGCTCACTCCCTATCAGTGTGTCTCATATTCCTCCTAGAATAGGGCTTGCCTTGGCAGTAGGTGCTGAATGACCATTTTATTTATTTACTTTTTTAATGTTTTATTTATTTCTAGGAGAGAGAGAGAGAGAGAGACAGCGTGAGCAGGGGAGGGCCAGAGAGAGAGGGAGTCACAGACTGAAACAGGCTCCAGGCTCTGAGCTGGCAGTCAGCACAGAGCCCGACACGGGGCTTGAACCCACGGACTGCGAGATCATGACCTGAGTGAAAGTCGGACGCTTAACTGACTAAGCCACCCGGGCGCCCCTGAATGACCATTTTAAATGAGTAAGTGAATCTGATGCCCTCTGCCAGGTCAAATTCGGTGCTAGTAAAAATGCTATTTTTCCCCATCTCTCAGCTTCTTTCCCATGGTGTTTCCTTTTCACTGAATGTCTTTCAACATGTCTTAAATTAGAAAATATTACCCACTCTTTGAAAAAGTTGAGTGTTTCAATGAACACTATGGCCATAATTTTAACACATTATATTATATACTAAGATCATTCATTCTTACAGTTCCCCCACTCGCTTATGTGTTCAGGGAAAATCAGAGCACAATATGGTGGTGAAATGCCCAGAACTGGAACCATATTTCTCAGGTTCAAGTTTTGGCTTTGCTCTTTATCAACTGTGTGTCCTTGGGCAATTTCTGCAAACCCTTTGATTGGAACTAAATTTGAGTAGTGACAGCATATTCTTTAAAGGTTACTATGAGGATTAAAAGGGTTAATATTTGTAAGCACAGTGTTTTTAACAGTGATTTCATACAGTCAATGTTAAATAAGTTTTGATAAAAATTAAACTGTCATTTATTTTATTTCTACAGTCCCCAGCACTTAACTACTGAATACATGCTGCCTGAAATAAATTGATCACAGGTTCAGTTTTTAGGTCATAGACAGAACTATGATTTTCCTAGTGATAAATAGTGTTTCCATTTAAATGTCAATGGTCTACATTCTACTTCAAGAAGGATTGAATTTTATAAATGTTTTGGAGGTAGATAACATGCCAATGAACAGAATGTGGACTGTGATAGAAAGGTGTCAACATATCAAAGTATCAATAGTATCATAGTTTTTTATCCCAGGTATTTGGATGATGATGCCTTCTACTGAAAAGGGAGATTTTGGAGGGCTAGCAGTTTTTGGGGATGAGGAAAAAATATGATTCTCCTTGGCAGTATGAACTGTGAGATAACCATCTGATTTCAGGTGGAGATAGTGAAGGCTATTATACACTGAGATACATAGAGTCTTGGACTCAACAGAGAAGTTAGAACATTAGAATCCATGACCAAAAAAAAAAAAAATGACACAATCTTGGAAAAGAGAAATAAATGTAGAAGAGCCCTGATGAAGTTCTGAGCTGTCCACATTTATACATTTAAAGGCCAAATGGAAAATATATAAGACTCTAGGCTAAAGAAGAATCACCAGTGATGTTTGAGGAAGTGATGTTAAGAAAATTACACATGATTTTGTGGTCACCTTCCAGAAATTAACAGTCTAGGGGCGCCTGGGTGGCTTAGTTGGTTAAGCTTCCGACTTTTGCTTAGGTCATGATCTCGCGGTTCGTGGGTTAGAGCCTCGCGTCGGGCTCTGTGCTGACTGCCAGCTCGGAGCCTGGAGCCTGTTTCAGAGTCTGTGACTCCCTCTCTCTCTGACCCTCCCCTGCTCACGCTGTCTCTCTCTCTCCTAAAAATAAATAAAACATTAAAAAAAAAAAAAAGAAATTAACAGTCTAAAATGGAGCTCACCTCCAAATCATAAATATTTTGAGGATATATAACATCTAAGATATGTAAATAGTGCTAACTTGTGAGCAAAACTCTTTCCTTTTCCTCCCTAATTAGTAGTCAATAATATAGTTATCCAAGTAGAGAAAGTTCTTAAAACTTATTTACATGAATTTTAATTGGTTAGTCATTTTCAGATGTCTTCAAAGTTCTACATTTTGTGTTAATACAACATTGGTTTTCAAAAGTAAGTTAAATCAGGGCAATAATTATTTTTCCATACCAAAAAAAAAAAATCCCTATTTCTAGAAAAAAGCCCTGGATGCTGCATGCTCCTTGCTTATTTTCCAGGCCATCACTTTCCATTTTTATAGCCTATAGTGCTCTCATTCTTAGCTAAATTGTGTCATGTCTATCAAGTGTAATTTCCATATCTTTAACTTCCCACTTCTGTAATCAGTCTCCTGTGAATTTTTCAATTTCAATTAAGGTCATTGTGGTCCGGATCACATCCAATTTACTACAAATGTCTCCTGCATCCTTTCCATGTAAGTCTGACATGTTGAGTATGCCAGTTCCTTGCCATTTTAGGGAAAAGATCTTAAGTGTCGAAATGCCTTTAATTTTTTTTTTTTTTTGATTTATAAAAATTTCAAGACAAATTCAAAATTATGAATGGTTTGGTTTATGCTGCTTATTTTTACACATTTCATTTCTTAATAGTAGCAGTGTCAGAATTTCATAATAGAAAATATTTCTCGGGGCGCCTGGGTGGCTTAGTCGGTTAAGCGTCCGACTTTCGCTTAAGTCATGATCTCGCGTTCGTGGGTTCGAGCCCCGCGTCGGGCTCTGTGCTGACTGCCAGATCAGAGCCTGGAGCCTGTTTCAGTCTGTGACTCCCTCTCTCTCTGACCCTCCCCTGCTCATGCTGTCTCTCTCTCTCTCTCCTAGAAATAATAAATTTAAAAAAAAATTAAAAAAAATATTTCAGGGTCTGTAGAGCAAACTAAATTTCAGTTATTTAAAAACAAAAAACTGTATTTCCTTTTATATTGTTGTAGGCACGAATCAATTCTTATAATTAAGGTTGTGAATAGTAGTCCTCATTCAACTCTGAATACCCTTGCAAGCCTGGTGTAGACTCTCAATTAGTAGAAGCATTTTATTATGTTTCCAAAAAGCTAAGGTATAAGATATTCAGTATTTTTGGAATGCTCTTTTCAAAATTGTGGTCATAAATGCAATTAAACCTGCCTAAATTAAGCAATCCTGTCTCTTTGTAAAGTTATTATGTCAAATAGGAAATCTCTTAAGTAAATTTGTTAAGGATTCGATGCCTGGAGGGAATATTTTAAACTATTGAATCAGCTTACTCCCAGGAGCTAGAGGAAAGTCAAATGAGTAAGTGTCTTTTTACTTATAAATCAAAATATCTAAACAGATTTGTATTCTTTTTTTAATTATCCAGAAGAATTTCTGATGTGGAGAGATTATTTTATAGACAACTAACAAACAGTGCCAAGAGAAATCATAAGGATGAAACTTAGCATCAGACTTTAAGATAATGAATCTGTGTTAAGTTCATACAGTTTAGTGGAAAACTAAACTACTAAGTAGGTTTCTGGTGTCCGCAGATAAAAAATTGTCAGATATGATTTTGGGATTGTATTTTCTGAGATTAATTTAAATGAGAATAAAGCGGATAATGTAGCATTTTTAAGAGACAACATATTATTTAGGCATTTTAACCTATAGATTGATCTTGAAATCCATCTAGGCCATAATGAAGATAAAATGAAGAACTCTAATATTAAAGGAAGTATGTCAGCTTTGCTCATTATTACACCTCTAGCACCTTACACAGAATCTAGCACATGGAAAATGTACAAAATATATTTGTCAAATAAAGAGAAGTGTGTGTACACCCTCACCCATACTTTATATCATTATTGTCTCTCTACAAAATTGTACAGAGACCCTCAGGTGGCTTCTGTATTACTTTCAGCAGAACTACCCACATTCCTGGAGAGACCTTATGACTCATCCTTCCTCACTTACTAGCAATTCCAACATGACACTACAAACTTCCAAGAGATCAATCAAGTGTAATTAGAATTCATTATCCATTAAAACAATAATCATCGCTAGGATTATAATGCCATCTAACACTGTATCCCTTAATCATCACAAAAAGTCATAGCTTCCTAGGTCGTTTCTCTTCACCTGGACTTTTATCCTTAATTTCATGCCATAAACTGACCTGATTTCAACCCTTTTCCTAATCCCTCAAAACCTCTAATGTTCTCTGTTGAATCTCACATTTCCTTTTATTCATAAGTTCTTCTTTGAGCAGTACCCTCCCTTCTCATAAATTACTTGAACTAAGGTTTGTAGAGACTACCCTGTGTACCATTGCCTACCCACTCCCAGGCTATTGTTACTCCTTATCCCTAGCAAGCTCCTGCTCCTTTGATGTGCACAATACCATAGTCTGTCTTCAACTACAATTTCACTAGGGTTATCCTTATCCTTTCACTTGACATTTATATTCCCTTCTCCACTTCTTTTCTTGCATCATACTAGATTAGGACTTCAGACATTGCCAAATCCAAAATTCTGTCTGCAGTCTACAGCCTACTCTACCCTCAGAACTATTCAGTTGCTCACTCTATCCCATTCTTGAAACTCTTTTTTCCCTTTGTCATGGGAGAACACACACTCCTGGGTTTCTCCTACTTCAACAGTGGTTTCTTTCCTGATTTTTAATGATACTTCACCTCTTTCTGCACCTTAAATATTATCATGTCTTATGACTTAGAACTTACACTTCACATCACTTCTGTCCAAATCTATTCTATAAATCATCTCGCCCCATAATATTATAATTTGAAGGTTAATGACTCCGAAATTTACATCTCAAATCGGAGCTTTTTTCCCGAGATCCACATTCATGTATGTAGTTTCAAACTTGATATGTTTTTTGGGTTGTCTAGCATGGATATCAAATTCAGCGGGTCCAAAACTAGATTGTTGAAACACTGTCCCTCACTACTCCCCAACATAAAGAAGTGTACCATCATTTGCCAAATTGCTGAAGGGAAAGTACTTTAGTAACTTTCTTGAATCCTTCTTTTTCTCATTCCTTAAATCTAATCCGCCAGAAACTCTTACTCTTTAAGTATTTCTCCAGTCTTTCACTTTTCCACCACTTACCTAGCTCTTACCTTTTTCATGTCATCATAATTAATAATTTGGGATATTACAGAGGCCACTTTACTAGACTCATTGTTTCCATTCCCACACAAATTTATTTACCTTAGGGTGGTCAGAATAATGCTTTTAAAATGTAAGTGGGGCACCTGGGTGGCTCAGTCAGTTAAGTGTCTGACTTCTGCTCAGATCATGATCTCACGGTTTGTGGGTTCGAGCCCCGTGTAGGGCTCTATGCTGACAGCTCAGAGCCTGGAGTCTGCTTCAGATTCTGTCTGTCTGTCTGTCTCTCTCTCTGACCCTCACCTGCTCTCTCGCTCTCTCTCTCAGAAATAAATAAAATATTAGAAAAAATAAAATGTAAGTAGTTTATCATTTGCCATGATTTTTTATGATAAAAAATTATAATAAAGTTCTAAATCCTTGTGATAGTTAGGCTGTCTTATGTAATCTAACTCTGGTTATGTCTATTATCATGACCTTCAACTTCTTCACTAGTGTACATTGTTTATTTTATGGTATCTCCAACAAGCCAATCACACTTCCATTTCAGTGGCTCTGGTGGCTGAAACTCTTACCCACAGATAATCTTCATGACTCATTCTCTCAGTTTGTTCTCATGAGTACATCCTAATTCTGTGAACACTTGAACTAAAATAGTAACACCTATCTCCACACAGAGCTCACTCACTTTTAGTATTATAATCACTCTCCATTGACTTCACCTGATTTGTTCTTTGTTGCAACCCCTACACCAAGAACAGTGTCCCAGATAAAGGAACTCAGTATTTGTTACAATAATAAGTAAGTGAAAATTAAATATTTTCCATATAACAGAAGAGTTTTTTCATAGGAATCGCATGGGAAGTTAGTTTTACATGAAGTGATTTTTCTTCTGAAGTTAGTATTTAGCAGGTGTTGGTAGAAGGGGCGTGAAATAACTTAAACCATTTGCAGCATATCTATTCAGTATGATATTTAGAAATCATTAGATGTGTAAAATATTTTAATTTTCAATCGATGGCCTTGTTAGAAAATGGAACAACATTTTGAAATAACTCTATGTGACTTTTCAGTAATGTATTATTGTTTTATCAAATCGTTCTGTCAAATGAGCATGGCCCACATCTTTTCTACCCTTCTGAAACCCAGTGCATATATAAGTATTTTGGTATGCTGCTGTATTTAGGAGGCTGTTCCAAAGACTATGGACTTTTATCGTTTGTCTGAATCCTTTGGTTTATTTTTAAGACTACAAAGGTGAGGATGATTGTGTAAGTAAAATGGATATACAGATCAGAAGGGAAATGGAATTACCAAAGAGAAATATTTCAGTTTTACCTAAATACCTGGAAAGAAACACTCATATTGTCACACACAATAGATTTTACAACTGGATCATGAATTCAATAGCCACATGGCAAGTGGCATGTTTTTCACATTGAAAGAATTTATCTCCATTCATGTAATGGCCTTTCCATGTTATGCAAGAATAACCACATGCCTTTTTGACTCAATAGGCAAATTATTTTAAAATGTCTGGTCTTTGGCTCATACAGCTTTCTAAGATGCAAATGCAATGAGCTTCCTCACGTTATCTGTTTACATTTTATAAAATATAATGTCTTATAAAATAGTTGTGGTTGATCCAGTTCATTTATTGGAATATCAAGCAATTGCTTCTCCCTCTAATGAACAAAATGATATTTACACCCATACAAATGAGTAGAAAAGAAATAATGTGGACATTATCTTGAAATAAAACCAAGTTTACCTTTTTTGAACTAATGGATGTTTTATATTATCATCAAAATTTAGAACTTGTGTTTTGAAAATTTTAGGAAAATGTATTTTATGTTAGACACTCTAAGAGTTTTTTTTTACTTGCCATCTAGAAAGCTAATTGAATAAGTGTATTATTATATGTAAGTGATGAATCACTAAATTCTCCCCCTGAAACCATTATTATACTATATGTTAACTAACTTGGATTTAAATTAAAAAATAAGTATATTAGTATTTTGTTGCTTCCTTAACAAACTATCACAAATCTAGTTGCTTAAAACAACATCCATTACTGATAGTTCTTTACATGGTCTCATGGGGCTAAATAAAGATGTCCATAAGGCTGCTTTCCCTAGGAGAGGATCTATGGAAGATTTTGCTTTCAACATCATTCAGATTGTCAACAGAATTTAGTTCCTTGCGGTTACATTACTTGAGGTTTCAGTTTCCTTGCTGGGTGTTAGATAGGGCATCTGCTTTTTGAGGCTTTCCACATTTTTACCCCTGCTTTCCATGACCTCCAAGAGGCATCTTACTGGTCTCTGCACATTGGCCCCTACATTTCAGAGCCAGCAACTGTGTGTTTACTTCCTCTCATGCTTTGAGTGTCTCATTTGTCCTCATCCTGTTTCTCTGCTTCTTCCACCACATCTCTCTGACTCCATCTGGAGAAAGTTCTCTGCTTTAAAGGCAAATTGTGAGTAGATTGGGCTTACCTAAATAAGCCAATATATTCTCCCTATTGTGAAGGCTGTCATCTACAGAAACTCTTCTCAAACTAGTGCTTGATTGAATTATTGGGAGTGGGAATTTTGGGGGGACAATTCTGCCTACCACACTGAGTTTATATTTCAAAACTAAAGTATATGTTTCAAAACTAAAGTATATGTCTTGGGGCCTCTGGGTGGCTCAGTCAGTTGAGTGTCCGACTTCGGCTCAGGTCATGATCTCATGGTTTGTGGGTTAGAGCCCCACATCAGGTTCTGTGCTGGCAGCTCAGAATTTTATATTACCTGTTTGAATCATCCATATAGCAGAGAACTCATATTGAAAAAGAATAATCACTTGAACTCTGGTGTGTAGGATCCAACTCAAAAGAAAACTAAATTGTATTATAAAAGGTAGAAGGGGACAGATAGCTAAAACACTTTTAAGTCTAAATACAGCATCTCTTAGCAAAACATCATGTTTCATCTAATTTGTCCATGTAATTTCTTTGTACCTTTTGACTTCATTTGGTGTTTTTCTCACTTTTGGCTATATCACCCATAATGTGCATGTGGGGATTTTTTTCGGGGGGGGGGTATAATTTACATTTAGAAATGAATGATTTTTTATTTGCCAAACATGCAGAATTATAGATATACATTATACATACACATTCCACAGTCCCATCAGGATATAGAACATGTTCACCAATGTACAGTTTTATCATTAACTTTTTAATGATGGTGGGATTTTCTTTAAAGTATGTTCTCTTATTTCTGAATTGTTTACTGTGTTTATTTCCTGTTTTCCTCATCAGAATTGCTATGTGTTTATCAATCCAAAATTCAACTTTTCTCTTCATTGATTTTTTCATTTTTTTTGTTGATTTCTGATCTATATTATTTCCTTCTTTCTACTGACTTAAGGCTTAATTTGATATTCTTTTCTTACCTTTTAAATTTGTTGCATAGATTATTGAAATTATGTTTTTCTTTTCTGATATACTCATTCTAAGGAAAAAAAAAATCCTTGAAGTGAAACCTTAACTGCATCCCCTATAGTTTTACATTGCAATTTCATTGTTATTTAGTTCAAAATATTTTTTGATTTCTCTTGTGATTTCTTCTTTGATCTATGGTTTTCTTAGAAATGCTTATGTATTTTCAAATATTTGCAAATTTCAAGGTATTGTTATGATTTATAATTCTGTTAATTGAGAAGTTATAATAATACTTGGGAATTTATGTAATGTTTTGTTGCCCAGCATATAGTCTTTCCTTTGAATATTTTCTATGCCCTTGAAAATATTCAGTGTTCTGCAGTTTGGAGTGTAGGGTTTTCTACATGTCAATTCAATAAAATTGGTTGATATTAATCAAATTTCCCAGGTTCTTAATAATTTTTTCCTATGGATTGTCTCACTCCCTTGGGGGGAAGATACTAAATTTTCTAAATATATTCATGACATTGTTTATTTCACCTTTTTGTTCTGCCGATTTTTACTTTATCTGTCTTGAAGCTCTGCTTGTTAGGTCCTTGTAAAATTAAGATTTTTATGTCTTCAGGGTGCTTGGGTGTCTCAGTTGGTTAAGCATCCAACTCTTGGTTTCAGCTCAGGTCATGATCTATCTCACTGTTCCTGGAATTGAGCCCCATGTTGGGCTCCATGCTGACAACGCAGAGCCTGCTTGGGTTTCTCTCTCTCTCTGCCCATCCCCTGCTCGCACTCTTTATCTCTCTCAAAATAAATAAACTTTTTATTATATACATAAAAATATTTTTGTATCTTCATGAATTAATCTTTTACCATTATAAAAATCTGTCTCATTAAGTCTCTAATTCTTCTTACCTAGATTTTGTTTACAACAATTAATCCACTTTGCTTTCTTATGCTTAGTGTTTGCATTCTATATATTTTTGTAATTTTCCTTTTATTTAGTGTTTACATATGTACAGTGCATATTTTCTAATTGGTTTATTGTTGTATCTTGCTTTTCTATCAGTTTGGCAATCTTTGTTTTTTAATTGTGATGTTTAGTTCATTTATATTTAATATAATTATAGATATTTTGGGGCTTACATCTACCATTCTGCTATTTGTTTCTTGTATTTATTATTGTTGTTTTTATTTACTTTTCTCCTGTCTTATTTGGTATTAGTCAAATTTATATTTTTTAGTGTTCAAATTCATTTGCTATGGACTTTTAAAAGTCACAACTCTCTTAATTACGTTAGTGGTGGTTGTTAGGAACTGCAGTATACATTCTTAAGTTGTAGTCTGCCAGATATAAGCAGAATAAACACCTACTACTGATATGACACTAAAAACTTGAAAATTTTATCAGAATAAGGTATGTAATTGGGTTATATAATCCCAGTATAGCTTTTTTTTTTTTTTAATATTTTTATTTATTTCTAGGAAAGAGAGACAGATAGCGTGAGCAGGAGAGGGTCAGAGAGAGGGAGACACAGACTCCGAAACAGGCTTCAGGCTCCAAGCTGGCAGTCAGCACAGAGCCCGACGCGGGGCTCGAACCCACGAACCGCGAGATCATGACCTAAGCGAAAGTCGACGCTTAACTGACTAAGCCACCCAGGCGCCCCTAGCTTTTTCTTTTGATGACAAAATAGCTTTTATCATATTCTCAAAAAATATGAAATCTCATTAAAATTAAAAAAAATATGGGGCTCATGGTTGTCTCAGTCAGTTAAGCATCTGGTTTTGGCTCAGGTCATGTTCTCATGGTTGGTGTGTTCAAGGTCTGTTTTAGCCTCTGTGCTGACAATTTGGAGCCTGCAACCTATTTCAGATTCTGTGCCCCTCTCTTTCTTCCCTTCCCCCACTCCTACTCATGCTCTCTCTCTCTCTTTCTCTCTCTCTCTCTATCTCAAAAATAAACATTACAATTAAAAAAAATTTTTTTTGATGATATTAGAGAACAGTCAACAGTTGATTCCAGAAAGAAACAAAACTCATTAGGGTAAGCACTACATGTTATGCTGTTTTTCCATGCAGGAAATTTGCTAGTTTTTCCATGAATAAAGATTGCATATGTAATGGTGACCTGAGCTATGCGGCAAACTTACTAGACTAGAGAAGAAAAAGTAGAGTTTGGAGCTTCCAGGGAAGCCAGGATTGAAAGAACCTGTCACAAAAGAAGCAGTTCATAAATTGGACATGATTGAAATTTTAAAAATCTTTTAATCAAATTCACTATTAACAAAAGAAAATCATAGCTTAAGACTAAATTTGTAATACATATATCTGAAAAAAAGGTTTAGTATTAAGATATATTATTTACTCCCACAAATTAATAAGAAAAAAAAGATAATTCAATAGAAAAATAATAAACTGAATATCACTTTATAAAAGAAAATGCCAAATGTTCAGTGATGACTAGGAGACATCTTCAGGATGCTACAAATATCGAATTTCATATGTTACATTTGAATATTTAGTATATACTTAAAAAATTACTGATCAGTACAACCATGATTTGTGTCATTTTCTGAAGTTTTGTTACATTTCAACAGAAATGCTATGAAAACATGAAATATTTTCCAATTGTTTTGTCAGTGGAATGATGTTCATACTTCAATTTTTTTATTTGACTGCAAAATCAGGTATTAATCTGTTGAATTGAATTTTTCTTTAATATGATTCTGTTTTCTCTTTAATAACAGTCGTGGATGGACTCACTGCCTTTTCAGACTTCCATTGGTTCCAATTAAACATAACTATTTACTTCTTATTGTTTAGATTTTGAATATCAGCCATTAGTAGACTTCTCTCAGTTTTGACAAATTTACTTATATTGAATGAACTCATAGGTAGATATCATCTTCAGTCATACAAACCATGCATTTAATTTCAGTTATAGCCGAAAAAAATTTTTCTTTCTTTCTTTCTTTAAGAAATACCTTTGAAGAATCCTCTAACTCTACTTCTATAGTATAAAGATCCAAGCGAATTTTCAAGTTACCTAAAAAGAAGTCCATTCTGCCTTTATAGAACACTAGAAAATTCACAGACATAAAATTTCCACTGTTGTAGATATATTTCCATACAATTATTGGGAGATATCAGTGAAAAGGGGAAAAAAAGATAAAATTGTGACATTCTGTGCACATGTTGCATTTAATTCTTTCTTGGAGGAACCATAATTATTTAAAGATCTTTGACAAAAATAGACCTATAGGCATGTAGTTTACTAATAATCATATTATTATCCCTAAAATAGGCAACCATTCTCTACATTATTATGGATGATTTCTATGAAACTTTCAGATTAACAGATCATTTCTCCATTTATTTTCTTTCCATAATTCTGAAAGTCATCTTCTACACAAGTAAACCCAATAGCAGTATCTTAACTTTTTATTTATATTGCCTTAAAAAAGCAGGAAAAATTAGTTAATTGTGGATTACCCTTAAGATGATGAGCAACAGTGAATCAATGCATTAACATTTTACTATTCATCTGTTTTGCAAAGTCTTTTTAATTTACTCTGGATTTTTAGGTATGGAATTTTCATTGATTAAACATACTGTCAATATTTCAGTTGGGGAGAGGCTGCTTCAAGAAGAAAAGTTACTTCTGAGACCAAACTCCTGAATGCAGCTTTTAAAAATCAAATTTATTTGTAGAAATCATTGGACTTCAAGTCTTTGTTTTAACAGGAGAAGTTGTTAAACACACACACACATACACACCCATAGCTATACCTGCCTCTGTTGCATTACAGCTATGTTTTAGCAACTGTGCTGAAGATACTAAATATAGAGACAAGTGGCTCAAGTGATTTGAAGGGGATGGTTGGAAGTCATAGGGAAACCAGATGTCACCAGAGGCTGTGCCATCTTTGTGAAACGATTACAACAGCTCTGTTGGGAAATGAAGGACAAATTGCTTCAGTGGCCTAAATCTACTTCTCCCTTGACCCCAAATTGTTTATTACCTTGCAATGAAAATAAATAACAGTCCTAAATGGTCAGAGTTAAAACGTTCAGACTGCTTTTGTGAATTATAACATTTGAAGATTTCCAGGGAGTTTTGGAACAAGGAACAAGCAGACAAGAAATCTGAGGAAATTAAGTTATTATAGCTTCATAAGAATTTTATATTCTATTTCCTTTTTAAGAATTTTTTTAAAATGTTTTATTTCTGAGAGCGAGAGATAGCGTGAGCAGGGGGGGATCAGAAAGAGAGGGAGATACAGAATCCAAAACAGACTCCCGGCTCTGAGCTGGCTGTCAGCACAAAGCCCCACACAGGTGTCAAACCCACGAATGGTGAGATCATGACCTAAGCCGAAATCGGACACTTAACTGACTGAGCCACCCAGGTGCCCCTATATTCTATTTCCTTAAAAAATTAACATATACTTCTAGATTCAGTCTGTCTTTACCAAAAAACCTTACCTGATAGTCACAAGACATTTATTTCATCTATTTTATATGCCTGCTGATTCTGAATTTTATAATAGCAGTTGTCATTTATATTTTGCTTTAGTTATATTTAAAATATTTACATACCATCACAGGATAGTAAAGTGTTCAGAACTATGAACAGTGCCCTCACAGAATCTAGGTTGGTGCCTTGTACATAGTAAGTATTCATTATGTTATGATGGAGAATATTGTTTATTGTTTATTGGCAAAATTTAAACAAGAGTCATATTATCACCATTATCAGTAGCAGCAACACCTTTCTATCAAACTATGTTGTTAATTTTCTGTGATTTTAAATGGTTCTTCAAAGTGTTGCAAAAACAGAGCCATTAAAAAGGTAGAAACTATTTGGGGGGCTGTTTCTCTTTTATTAAATGATCTTATTGAAAAATGTGACTTGAAAATATAGATATGGTTTTTTTACTATTGCATCAAATATTTAAAATAAGATGCTCATACCTATAATATTTCCGAAATCATTTATGAACAGTCAGGGAAAATTTTATGTAAAACTGTCCACTGTATTAAGTACTTATAATCTGAAAAAATATATAGAAGTATCTTATAAGAAGAAGGTAGATTTATTTGTCTAGAATGAAATTATATAACCAGAAGGGAAGATAAAGGGATCAGAGCCTTTCTTGGTTAAGGTTGTTTTCATCTTTTGCTGTAGAGATGTTAGACTGTATACCCGGCAGATAATTTTTCTGAAAGTGGATGGAAATTAGAAGCAACAGCCATTTCGAAAGAAATGAGAGATATGGCTCAGAGCCTGGAGCCTGCTCTGGATTCTGGGTCTCTGTCTCTCTCTGCCCCTCCCCTACTCCTGCTTTGTCTCTCTCAAAAATAAATGAACATTAAAAAAAATTTTAAAAATAAATGAGAGACATGGAACATATTCCTCTCCCTTGTCTATATAGGGAAGAATCTAAAAGTTGTCTCAATTCTTAGAAGATAGAAGGAATTTGTAAACTGCCTTTATGACCTTAGAAATCTTGGTAAACTATTTTGTCTCATTTTACACATGGTAAATTTGAGTTCCAATTAGAGTACTTTATCAAAGTTTAATATTTATAGGAAGCAGGCAGAGCCATGATTGATATAAACCTCAGTTCTCTGATTGCCCATCCAGAGTACTTTGTGTTAAATGAAATCCAGGGAATACTACTAACACTGTTAATTGAAATTACACATGCTGAAAAAATATAACTCTGTTAAGTAGCTTACATAGAGTATTTCATTGGATTTTGAAAATAACCTTGACTTGTATACAGATAGGCCATTATATAAATGATAAAGTTTCACTGCAAGAAATTTTAATTAAAATTTTCTAAGGTCACAGAAGTATCAAGTGAAAAAGTTGAGTTGCAGTCACAGAAAAAAGGAAATAACTTATTTATTAAGAGTTTAAAATTTCAGTGTATTTTAATTTGGAAATGTAAATATTACTTATTGAATTTCCAAATTTTGATTACCTATATAAATAATGAAAGAGGTCAAAAATTTCATTATTTTGGAACAGTACTTCATTACACACATAACTTTATCAGTCATGTGAGGGCTGCAGGAATGGAAAGTTGTACTGAGCTAATTCTGTGGGAATACCATTTCTAAATTTAAACATCCTGTAGCTGAGTGATTATAAGCAAGAAAGCCACAGAATGACATGCTCTCCCTCATCAAAAGAACCCAACAAACTTCTAGCATATGGAAGCATTTCTGCACTACAAGTTATTCTGAGAGGGAAACATGTAATTTATAAATACTGTCAAATAAAATATGCATTTCCAAATGCTAGTAATAAAATATATAGTATAGCAAAAGGGCCCTTCCATCACTTTTTATAATTACGTTCTGATAAAATGTATATACTCTGCAGGTGGGTCAGTTGAAGTTCAAATCTAGATGCATCATTCATGATCTTTATGGTCTGAAGATTTCTATATAGTGTGGTTGTAAGATTCATATTACAACCTGTAAGGCAATTAGCTCATTGCCTGATAGCCACTATTCGAAAGGGGTTAATCCCCATCTTTCTTTTTCTCCTCAAAACCATTAAAAATATTTCTCATAATGTATATAGGAAAGCCTATGCTAAATAATATAAAGTCCCTGTTTCTCCTTTATTCCTCTGTTGGTGAGCAGGATTAACAACACAAAAAATATAACCAACAGTCATATCTTATGGATCAGATTGGTATACATCCAAAATATATTTGACAACATCTTTGTTGGTGAGTTGTGAGGAAAGAGAAACCGTCACAGAGTGTTGGTGGATGTAAACTGGCAGACCTCTATGAACGGATATTTGACACTTTCTAAAAAATCTAAGAAATACATATATTCTTAGACTCAATAGTTCTATTTTAGATATAACAGGAATGGATATTAAAGCATGCATGTCTATGAAGTAACATACAAATTTATTCAATGCAGCAGTAGTTGAATATTATTTTGAAAATAACCAAATAATACTCCGTAATAAAACAGTTGTCTTGAAAATGATTCTGGAGAGCTTGGGAAGAGGCGGTCGAGGAGGATCCTGAGCTCACCCTGTCCCACATTTACAACTAAGTATCATCCACATCCAAGTCAGTAAACCAGAGAGTGATCCAAATCCTGGAAAAATGAACTCCTTAATTAAGTATATAGAAGAAGCTGTATCTGAAAGGTTAGGAAGGTGTGAAAGATAGAGGAGAGCTGGCCACAGGAGGGAGGGAGATGTGCATGGAAAAGATAAGAGATAGGGGCCCTCACACCAGGGAGCTTACACAGGTAAGACCAACTCCCATACATTTGGCTTTAAAAACCAGAGGGGCAGAATTTCATGTGTTTGCAAAACCATTGGGACTTGGAGCCATATGTGGGAAACCCACAGTAAATACCATCCCCAGTGGGGAAAAACTGAGAATTTTCCCCTAAGTTCAGGAACAAGACAAGGATGTCATCCAGTCTCACACCTTTATTCAACATATTACTGAAAGTTCTAGCCACAACAATCAGAAAAAAAAAATGACATCTGAATTCGTAAGGAAGAAGAATAATCTTCACTATTTGCAGATGACATGATACTCTAAATAGAAAACCTGAAAGATTCCACCAAAAAACTGCTTGAACTTATAAACCTATTTAGTAAAGTCATAGGATATAAAAGCATTGTACAGAAATCATTGCATTTCTATACACCAATAATGAAGCAGCAGAAAATTAAGAAAACACTCATATGGTATTTAAAAGACAAAACAAATGAGGGAAGAGGAAGAAAGAGAGACAAATCAAGAAACAGACTGTTATGTACAGAGAACAAACTGATGATTACCAGAGGGAATGATGTAGGGGAATGTGTGAAATAGGTGATGAGGATCAAGGAGTGCCCTTTTCATGATGAATACTGGGTGGTGTAATGAATCTTGAATCACTATATTGCACACTTGAAAGTAATATAATAGTGTATGTTAACCAACTGCATTAAAAAAAACTTAAGGGATAATTGTCTCTCCCTGTCTACATATATATATATATATATATATATATATATATATATATATATATATACACATCAATAGATATACATATATGTCTATATATACATACATACACAAATGTATGAATATACATATTCATTTTAAGTAATGAGGGTTATACACACGTAGACATCAGTTCTTTGGAACCAGTAGGATGTATATCTATATATATTTATCACAAAGGCCATTGGGGAAGTCATATCAGGAATTTGATTCCAAGAACCAAAGCATATCCTTCACCGCTTCATAATAAATATAAAGCAGAAAATTTATTTTTATATTCATGAGTAAAAAATATATTTTAAAAATCAAGCAAATCTCCAAAATGTTCATCCTTTTTTAACTTGTACAGTTGTACAATACAGTTGTAACTACTGTTGCTCAGAAGAAGATAGCTGTTAGCTTAGATTTGGGATATTTGACTAATGCTATAAATTCTGCTTTGTACAGTACTTGTCACAACAATGGAAGGAAATCAGTATCTAATGAGGACCACTCTGTGACTAAAATTATGCTAAATATTTTCATATACTGATATTTTCACAGTTATATTAGATGATATTTATTTTAATGAAGAGAAAATTGGGGGAGCGAGGATATTCCATTATTACATGCAACTATAGAGGATAAAGCAAGGATTCTTTTTTTTTTTTTTTGCAGAGGAGAGGGGTTGAGAGGGAGAATCCCAACCAGGCTCTTCTGGCAGTTAGCATGATGTGAGGCTTGCTCCCACAAACCATGAGATCATGATCTGAGCCAAAATCAAGAATCAGACCATTAACCCACTGAGCCACCTAGGCACCCCCAGGGATTCTTTTAAGGCTTTTTTCCCCTCCACTCTTCATGAGATCCTTTAGTATTTTTTCTTAAACTTTACTCCAATATAAAAGTGTATAAAGGATGTTATTTAGATGTCCTCATTTAAAATATTTATATTTTAACAAGTAAGTAATTTTAGAGACCTAAATACAATATGTTTTCAACTAACAAGCACTAAAATTCCAAACATACTTTTGTGGGGATTGTTAGAAACTTAAAATAGTTTTTCCAAGGGGAAGAATATTACAGCTCCTAATTAAGATTTCTGGTCAGCCCACAAACGCTGGGCAAATACAGTTGTAGAACCTTAAAGCCTAATGACACTTTAGATAATTGTTTAGGTAGAAGATATTTTTGCATATTCCAGCTGCAGTATCTGGGGATATGTCTTTTCCCTCTTCTGTAGGTTTGGGAGCCACGTCTCTCCTATAGTGAGGGAGTGTTAGGCAGGGAACAAAAATCCCGTTTCGCACAAGCATTAACATGACCAGAGATTGAGCTTCCATGGATAAATGGAAGAGAAGCTAAAGACAAAGAATTTGCTACTGATACTCATAGTTTTAGGCCTAATATGTATTTCTAAAAAAGTACCTGTCAAAATCTATGATTATAAAAATGTTAATATATTCCAGAGCGTAAGAACTAAAGATTTCAAATAAAAATATTCCAGAAGCAGTAGTCCCCACCTTCTTTCAGAAAGGGGCAGGATATAAGAAGGGGTCTGCTTGGGTAATTGAATCTATTTTTGGAGCTTCTGTCTATTTTATTATTACCCAGAGGTCGGGTCAAGTAAAGAATTTTATTATAGGTAACTGAGTTTTGCTATTTTCTACTAAGGGGACATCTTGAGGCAATTAAATAGATATATAAAATAGCTGAGAAACAATTTAAAATGAAAAAACAAAATTACGCTGAAGACTAGGGAAAACAGCCTTCTTGGTTGCCAAGTAGTTTTAAGTGTTATAGAAGAAAGGGCATTGAAAACATTTCCTTTATAATGAGCAGCTGCTAGCTGAAATCAAACTTAGTGTGTACACAGAAAGCATTTGCCATGGTCCTTGTGGGTAGAATAATAGTCAAAATTATTCTAATAATTGAAATGAAGTAGGCTGTACAGTTTTCAACTACCACCACAAAAACATTTTGGGAAAATTGGATCACTCACATAAGCTGAAACATGTAGCAATTTGTTTTTATGGAAATTACATTTATAAGCTTGGTAATAAACTGAAAGCAAGGTCCTAGCCTAGACCTCTCTTCAAGATTTAACATATCCAAGTAAATTAACCTATTGAAAATTCTTCATTTGTTTAAATTGGTTCACTTAAGAAGTTGTAAAAGACTTTATTAAAGAACATTCTGTAAAGCTTAAGTTATTGGAGAGACTATATAATTCATTACCCTATGGCCACATTTCCAAATATAGTTAAGAAGGGGCAGACCCTACCATCACAATGTAATATGTATAATTTGAGGAAAGTGATATGTTCACACGTATATGAAAGTAATGTCAAATTATTCATCAAGGGAAAGAGAATTATGAAACTTATTTTACAATATATGTGTAGTTTTTATATGATTTATTCTGGATTTATTGTTAAAAGATATTTTTTAAAAAATTCTGATCGATGCTATTACTTGAAATCACAACTTAGGTTGTAAATAATATTAATACTCAAAAATGATCTATTTATTCATAAGACATGTAGGGCACTGCACTTGCTTGGCACAGGGAGTGTTGTGATGGATAAGGCAGGTACAGTCCTCACTTCAGGGAGCTTGTAGTTTAGTTCTGAAAATGATTACAATTCTGTTACATAACTGAAAGAAATTTAGAGTGTTCAGGAAGGCCATATCAGGAATACCTCCCTATTAAGGACAATTTTTTAAGTTTATTTATTTTGAGAGAAAGATCATACATGAGCAAGTAGGGGAGAGGTGGAGAGAGAGACAGAGAGGGAGAGGGAAAGGAGAGAGAGACAGAGAGGGAGGAAGAGAGGCGGAGAGAGAGAGAGAGAGAGAGAGAGAGAGAGAGAGAGAGAAAGAGAAAGAAAGGAGAAACCCTAAGCAGGCTTCATGCTCAGCCCACCACAGGGGGTTGACCTCTGTATCCTGAGATCATGACAGCTGAAATCAGCAGTTGGTCATTTAACTAAGACACCTAGACACCCCTTAAGACAATTTTAGTGGTATTGGTCTTTAGGTAGTAAAATAAACAGTGGCTATAAAATAATACAAAATTTAAAAGCAAACGAAACAAACTATTGGACAAGGAGTAAGAAGTCTTGAGTTCTCATCCTACTCAGTTCATATTTGTGTTATTAAGATCATTACATTTAATCTCCCTTAGCTTCCATTGTCCTATTTCTAGTATATGGGTTGGAATAGATGTCTATTAATTTTCCAATATAATTTATAATTCTCCAATATTAGAATTTTAAGAATCAAAATCTTGTGAAAGGAAGAAGATGGAAGTTTATAGATATCTTCTTCCATCATGTCATTCACTGCTAAATATATTTTGTATAAAAAAAAGACTACATTCAGAACAAAACTTCCCTAAAATGATGGACTACAACTTTTTTCTAGTCCAACATAAGTAAAAGATAAAAAGATTCTCAGAATAATTGTGACTCAGTTTTATTGTGATTCTTCCGTTTCACTTCCCTTGCCTTTAAAAAGGCATTTCAAAACTTGGTTTGAGAGGATATTTATAATTTGAAAAGATACTGTGTACAGCTCTTCTTCCCTTCTTCTCACTCTGTTTTGAGAATTACTTTCTGGAAGTTGGATATGCTGGGCATCTCCTTTGGCCACACCAAATCCACTCTTCTCTACTCTTCTCCTGCTCGGTCTGTACCCTGCAAGACTGACCTCTGAGGACAGAATTGACTGGGCTTTCTACCCTGTTTCCTATGGGTCTTTGCCCCTAGTCATTGAGAAGGGATAAGAGGACAAGGGGGTAAGAGGTAGAGCACCATTTCTCCTAACTTCACTTGCTGGACTGGAGTTTGCCAGTTCCCCACTCTTTCCTCTACCTGAGGGTTCTCTCAAATGGCCACTCACCTTTAGCTACAAGGTACAAGACCTTGTTGGGTCTTGTGCATGTGCAGAGGACAGGCAATGGGAAGACACAAGAAGACAGCCATCAACAATCCGAGGAAAGGGGCCCAGAACAGATCTCTCTTTCATAGCCCTCAGATGGAACTTACCCTGCTTATCCTTTGATCTGACTTCTGGTTTCACTATGAGAAAATAAATTTATTTTGTTAAGCCATCCAGTCTATGGTACTCAGGAAACTAATATAGATTCCTCTTTTCCTTGCCCCTTCAGATCTAAGAATGGTAACTGCTTTCAGTCACTGGTTTCCTTAATCTTACATATGAATTTGTAAATACTATTTTCTTCATGCTTTCTTCAGTTATTCCTTTATAATGTGTCATTTCATCCTGCTAGTACCTTGCCTGAAATATAAAAATGGATTCTGAACCACACTTTTCTATAGCACTTTTCTCCTTAGTTCCATCTTTCAATATCTTTTTTTATTCTCTTTATCTTTCCCACTAAGGAAAAAAATGGCTTTAGGAAATTACATAAAGCATGTGACTCATAATAGGCATTACTATCAACATAACAAATATTAACCAATGACACAAATAACAAATAGCATTACAGAATTTCAGCTAATCATTGGGGGAAGATGTTTTTGATGGTGCATCCTTCCATAATCTCCAGTTCTCTTGGTATTGTTCATATCTCTTTCTTGAGTCCAGAAGTACAAAAAAGTCAACTCAAAAGCAAATGAAAAAATAGCACAGGACTATAGAGAACATACAGAAATAGGCTATCATCATGCATTAATGGTTAAGAGCAGAGTGTTAAATAAAAGTATTAAATATTCTTTGAGATTCTAACACTAGCTTTGAAGAGGCAAAAAGATTAAGTTGTAATTTAATGGAGCTGCCATTTATAAGCCCTTGACATGGATTGTCTTTGTTTTGAAATTGAGGAATGGATTCTGAAGCTGGATTACTAGGTTACTTGAAGACAACAAAATAAATAGACAAATGTTTGAAATGCATTTAAACAATATGAGCAAGTTGCTAGAAGGATAGTTCTTACTTTTTGATCAAAAATAGACTCTTCACTCTGCAAAATAAGATGTGGAGTTCTCCAAGCTTTATTTTTGAAAGATATTTATAAAGAAATAAAGGATGTAAAATTCCATTATCTCTAAGGTCTTTTAGGGAAAAATAGTGTCTTTTTTAAAAAAACTAACAACATATTGTTAAAATTGAAGTTGAGATAGGCTAATAAATATATCATGAGGCTTTTGAACAACCACAATACACAATATATGCGTGTTTGGATGTTCTTGGAGAATGTATGATGAGCTAAGATTGCTTGAAAATTAAGTAGAGGGCTCTAAATGCCTTAGTGTATTCCTAGCAAGAAAAAGTTTAACTACTAAACCCTGTTACTTTCTTAGACAAAATCTTTGTGATACGTATAACCCATAATTCTCTCTTCTTTTTTTCTAATTTTAATAAATCACATATTATTCAAAGCAAGAAGTAATAAATTTCTTATAATATTTCTCAGAATGATTTCTTATTCCATTATACTGCTGCAGAGAATGAATAAAGGGTTTGACCTAGTTAAATGCTCAATTTGAGTGAATAAATGACATTTCACAAAAACCAATTACAAATTGTGAATAAAATGAAAAAATGACCACATAGAAATTGCAATGTCAAACTTTCTATCTTATTTTTAGATTTTGGAAAATTAAACACATTTTCTAGATGATTTATGTATTGAATTTTTTAGTATAGTTGAAATAAAACTATGTAATCTGTATGTTAGATTTGCTGCTTGACATTGCCCACAAAAGTAGACTTCTTTGAATATATGTAGTAAATAGGATTTTGCATACTAAAATAAATGTAGTTCAATTTAAAGCAAACATTTGTTAAAACATTATATCACAACTTTGCAGTGATATTTACTGAAGGTAGTATCAGAGACTTGAATAACTTAAGGTTTTTCTCATTAAAGAAAAAAAAAACTGTTGGGGAAATGAAAAAAAAAGAATATTCTTTATAATATATTGTTAAACTTACACGTCAGTTTAAAAAAACCCAGCTGTTTATTACCTACCACTGTGAGTGCAAAAGATGAACACAGTAGAGGAAGGAGCAGTACACCTCTCCACTCCCATTAGGTGACTGAGCCTTTGGATAGCAGCACCATAAGGAAGGACTGACTTGAAGACTTGCATGAGTCCAGAGACCCTCCAAGTGCTCTAAGAATTTTACAGGAATGCAGCACACCTATTGCAAATTTTTCTGCATGAAAGAACCTTCCATTTAAATACTCAGTGTTCACACAGGTTAAACTCAACATAACATAAGGGCAAGAGCATGCAGACTATAATATAACCATATATAAACTATTAAATTAAAAAGAAGAAATGAAAACATTCTAGAATCAAAAGTATATCATGTTTATCTGGAGATATTTTAAAATGAAACAAATCGAACTCTTAGAAATACAAAATATAGAAGCATTGAACGTGTAAATGAAATTGTGACTTGAAAAGCAGATTACATAATATTGCTAAAAATAAAATGCTCTTACCACAATATGAATCAGAAAGAATTATCCCCCCCAAAAGAAGAATTACCCAGAATAAAGCTAAAAGAAATGAGATGTAACATGTGGAAAACAGATACAGAGGTATGTAAAAATTTAACAGTTTTGATATGCTATCTCTTATCAAAATTGAATCAAGAAAAAAATGGAAAATCCAAAGGGTTCCAATTAAGGGAATTAAATTTGTAAAAACAATAAAAGATCCCGGGGGTGGGGAGAATAAACTCCAGAATAAGATGATTTCATTGGTACATTCTAACAAACATTTAAATAAGAAATAACATCAATATTGCATAAAATATTTTAGAAACTAGAGGAAGAAGGAATGTTTTTCTGACTGTTTCATTAAGCTAGCATAACTTCTGTAACAAAATTGGACACATATGGTGGAAATTTAAAAAATACAGATCAGTGTTCCTTATTCATATAGAATTAAATATCTTCAACAAAAGCTTAGCCAGTAAAATTAGGCAATAGGAGGGGCGCCTACGTGGTTCAATTGGTTAAGCGTCAGACTCCTGATTTCCATTCAGGTCATGATCTCACAGTTCCTGAGTTCAAACCCTGCATCGGGCTCCACACTGAGAGCGCAGAGCCTGCTTAGGATTCTCTCTCCCATTCTCTCTGCCCTCAAAATAAATAAATAAACTTTTAAAAAATCAGTAATAGAAATAATAACACAACTTAATACTAGACTTTATTAGTGAATTTAGCAAGGACACTGACTAGAAGCCAATTTTAAAATAATGTTATTTCTGTATACAGCAAAAATCAAATATAAATAATTAAAATATACCAGTAAAGTATCATCAACATAATTACTTTAAAAAAATATTTATTCTTGAGATAGTAAAGGCTGGATAGCAAATTTTCAGTAACAAATATTGAAACTAGGCAAAGTGGTAAATAGTTTTAAAATGCTCTTGAGAAAATCGTTGTCAACTACAGTTGTGTATTCAGCAAAAATATATTGGGAAAACAAGGGCAGTTGTCTCAAAGGAGACATTTTCAGAGAAGTAAACACTGAGACCACCCATAGATCTTCACTAAAGGAAATTCTAAAGGCTGTACCTTAGTAAAAATGAAAAAGAAAGAAGGGAGGGAAGGAGATAAGGTGGAAAGGAAGGAAATGAGGAAAAGAAGGAAAGAAAGGAAGGGAGAAAGGAAGATAGGATCCCAGAAAAGAGGTCTGAAATACTATAAGGATTTTTTAGTATAATGTTACATTAATTTCAAGTATGCAATACAGTGATTTAATAACTCTGTACATTATGCTGTGCTCCACAACTATAGCTACCACCTGTTACCATAAAACACAATTATAATTCCATTGACTATATTACCTATGCTGTACCTTTTATTCCCATGACTTATTCATTCCATAACTGGAAGCTTGTGTCTCCCACTCCCTTTTACCCATCTTTTAAATTAGGCGTTGGTAATTGTATGATACACATAATATGTTACTGGTAAAAAATAATGTTCATAATGTTTAAATTTAGGAAGTTGAAAAGATCATAATCAGTGGTCAAATTTTGTTCTTAGCCTATTCTAAGATTTTTTTTTTTTTTTCATTTGGGGGGAAGACTAAGATACTAATTAAACTTTACTTTGATAAACTAAATTTGGGAGGTAAAATTTTAAGGGTAACTTCTAAGAAATAGGAATAGTGTATCATTTCTCACTTCACTAGCAGAGTGAAATAATGAAAAAAATAATCTAACAAGTAGAATAATTTGATATTCAAAAATATGGAAAAAAGCAGAAAAAAATGGGATATTGAAAGCAAAAAGTAAGATGGGAGACAGAAGTTCAAACATATCAGTAAATAAAATAAATGTAATTTAATTCACATTTTAAAAATAGAAATGTTCATATTACATTTTTTTGACATTTTATATCCTGTTTGTGAGACCAGATGAAAATGCAGATGAAAAAGTCTAAAGTAAAATGATGGAAAAAGTTATAGTAGACATTGTAAAGAAAACAATGCTAGATTGGTTGTAGAAATGTCAACAATATGTGAAAATTTATATTTTAAGGCAAAACACTGTATTAATGATAAAAAAGTGATAAAATGTTCATTTCCCCCCAAAATTTCAAAATTTGTATTCACATAATAAACATTAAATATGTAAATTTAAAGTATTGAAGAATTGCATAGAAATATATTTTGCTACTGAAATAATAACTAATTATATAATTATTTACATGCAATTGTAAATAAATAAATAGATATATAAAGTCTCATTCTTTACATTGTTTATCACAGCAGGTTTCAACCTCGTTATTTTATTGCTGATAAATGTAGTAGATCAAAAATTAAGATAACAGTTTTATGAACATAATAAACATTTAAATATATATTTAATATATATGTACATAATATAAATGTTAAGTCTTATTCTTCTGAAATATATAGAAAATGGATCATATATTATTACGAAAGTACAAGTGTTTTTTTTTTAGCTGTTTATTGTTTTTCAAAACAAAAATTAAAAAAAAAACAAAAGAGGGGCGCCTGGGTGGTTAGTCGGTTGAGCGCCTGACTTTCGCTTAGGTCATGATCTCGCGGTTCGTGGGTTCGAGCCTCGCGTCGGGCTCTGTGCTGACTGCCAGCTCAGAGCCTGGAGCCTGTTTCGGAGTCTGTGACTCCCTCTCTCTCTGACCCTCCCCTGGTCACGCTGTCTCTCTCTCTCTCTCCTAGGAAAAAAAAAAACCAAAAAACAAAAGAGTCAAAATTCCACTCTGATGGAAAGCTGAGCTGATATGGCTGATGTGGACTGTCTCTCAGGTTGTTTCATGGAGCATCAAGTGCACTGAGGGGAGAGCAAGGGGACCAGAGGGGCAGGGAGTGGGTTGTTGCCTCAGCAGGGCTGAATAAACACTTTGCACCAAATTTTATAAAAGTTAATATCATACTATGTCCTCTTATTGAAGTTCAAATAAATAAAAATCATTTATTTTATTTTGTAATTTTATTTTAATCAATATAATCTAAATAACAAAAAATTCTAATAGAAATTACAGATGAATTATTCATCAAAAATAATGAAGAAAACATATGTCAAGCACACGTGGAACCCAGAGCAAGTAATCCTGCAAAGAATATTTTTACTAATACAAGGGGCAATTGTAGAAAAGAATAAAGGCTAAAGGTTAGTAATTTTGTCATTCACATAGAAAGTGTACAAAAAGAATAATGTTATATTTGATGAAATAAGTAACAAATCATGATAAGGGCAGAAAAATAAAATAATGGTAGAGGAAGTGAAACTCAAAATAAGGAGGAAGGGAAGGAAAATATGAGAGGAAGAAAGGCAGCCAGGGAAGTAGGAGGGAACAGGATAAACTGGAAGAAGTAGAGAAGGTGAACGTAAGTGGTGGGCTTCAGGAGACAGACTGTACGCAGGTGCAGGTCAGGCAAAGGAATAGAATACAGAAGTGTTACATGGGTAAAGGATTTATTTGTTTCCATTCAAAATACATACTACAAGTAGGAAGGCTTCCAGTTCCTGCCACAACAGATCAATGAATATTTCCTACGGTAAACAGATATGAAGTGAAATGAAATATATGAAGAAATATGTTTTAGTCATTGGGCAATAGGCCTCACAGTACTGGATCAGTGACAGACGGAAAACTCCACACTCTGCATATGTTATCTATTCATCTTGTTTTCCTACCTAAAGGCACCAGGAGGGTAGAGTCCGAAGAATAGTGATCTCACTGAGCAAAAGGAAAAAAAAAAAAAGAGAGAGACAGAGAGACAGATAGATAGAGAGAGACACACGGAGAGACAGAGAAAACTACGGAGAAAGCCCAGAAGTAGAAGTCTGCACAGAGCTCTCTTGATTTTCGGTCAACTATTAGGTTCTGTATGAGAACAGAGAGACTTTTGTATGTTTATTTATAAATACATGTGTGAAAAAAAGACTTTAAAAGGAAATACAAAAATATTTATTAAAAATCTTGTACAAGATTGAACCAAAATATGATACAATTAAAGTATACACAAAAAGTGAGTTATTGGAGGGAAGCATTCAGTATTTGCAGATATAATTCTTCACATTAATCCATAAACCTAACTCAATATTCATTAAAATTTTAGAGACCTTTTTAAAAATTTGACAAAAGGACTCTACATTTCATTCATAAGGGTAAATACATCCAAAAGTCAAGAACATTTTTGGATTAAAATAATGTTAGTGCCATTTGTACTATCACAGTATCAAAATTCACTATGAAGTTGCCATAATTCAAATGTTGTGGTTGGTATAATTCAAATAGATTGGTGAAACACAAACTAGAAATTGAACCATCCATATATGAAAATTTAAGATTTTAGTAGAGGGGATTTCAGTACTATGAGGGAAGAACAGACTATTAAATGGTATTTAAATAATTCAATATGCATTGAAGAGAAGACACCTGTCTTATAGTGAAACTCATGCTCTACAAATGTACTGAACTATTTATAATCCAGAGAAAATAATATGTTATATAAAAAATTAAAATAGTGGAAAATATAAAACATTAAAGTGTACAATACTTGACCCTACAATTTCAGTCCTATAAATTTATCTTAAAGAAATTCATATATATATATGTATATATATATGTATGATATTTTAGATATGACACAAAAACACAACAAAAGCAAAAATCAAAATTGGGACTATATCATACTGAAAAGCTCTACACAGCAAAAGAAACAATCAACAAAATAAAAAGGAAGTCTACAGAATGTGAAAAATAAATTTGCAAACCATATATCATTAAATGGGTAATATTCAAAATGTGTGAAGAACTCATACACAATAACTAAGAAAAGAAACCATGAAAGTCTCTTGAATACTGAGAACAAACTGAGGATTGATGGGTGTGGGGGCTGAGGGGGGAGATGTGCATGGAGGAGGGCACTTGTGGGGATGAGCACTGGGTGTTATATGGAAACCAACTTGACAATAAACTATTGGTAAAAAAAAATCAGCAGAGGATACATAAAAATAAATTCAAAATGGATGAAAGACCTAAATGTGAAACAGGAAATCATCAAAATCCTACAGGAGAAAACAGGCAACAACCTCTTTGACCTTGGCTATAGCAACTTCTTACTTGACATGTCTCTAAAGACAAGGGAAAGAAAAGCAAAAATGAACTATTGGGACCTCATCAAGATAAAAACCTTCTGCACATCAAAGGAAACAACAAAACTAAAAGGCAACTGGTAGAATGGGAGAAGATATTTGCAAATGATGTGTCAGATAAAAGGTTAGTATCCAAAATCTCAAGCTAATCAAACTCAACAGCTGGAAGACAATCCAGTGAAGAAACAGGCAAAGACATGAATGAATAGACACTTTTCCAAGAAGACATCCAGGTGGCAAACAGACACATGAAAAGATGTTCAACATTTATCATCATCAGGGAAACACAAATCAAAACCACAGTGAGATACCACCTGACACTGGTCAGAGTGGCTAAAATTCACAACCCAGGAAACAACAGATGTTGGTGAGGATGTGGAGAAAGGGGAATTCCACTTGCATAGTTAGTGGGAATGCAAACTGGTGCAGCCACACTCGAAAACAGTGTGGAGTTTCCACAAAAAAATTAAAAATGGAACTACACTGTGACCTAGCAGTTTCATTACTAGGAATTTATCCAAAGGATACAAAAATGCCAAAGGATTCAAAGGGGCACATGCACCCCAATATTTATAGTAGTGCTATCAACAATAGCAAAATTATGGAAAGAGCCCAAAAGCCCATTAACTGATGAGTGGATTAAAAAGATGTGGTGTATATATACAATGGAATACTACTCACTGATGAAAAAGAATGGAATCTTGCCATTTGCAACATGGATGGATGTATATCATATGATTACACTCATATGTGGAATTTGAGAAACTTGACAGAAGATTATAGGGAAAGGGAAGGAAAAATAAGATAAAAACAGAGAGGGAGGCAAACCATGAGACTCTTAAATACAGAGAGCAAACAGGGTTGATGGAGGTGAAGAAGTGGGGAAAATGGGTGATGGGGATTAAGGAGGGCACTTGTTGGGATAAGCACTGGGTGTTATATGTAAGTGATGAAACACTGGATTCTACCCTTGAAGCCAAGACCTCACTGTATGTTAACTAACTTAAGAATTAAGTAAGTTTAAACATTAAAAAAAAATTAGTAAGTTTAAACATTAAAAAAAAATAGGCAGAGAAATTGAATAGACTTTTTTTCCTAGAGAAGACATTCACATGACCCACTATCACTGCAATTTAATATTTTACTTTTAATTTAGTTACAAATTTCTTTAGTTGCAAATTAGATGATTGGATGCCCAGGAAATCAATGAGTGTGGTAGGATGAATTAATGATCCCTTTATATGCCCATATCCTAATCACTGTAATGTCTCAACATGCGACTGGCAAAGAGACTTTGCAGATGTGATTAAGAATCTTGAGGTAATGCTGGGTAATCTGGGTAGGTCTGATATAATCACAAGGGTCCTTATTAGAGGGACATAGGAAGTATCAGAGTGAGATAGAAGGTGATGTGACAGTGGGAGCAGAAGGACCAAGAGGAAGGGCTTTGAAGATGCTCCACTACTGGCCTGAAGATAGAGCAATGGGGTTGTGATCCAAAGAATGCAGACAGCCTCTAGAAGCCAAAATAGGCAAGGAAACATTCTCAGATGCCTCCAGGAGGAACAAGTTCTCCAAACACCCACACAGGGCTTCTCTAGCCCAGTAAAACCAATTCAGACTTTTGGCCTTCAGAACTGTAAAGAGAGTGGGTTTGTGTTATTGTAAGACACTACATTTATGGTAATTTATTACAGTAAGAAACTAATATAAAGGGACTCTATCAAGAAAATACAACATCAGTTTTTAAGTAACAGGATATAAAACACACCTTTGAAATCGGTAGTTGTCACATATGCAAATTATATTCAGAAGTCATTTTTAAATAAAAACAGTATTTTCCATAATAACACAAAAGAGAAAATACATAGCAGTAAATACTGTAAAATCTGTGCAAAACACACTCCTGGAGAGTCCCAAGGTAGAATGAATCAAAAATCAGAGGCATCCCTTTATGAGTCAAGGTTGTATGTATTGGTTCTTTGAATCACATTCTGATGATCTTATTAATTTTCTGTACTTTCTGTAGCATCCACTTAACTAGTATGTAAATTAATATATCTCTGTTAGTGGCAACATACAATGCCAACTTGGTCCTGTCTTTCTGCTCCAACATCTCTTTGCTGCCAGATTCTCCATATTGTAGCAGTTTGAGACACCTGAATGTCCACATCCATTTACTCAGGAAATTAATACCAGAAATTATCATATTACCATGATTTAGAGTGGATGTAGGGGTATGAGTGTTAATGTGTTAGTTCTGCTCAAATGATACATCTCAACAAGTTGTGCAGAGAAGGGGCTTGTTCCTGAGGCTAATAAATCACTGAACATAGAGTACATTATTTAATGCCTTTTGTTTTTAGCTGTGAATTCTAGTTATAAGTTTAAGGAAGAAAAATATCACTTGTACCTTAAACAATTACAAAACACACACACACACACACACACACCCCTTAATAACAACTTATCTAAATTTTACATCTGGAAATTGAAGCTTAGAGAAGATTATGCAAGTTTTCTAAGTAAGGTAAAATATTTAATGAATGGCAGGATTAGAATTCAGATCTATCAGGGCATAAGCTCATGTTGCAACACCCAAACCATCATTTACTATGTTTTTCCCAAACAGCAATATGAAATATTATTTTTACATATACCCTACTATTATACTCAGGTTTCAAATTCATATTTTTCCCTCTTCCATTGTAGTTTTATTCGTTTTCTTGTCTACTATTTTACTTTTGTTAGGCTCTTAGAACCACCTGCTCAAAGATGGAGAAAGAAAGAAACCTCTTAAGGTTTCAAGATTAGGAAACTTTAATTTTCATGATTTCAAGAGAGAAAATGGAAGAAAACACCATGTACAAAAGAAATGTAGAGGGAAATGAAGTCTAAGACAAAAGATAGTATGAGATTACAGAGCCAAGAAAAGAGTTTAGCCAAGGTCAAGGTGATCGATGCTGTCAAAAGGAGCATTAACGTCAAACAGATTGAAGATAAAAATATCTTCATAAGGACAATGTGAGGTATCTTTAGTCAGTAATATTATTTACATTATCTCTATTGATTTTAGAATACCTTCCAAGCCCACTTTTCCAACTATCTTCCATATATTTAATGCACTTTTGTTGGTAAGATTTCCTGCAAAATCATTTAAAGGCTTCTCTAGACTGACCTTATCTTCAATTGTGTTTGTGATGGAGACACTAAAGGGAATGTGAAAGTGGTTCCAGTCTCATTACGGGGTTAAATTATCACAAAGGACTGAATTTTGCCTAATATTCCAAAATATTCATATCATGGCTTATGCTCATAATATTTTGTTGTCTACAGATACATCAAATCACAAAGAGCTGATCTTTGTAATTTGGTGAAGAAATGGATATGACGTTTTGGAAGTTTTACTTCTTAAGATTATGTTGTATCCTCATGGGATTCTAATAGTATTTTGAAGAAGAAATGGAGAGAGACCAACCATTCCACACTCTTTGGGAGTATCTAAAGGTCGTTATTTTATGGAAAGTGAAAGTACTACATTTTAGGTATTAACTAATGAGTGATATCTGCTGACAGTAAGGCTATTGAGGTCCAAGTGATGAGACATGAGTATATGAGATGCTGAGTTGGTTGAGAACAAGATATCAATTCAGGTTCACTAAAACTTGTTAGAGCAACAAAAATGCTGGCTTTAGTGAAAAGTTCAATGGGATTTCTTTCAGATAAACTGATAAGCTGCCCTTTCTGTGTTGGTAGTAAGTCAGATCTTTATTTGAATCAGATGCCACACTTTCTGCTGAGTATGTTCCAAGGTTTTCCCTAAGTTGCTGACCAAATGAGAACAAATTCCAGAGGGATTTGAATTAGTAAAAAAAAAAAAAAAGTGTTTTTTTTTTTTTTGGTCGTTGTTTAGTAAGAATAAAATGTTAAAAATATGGAATGATTTTACTTTAAGGAAAAATGCATTTCTTTTTTTAAATGTCTTTATGGAGATATATTTCAGATATCATAAAATTAACTCATTTAAATTATACAATTCAGTCATTTTTAGTATACTCACAAAACTGAGCTACTATCCCACTAAGTTCAGAATGTTTTAATGACATTGAAAAAAAAAAAAAAACTGTGCCTGTTAGCAATTGTACCATATTACCGACATTTCTTCCATTCATAGACAGTCATTAATCTACTTTCCTAGCTATAGATTTTCTTATTCTTGACATTTCATGTAAATGGAATCATGTAATATGTGGCCGTTGGTGACCTGCTTTTTCACTTAGCATGTTTTTAAGGATTATTCATGTTATAGTGTATGCCAGCCCTTCAATCCTTCCTTCCTTCACTAATTATTTTTTATAGAGGTATGACTGACATATAATACAGTATATGTCAGTAGTTTCAAATGTGCAACATGACGGTTCACTGTTTGTTTATATTGTAAAATGATCACTGCAGTGAGTCTAGTTACCATCCACCATTCCTTTTATTGCTAAATAATATTCCATTGTGTGGTATATCAAGCTCATTTTATTTATCTGTCAGTTGATGGACATTTGGACTGCCTCCACTTTGGGGACTATTATGAATAATGCTTCTCTGAACAGTTGTGCAGTTGTATACAAGTTTTTGTTGTTGTTGTTGTCGAACGTATGTTTTTATTTCTCTTGGGTATGTAACTAAGAGTGGAGTGGCTGGGCCCTATGGTTACTCTATGTTTAACAATCTGAGTAACTGCCAAACTTTTTCAGTGTGACTACATGAAAAGAAGGCACTTCTGATAGTTTAAAAATAATTCTGCAGTCTGCAAGATAAGTCAGCAGAGTGTAGTGGAAATTAAATGGAATGGGAAAAATCTGGAACTTGTCCCAGCTCTGCCACTAATTAGTTGTTTGACCTTAAGCAATTCATTTATATTCTCTAAACCCAAGTTTCTTCATTTGTAAAATAAGTGTGTTTCTTCAAACAAGCACAACTCTTGAATATAATTATAGCTACTTTGCTTTTTGTTTTTTATTGTTTCTTTAAATTTGCTCTGAGGCCTAATTATTTCCTTGGCCCTGAATGAAAAACTTGAGCAGGACCTGTGACATCTTTGACTATCATTAGGTAGTATAAAGTCTTCTGGTCACTTCTTGTCACAAAACATGATCTCTATTCAGTAGTCAAGTTGCCCGTCTTTATATAATAGCCCAAACTCTGAATCTGATGTGAATTAGAGGCTTCTTGCAGTTTCAGCTTAAACAGGGAGTGCTGTTGTTACTGATTCCTCATGGGTTAGAGGGTCAAGGGGAGTATTAGGAAAAAGGAACAGGAAAAGTCCTTTTTTTCTATGATATACAGTTAATGGTCTCTGGCCTGGGTCCTTTCTGAACTTGGCAGATGTTTAAAACTCACATTTTATTCTGGTAATTTGCTGGCAATCAGTGGCATTTCATGGCTTGTAGATGCTTCACCCTGAACTCCGGCTGAGAAAAATCTTCATCTTCACATGACATTCACCCTGTACCTGTATCTCTCTGTCCTCATTTTTTTTTTTAAATAAGAACACCAATCATATTGGACTAGGATATTCAATAATGACCTAATTTTAACTTGATTGCCTCTGTGAAGACTCTCTGTCTCAGTAAGGGTACATTCTTAGGTACTGGGACTTAGGACTCCAATGTATATTTTTTAGCAGGACACATTTCAACTCATAATTCCAAAATAGATGTCCCTTCCTTGTGACAGGATTATTCTTCTGTGCTCTTTGGCATGTGATTTCATAGTACTTCCCAACAGGCACTTCATCCCAATGGCTTTGGGCTTGGCCATACGGCTGACTCTGACTATTGGAAGGGGCAGATGTGACCATATCAAGAGTTCCAAGTAGGGGCTTTACAGAGCATGTGTGTTTCATCTCATCCCTTGGAGATTCGTCTGCCATGAGAACAGCATACCCCTCATATTGCTTCTCTTCCAGTTTAGATTTCTAAATGATAAGACACATGGATAAAAGAACTTCTGAGCTCTCAGAGTCTATCCAAACTGCATCCATCATGTAGCAAGAATGAGAAATATGTTTTGCTGTTATAAGCTATTAAGATTTTAGGGCTATTAGTTGCCACAGAAAAATGTGACTTGTAGAGACCTTTTATTTCTTTTTGGAAATAACCTCATCCCTGGGACATCTCACCTGTACCTCATTGATCCAAGTGATGCATCTCTGGGTTGTTGTTGATTCCTTTCTCAGCCCCCATTCACTGATGATACCACTAGTCTCTATCCTAAGTCTATGCTAGGCAGTCATCTTTGATTGATAGTATTTAAGATCAATCTACATTGCCATCATTCTCTTTCTGGCCCATCTGTGCTAACCAAAATGCACACACATCCTTTGCCAGGACAAACTCTGGAAATGAAAGACATCCAAAACATTCAGTTCTTTTATGACTCACTCACTAGCCAGCCCATTCCTAGCCCCCTGGGTGTTTTAGGCAAGCATGAGTCAGGCATCAGCCCTGTAGGTGTCTCCAGTCTTTAGGGAATGCCTAGTAAGTGCTCCAAGTGTTTTCGAGTTGTCTAATGAGTCTGTTCAGCTGTGCACTTATGCAACTTGGATTTCCTTCAAGATAGTTTACTGTGAGCATCCTAGATGACTGGGAGCTCTAGCTGTTCCCTCTTTCAGTCAATAATGATGCTTGTCTCAAGGCCCTACTTCCCACATGGTGACTAAACACAGTTGGGGGTACTATTGCCTGTCAATTCTTGCCTGACAAGGAATTCTATAATTAGGGTTGCTGGATAAAAGGCAGGATGCCAATTAAATTTGAATATCAGATCAATTATTAGTATTTTTTTTTACTACAGATATGCATGAAATGTTTGGGGAATACATGCACTAAAAAATTTTTTTTTGTTGGCCTTAAATGTAAATTTAGCTGTAGGGAGCCTGGGTGGCTCAATCAATTAAGTGTCCAACTCTTGATTTTGGCTCAGGTCAAGGTCCCATGGTTCATGATTTCAAGCCCACCACCTGGCTCTGTGCTGACAGTGTGGAGCCTGCTTGAGACTGACTGACTCTGTCTGTCTGTCTGTCTGTCTCTCTCCCTCTGTGCCCACCTCACAAAACAAAACAAACCTACTCACACACAGCCCTTAGCTGTGTGTTCTGTATTTTTATATTCTAAATCTACTTAGTAATGACAGTTTCTGGAGCACACCTCAGTATTGTGGCTGAAAATTACTTAAAATGCATGAACTCTTCTTGTTCAGCGTTTCTTTAACTCTCCCCTTTCATAAGTGTCAGACCTGAATCATAGTTGCCGTGCCCATTCCTGCTTATTTCCTTTTTTCCTTGACAGACAGCTCCCATAAAAGCTCTAGCTTGTCTAATTCCATCTTGTACCTTTTCAGATGCCCTGAGCTGACACACAGCATTTGATGAAACTTGTATCTTTATCTCTGCTGAAAATTTGGTTCAGTGGATATTGAACTAGATGATTGCTAACATTCTTCCAACTATATCTTATGATTCTAAGTTTCTTCTTAGGTAGAGGGACCACACTGTAAAAAACATTACAACCCCACTGTATGAAAATGAAAGTGAGACTTTAAGTTGTTTAAGGCTGATTTCTTATTCCTCTAGTCTTCCTCTGAAATTATATTGAAATTAGCTATGGCAAAATGCTGTAAACGGTAGATAAATGAAGTGAAGAATCAGGTCACCTTTCTTTCACATCATAAAAGCTAAAACTTACAAACTGTGTTCTAGCTAGTGCTCTCCTGACTGTGAATGCTCAGGTGATAGAACTAAGATACTGAGTTTCTGTTACGTTGAACAGCTGCAGTCTCTGGGCTTGAGCTTCAGCCTGCTGATCAAGCTAGAGGAGAAACTGGCTCCTCTCCAAACATACAACTCAAAAATCCCTGCTATTCAAGGGGCAAATTCCTCTCTTGGCATCTACATGAAGTCCTACTAAATACTACTGCACTGAACATATTGGAAGTGGACAATGGGGGACAGACACACTTACTATTTTTAAAATTTCCATTGATTTTCTCCAGTAAAATATTTTCATCAGGCTGAAAATGTTTTCTATCTGTCCATTGTCTTTGTGTTATTGAAATTGGCAGTATGACTGAAGCATTTGTCTTGGCATCTCATATAGGCTGCTAGAAACAAATCAAAGGACAAGAGTCAAAGTCTACCTCAGGAGTGAGGAAAGTTTACCTTAGTTGGTACAGTATTTTTGAGATGCTGTGATGCTTCTATGGTGCTGTGTAGTTCAGGAAATGGGAGTCATGCAGAAGGGACACTAAACCCCATGAGCCATGTGACCTCCATCATCTTTACTTTCTGATGAAGGAAACACCTCATTGTAAGAACAAGTGAGCCAACAGAGCTACCACATGGGCTGGTCCTTTCAAATCATCATCATTAGCATCACAGCAATAACAACAATCACTATTATTATTTTATGATACAGTTGGGATGAATATGCTATTGTCCTCAATCCTACCTAAAAACATTGACCATTTATTTAGTACATACGATTTCAAGAATATTAGGGGAGGATATGAACAATCTGAAGGGTGTAGATGAAGAGATTCAAAAACTATGCCCCTTACATATCAAATTAGGATGTCAAAGCAGTTGGTACAGTGGAGTGACCTCTGAGGAGTTGTCTCCTGGGACCTCATCATCAGCCAACACTATTGTTGCCTCTCTCAGATCTCTTTTACCAAACAGGCCTCCAGTTTCTTGCTACTTGAGTGTTAGCTATAAATTGTTCACAGTTCTATTCTTCTGAAAATTGTCCTTGACCAGGGGGAATAAATCATCCAGAAATGCTGGAGAGGTAAAGATCTCTTTCAGAGGAAGCTCATGGCCAGTTACTCTTAGACATCAGTTATACAGGGTCATCTCCATTGCCTCAAGCTGTGACAACTCTGTTGTTCATAGTGGTTACTCATGCTCCATAATGCCCCATTAGGTCAGGTTAAAGTTAGACTTCAGCTGAACCTACCTCTTTGACCAGCATCTTTCCTGATTAGATCTGATTACCAATTCCTGTACTAGATTCAGCTGAGAGCAGTCTCTCCATAAATCATTCGCTTGAGAATACTCACCTCAGGCTTTGCTTCCAAAGAACCTGACCAAAGACAAAGAGGCTTATACTCTCACATCAGATAAATGATGATAAAGTGGAACGAGGCAGGTCAGCTATTTCTCAGTTCATTCTGCTGTTAGATCCCAACCCCTTTTATCACCAGGATTGAGGTTGGTATTTCCCCAATTATAAAACTTAAGCATCTCCATTAATTCAAGGGTCAGGATTCCTCTCCAAGAATCTGATGTCTGATAAGCTCAGCCAAATTTCTTTGTGCTGCTTCAGAAAGTAATAGGTAATGGATTAACATACAGCTGATATTGTTTCTGAGTCTATGATTTTCCCCTAATAAATACTGAACCAGTAAGTCCAATGAGAATCATATGTGTCCTTGTGTGATCAAAACAAAATATCCCCTTTAGCCACCAAGAAAAGGATAAAAATTCGAAGGAGAATAATGTGGAACTTCCAGACACTGCTTCTTTAAGAGTGGTTGGAAAGGTTTATGTGGATTAGATTATACATATTTCCATCACTCTCAGTAGCTTACATTTATGAATGTGAATTCTTTTTTTTTTTTGTCATTTTTTTCATTCTGAATTATCAGTTTGTCACATGCTGCTTAGAAATAATATTCAAGGCACTATTACTCTCAGAAAACAAGTGAGAAAATTGAAGTGGAATTTCAATCATGATTTCCATTGAATGGAAAACAGGGGCCTAGTTTTAGAAGTATTAAGTTTAGAGACAGTAATTTTGACCTGTAATTTTAGTTTCAGCTTCACCCATCTGTGGACTTGTGTGTGGTGGAGTTGCTTTAGAATCTCTGTCAAAGGACTACTTGTCATGCATATACCAAATAGCCCCTAAAACCTCTTAGGTTGTTATTGTGTACTGTTGATCTGTCAGTGGGAAAGGGGAGAAAGGAAAATGGGACCCAAGAGTAAAAGGGGAAGGTAATCACCTACAGATAAGAAAGGGAAAAGCACCTCTACAGTTTGAAGAAAAATCTGAAGCTTAATGTACTTCAAGGTATATTTCATTGCTATATTTGGTTATTGACGAGTATGTAATTTCTTAGGACGTTATACTTGTCAGTAAAAAGAAGATGGCCTGTTAACAATGTGAACCTCATGGCAGATGGATCTTTTCTCCTTCAAGTACAAATTCTAGCTCAACCACTTACTTGTGTGTAGGAAATTGACTACATTTCTTTGTGTCAGAAGTTGCCTCATCTGTAATATGGGGATAATAGTTTTTTTGTTTTGTTTTGTTTTTAATATTTTTATTTATTGCTAGGAGAGAGAGAGAGACAGCGTGAGCAGGGGAGGGTCAGAGAGAGAGGGAAACACAGACTCTGAAACAGGCTCCAGGCTCTGATCTGGCGGTCAGCACAGGGCCCGACCCGGGGCTCGAACCCACGAACCGTGACATCATGACCTAAGTGAAAGTCGACGCTTAACCGACTAAGCCATCCAGGCGCCCCAGGATAATAGTTTTTTTGTTTTTTGTTTTTTGTTTTTATGTTAAACCATTATCCATATCAAAGTAAATAATAAATCTGCTGGCACATAGTAATGGATTAATAAGTTATACCTATTTTCATGTTTCTATTTGGTTTTTATTGTTTTCACTAAGATTTTGGCTTGGTGAAACGATTCAAAGCCCACATGGCTGCTTCAAAATATTTTGGTATAATAATGATGAATGTTTGATATTTAATACCACTTTTCTTCTTTTTATCATGTTCTTTTCAAATGTTAAAAAATAGTCATTTTCAGCACCTTAAATATTGTATCCTAACTGGTAATTTTAACTCCTCTTTGTGAAGGAAAGAAAACTAACATTTTTGAATAACTACTAAGGACTGATCCTAAAGTGGCATGACTTTATTTCGTAGCTTTCCAATTAAAAACATACCATATCTATAGAAAATTTTGGCAAATACAAACAAATGTCAAGGAAAATGTGAGTCTCCCCTAGATCCACCAGTCAATGCAACCATTTTAGAATGTATATATATTTACTTTTAATTTTTAAAATTAACATCATCTAAGGGTGCCTGGGTGGCTCAGTAAGTTAAGCTTCTGACTTCAGCCAGGGTCATGATTTAACAATTCATTTCCTGAGTTTGAGTCCCACATTGAGCTCTGTGCTGACAGCCCCAAGCCTGTCTCCTTCTCTCTGTCCCACTCATGCACTCTCTCTTTCAAAAAGAAACATTTAAAAAATTAATATAATCTAATTGTAAGAGTATTTCATCTTCTGTCTTGTTTGCTGGTCTTTTTTATGCTGTTTAAATTTAATTGTAATTGCTGATTCTTTTTTGGTTGGGTCTATCACTGTCACTGTCTCATGTCCTAGATGTGTTCTTATAAACAGAATATAGCTGAGTTTGTTTTGTTACCTAATGTTCCAACTAAAGAATTGCATCTGTTTGTACTTTTTGTAATTACTGACATACTAAGCCATGTTGTACTGTCCTTTTGACTTTCCATCTCTTTCCTTCTCCTACCTTTTTCCTCTCTTTCTTACTCTTTTCTCTCTGTTTTCTTTTGCGTTGGTTGAGTTTCCCTTTCATGTCATTTTTTTTTTAACTACTAGTGTGAACATACACACTTTAGTTACTGGTATTTTATTTTATTCTATTTTGTTTTATTTTATATTATTATTTAATGTTTGTTTGTTTGTTTGTTTGTTTGTTTATTGGATAGGGAAAGGCAGAGAGAGAGGGAGAGAATAAAATCCCAAGCAGGCTCTGCATTGATAGTGCAGGGCTCAAACTCACGAACAGCGAGATCATAACCTGAGCTGAAATCAAGAGTTTGACATAAACACAGAAATGCTGATGCATAGGAGCACATGTACCCCAATGTTCATAGCAGCACTCTCCACAATAGCTAAAACATGGAAAGAGCCTAAGTGTCCATCAACTGACGAATGGATCAAGAAGATGTGGTTTATCTATACCATGGAATACTACATGGCAATGAGAAACAATGAAATCTGGCCATGTGTAGCAACATGGATGGACCTTGAGGGTGTTATGCTGAGTGAAATATGTTTGCACATATAGGAGGATTAGGAGGAACTTAACTGAGGAACAAGGGGGAGAAGAAGGGGGGAAATGGTGGGGGAAGGGAGAGAGGCAAACCATGAGAGACTCTTGAATGCTGACAAAAACTGAGGACTGGTGGATGTGGGGGGGAGGAGGGGTGGGCATGGAGGAGGGCACTCGTGGGGATGAGCACTGGGTGTTATGTGGAAACTAATTTGACAATAAACTATTTGTAAAAAAAAAAATAATAAAAAAATAAAAAATAAATAAAATAAAATAAAAATAAAATAAAAAATAAAAAAAAGTTGGACATAAACAACTGAGCTACCGAGGCACCCCAATTTCAGGTATTTTAAATGTTACTTAAGTGATTTAAATGTGTATATATTTTATAAGACCATACAAATTCAATCAGTAATTTTACTCCTTCATGAATTATTTTATTTACTAACTTTCCTTTATTATATGTGATATCATTTTTCAGAATTTTTTATATAACTTGGTTTATCCTCCAAATTAAATATTATTTTTACTCTGTGTTACAGCCAGTATTTTAGACATTCATGTTTATCAATTCCTTTCATGGTTATTCATTCTTTCATGTCAGACCTGCCACTTGGAATCACTTTCCTTCTCTATAAAATACACATTTTTAAATAAATAATTCCTTTAGGGTGGACTTAAGGTACTAAGTTCCTGCAGATGTTATTATTATTATTTTCAGTGTCCTTATTTAGGTTTCATGTTTGAAAGATAATTTTTCTCAGTGTAGAAATTGAGGTTGATAGTATATTTTCTTGACTCATTGAAAATATTACTTTTTTTTTTCTTTAAAGAGTGGTGAGTCTGTTTGTTAGTCTTTTTTTCTATATTAAAGTTCCTACTTAATTAATTAATCCATTCATTCATGATCTTTGGCACTGTCACTGTTTTGTGTCTACATGTGGAATTTTAAGGATTCATTGGGCTTCCTGAATCTGGGAATGGTATCTTTAATCTCTTTTGAGAACAATTTCTGCTACTGTATTTTATTGTATATTATTGCCTATTTTCCATAATCTTTGCTATCTCCTCTGGAACTCTGATTAGCTTATATTAAGCCTTTTGTCTCTAGCCTTGAAGTGTATTCTCTCAAATCTAAGAGTATAGTTCCTTTTCTTACAATGCCCTCTTTCTTTGCTACACTGGTTTTCCAGCACACCAACACTCTCCTTAGTCATTCTGTCTTCTGATTAAACAATTATTTGAATCTATATTTTTAATTACAATTTTTCATTTATATAATTAGTTATGTTCTAAAATCATCCTGAATAAATAGAAGCTTGTTTTTTGTAACTTTTCTAATTTATTTTATTATTTTTAAATCTAATAAGTGTAATATACTTATTTTCTATTCTGTATCTGGTAATTCCAAGATCTGTAGTCCAGAGTTTTGATTCTGTGGACTACACCTTTACTGCTCTCTTCCTTGTGGAATCTTGCACATGATGGCTCCTTTCAACTACCTAAAATCAATGTGAGATAATGAATTCATGCTTCTTAGACATTAATTTTGGAGAATTCTTTGAGTCTGAGTTTAGAGTGAGTTCATTCAGCAAGAATATGGGTTTGCTTTTGTTAGGCTCCTAGGGCCCAACACCAATCCAAGACCAATTTATGGAATATTTTCCTCAAAGTTTTATTGGTCACACAAGTAGGATAAATTCTAGCCACAACTTCTTTTTTTGTTTTTAATTTTTTTAATGTTTATTTATGTTTTAGAAGCAGAGAGAGACCGAGCACAGGCAAGTGAGGGGAAGAGAGAGTGGGACACAGAATCACAAGCAGGCTCCAGGCTCTGAGCTGTCAGCACAGGGCCTAGCATGGGGCTCAAACCCATGGACCGTGAGATCATGACCTGAGCTGAAGTCGGACACTCAACTGACTGAGCCACCCAGGTGCCCCTAGCCACAACTTCTTGAATGGGGTTTCTTAGAATTTCTCAAGGAGGCTTTATCTTATTATTCACTCTCTTTAGAGCCCAGAGTGAGAAAAGAAAAGGTATTTATGTATATTCTTCCTTCACAGAAGATGATAGATAGATAGATAGATGCTAGATAGATAGATAGACAGATAGATAGATAGATAGATATAGTTTTATCTTAAGTTTTTATATATTTATCATCCTTTGGGTTTTGATTATTATTTGGGAGAACTTTCAGATTACTTTGGTTTTGTGCAGAAGTCTCTCATCGAATCTCCCAATATATATGGTACTAAGGTTTTTAACTCTTTTACCACCAATCCCATTTATGGCATCATAAGACCAAGGAACTAGGACTGCTACAAATCTACTGAATTTTCTATTACTGAAATCTATTGAAAAGGATGGATGTGCCATTTATCTTCATTTTCTTGTCCACATTTGTTCCTTGCCCTTCTCTACCCTTTGCTCTTCTTCAGACAGCAGACATCTAGAAACTACATCATCCAAGCTTTTTGCACATTGTTTCCTTCTTGGGTTCAGACAATGGAGAGATTGACGATGGTTCAGAAGATTGGACAGCAGGATTCATTCTTTATGCTTATTTATTGCAGTTCTGGGAATAATATTTCATTCTACATTTAAAACACTTGCTGAGTGGTCCTTCTTCCATGGTTCTAAACTACTTGTAGTATTCTATAACACCATCACCTTTTGTGGCTCTTCAGGCCCCAGGATGGAAACAGTGTGCCACTGTTGTCAGTCTCTAGATTCTTCATCACCCTTTTTGTGTCCTAAGCAAGAATCACAGCCCTAGATCAACAAGCCACTTCATAGCCAATTTTGATTCTGGGGTAAACCTTACCCAACTTTAGTAACTGTTATTTCCATTAAATCCCCTCCCTTCCAGTGTTTCATCTGTTTTGCGCTGGGATCCCTACAGTGCAAAAGTACAGTATTAATATTCCAGTTTTGATGCTGAGGGAAAGTGGCTTTAGAAGAGAGAAATGTGTTGGGGCGCCTGGGTGGCTTAGTCGGTTAAGCGTCCGACTTTCGCTTGGGTCATGATCTCGCGGTTCGTGGGTTCGAGCCCCGCGTTGGGCTCTGTCCTGACTGCCAGCTCAGAGCCTGGAGCCTGTTACAGTCTGTGACTCGCTCTCTCTCTGACCCTCCCCTGCTCACGCTGTCTCTCTCACTCCTAGAAATAAATAAAAAACATTTAAAAAAAAAAAAAGAGAGAGAGAGAAATGTGGTGGTTTGCATTATTTGGTAAGCTGGGATCTGTTTCCCAGAGATCCCTTCCCAGCATATATTTTTTGAGTATATTTATTTATTTATTTTGAGAGGTGGGGTTAGAGAGAGAGATTGAATCCCTAGCAGGCTCTGCCTGTTAGTGCAGAGCCACATGCCGGGCTCAGCCTCAAACTGTGAGATAATGACATGAGCCAAAATCAAGATTTGGATGCTTAACCAACTGAACCACCCAGGGGCCCCTTCCGAGAATATTTTTAGTTGCCTAAAGAAAAACTTGCATGTGACTTGGAAAGCACGAGTGAGATAGTGTCCATGACTCCAGATCTGAAGTTTGTGGTAGTCAGACATAATGTGGAACAAATACAGAGATGCATGGCAGATCTTGTCTTTATTCTCTACTGTGTCATGCTTTACTTTTTTTTTTTTTTTTTATGACTACTGACTCCTTTGACAAATTGTGGCTTCAGACCAACTGCGAGACATGGTTTCTCTCAATCTTACAGACTATTTGCTACACAAAAGCAAAAATTTCCATTTTCACTGTACAGATGCCTGGAATAAAAGGCTATAAGCATTCCAACCATGCCAGATGAGGCCTCAGACTTGTGAGTGAAGCCATTATGTACCCATCAGCCCCCATCAAGGCATCCAGATAACTGAAGCCCAAATAAAGAAACACAAAATCAAATCTTGAGAAATATCAGTGTTGTTATTTTAAGACACTAGTTTTGGGATTTAAAAAAAAAAAATCTAGACTGAAGAAATCAGTATATAAAAGTGATATGTTATTGTAATAATAATTGTTAAAAGAACTCAAAATATGTGACATAGACTTTGGGACTTGGTTAAGGGAAGAATTTAGAAGGATGGCAAACAAGCTGCTACTGGAGACCAGAAAGGTCCTGAGAAAACCATCAGAGGTGGGAGAAAAGGCAGTCTTTGTTATTTAAGTGGCAGAAAAGTTGGCCAAAATTTGCCTGATAATTTGGAAGATTGAAACTAGTATGAACTGTTGGATCTGACTAAGGAGGCTTCCAGGGAGGATGTTGAAATGCCAGCTGGCTCCTTTTAGTATCATATGATCAGATATAGGAAGAAAGAGATGAAGTAAAAATAGAACTATACATTCCAAAGAGAGTTGATGAAATAAGGACCAATATTATTTTGTGCTGCAAAATAAAGTCTTTTCATTCCTAGTCTCCCAGTCAGCAAAACATCATTAAAGTAAAATGAAACCTAGGACCACAAATGAAATAAGGTGTGTTGATTTCTGTTAATACTCACAGAAGATGTGAGGTGGTGTCAAGCAAACACCATCAGCTAGAATGATAGCATCCCCCAAATCGTTAAGTGTTGTCAAGGGGTGCCTGGGTGGCTCAGTCGGTTAAGCATCTGATTTTGGCTCTGGTTATGATCTCATGGTTCATGAGATCAAGCCCAGCATTGGGTTCTATGCTGACAGCAGGGAGCCTGCTTGGGATTTTCTCCCTCCCTCTCTCTGTGCCCCACACTGCTCATGTTCTCTCTCTCAAAATAAATAAATAAACATGAAAAAAAATGTTTTTGTGGTCAAATAGCTTGTCATGTGCCCCAAATACAATGAAGTTATCTTGGACCCTTGAGCCCCACTTAAACTGTTAGAACATGTAATCCCAGGTGACGGGAAGGATCCCAAGTGACCCCAGGAGAATAGCTACCCACATTTTCAGTAGGTAGTGTGGTTTGTTATGTAGTAATTAGTAACTAACACAAGCTACTCCTCATTATTTGTAACTGTGATTTAATCCTAATTCAATAAACTTTTTTTTTTTTTTTGCTTATCTATAAAATGCTAAGTAACAACAACTTATACTGGTAGCCCACTGTGAAAAAAAATATGTAACACCTGAGCATCTTGTATTTTCTTTTGAACATTGGCAGATGAAGTATACCTGGGGAGAATTTAGAATTACATAAAGAGATGTATTATTCTATGTAAAGGAGAGCTAGATTGGATTTAGCTGAATATTCTCTATTGCTTTACTTCTATTAAGCATTCTTTTAAAGCTCTCTATTGTTTATCTTTATTTTACCACTTTATCCTTCCTTTTTAAATCCCCTCTTCAAAAAGAAGGTGTGTTTAATAATCTTTTAGAATAATAAAGCTAATCTGACCTCCAAACCTCATTTTAGAATTACAAAATCATCTTTCTCTTATACTTAAGGTTAGTCTTTCTGGTACAATCTTACTCTTTAAACGGCTTACAATCTTGGCACCAATTACTTTTCTTCAGTATTGTAGGATAAGCCCCTCTTCAGAGAGACTCAAAATGACTGCCAGATGCCAGAGACCTGGGATAAGTACATATACTACAGATGCTACTCCAGGTTTGGAAGAGGCATATTTTGATCCAAACAATATATTCAGATTTTAAACGTGTAGTTACTAGAACCATCACCAAACAGCTGGCCCTGTTTCACTGCTGGGTCTCTGATTTAGGGAAGATCCACACCTTTATTCCCACCTGAATTAAGTTCTCCTTCCCCTCTATGGGACATTGTGCCGTGCTGGCCATCCTTAGACTTAAGAGTCACACATGACTGGCAGGTCGCCATCTTGGAAAGGTTCCCTCCTCAGTGCTACCCATCTCCGTGTTATCTCTGCCAGGTCTCTGAAACTGAGGATTTCTGTTGAAGACAGCCTGTTTCTTGTCATCCCTGCCCACAGCTGTGGTGAGGACTTTCTGGTTTAGCAGTGGTTTCTCATGGTGCAGAAGAGAAAAAACAGTGGTCTCCTCTCTAGTGTTAGTTAGGAATTGTTGCCTTCTACCAAGCCATGCTATTTAGTATCTAAATATAAAAGTTAGTTGTTTACCTTCACTAACACAACTATTATTTACGAAGCAGATTTGGAGTAAAAGGTAGCTTAAGTCTAGAGAGGTATCCAGCCTTAGAAGGAATCTCTTCCCTGAACCTTCCCCCTCTAATTAGCATTGAGCGTGTATAGATTTCTTCTACCACATGATGAGTCTTGGAGACTCTTAGTATCTACTTCTGTAGCTAAACATAAGCTATGCCATTTCCACTTGTCGTATATAATCAAATACTATTGAAACTAAAATGGAAAGAAATTAGACTCTCATTTGTTGCTGTTGTCCTCAGATGGTGTCTTGGTCTATACGAAAATTTGCTGTTCCTAAGTAACACTTGTGTTCTGCATCTAAGGAGAACAGAAATAATGTGGTCAGTGTGAAGGAAATAAAAAACGGCAAAAAAATTATTCCTAGTAGGTAGGCTGTCAGGTATCAAAATTGATTCATTTTCTCACAAATACCCAGAGAGATAGAGCCCACTTTAAGTGTTTTATGCTCTTTATAGGCTCAAGATTTTTCTATCTATATCTAAAATACAAGAGAAAGATTCTTCAGGAATCTTTAGAAGGCAGAAAAGATGCTGTAAGGATTTCCTGTCATAAAACCTAGAGAGGACTGCTCTGTTTCTAAACTGTCAATCTCACTTTTACTAAAACATTTTGGCAGTCATTTCTCTCAGCGTTGTCAAATGTGTCATTGATAATAGTTTTGCATCTTAAAGGGGAGAGCGGATATTAAGAACTTAATTTTCAACACTTGTCAGTTAGTGGTGTCATTGACAGTTTAACACAGGAAGTAATCCGATTCCTCTGCATGAGTAACCCAAAGTCTTACAGAGTGGTGCAGTATGTGATGGGGGCAAAGGGGGTGGGTATTTATAGAGGGTTTATAATGTGTTTGGCGCTTCCATATTTCAAATTCTCTGCAACCCTATGGGGACCAAATTAATCATCATCCAGTTCCATAAGAAGGAACTGAGGCCCAAATAAGTCAAGGAAATTTCCGAAGGTCCCAAATCAATCAGTGTTTCCTGAGACAGGTGCTCAGGTCAAAATAACTCTAGAAGTAAGTGCTCTTCTCACTGAATCCAGTTGCTTAGAACATGTTTGGGGGAGTGTGTCAAATGAGGGGGCAGAGGTATGCCATTTCTCTTCATAAAACCATTAGTAAATAACAAGTATGGTAATTAAGATTACCAGAAAATGGAGTGGTAGCTGAAATCCCTTAATGACAATATTATCATGTTATAAACTATTGCATACTATAATGGTTTGGACTATTGTGGGTAGGACTGCTGCTGCCAGAAAGACCATCATTTTATCCCCAACAGAAAATTATTTTTAAAAATGTAATGTGTTTACTGTAAAGCCCCTGGGCATGTGTACAAGAACACAAACAGCATTTACATATCTATTATCTATTAACTGATACTGCATTTGCCAGGCATTTGACATAATTAAGCAAATGCTTGACTGAACAGATGGGTCTTATAAGGATCCCTAAGGGCATATCTGCATTAACTATGCCAAGGGGGGGTTAATGCACCCATTTGGCATCTGCATGCATTTTCCCATCAGCGTATACACTACTGCTTTGCATGGTTGCAAATGGGTCCATTTTTGTCCCGGAGGACTAAGTGTAAATGAATTGAGCTATTTCCAGTTTGTTCCATTTTTGCCTTCTGTTTGAAATCTATCCCCAAGAATAGCAGATTACACCCTGTGATTGTTTCTTGTCTTCATTTACTTGAAAATGGCCTAATGTTTTTATTTCGGTTACTAGTGGTGTCAAGGAAATTGAACACTTTTCTAAGGCAAAGTACATAGCCTTTGAATCTTATACCTTTGGTTTGTATCGTCTCTAATACCAAGTTATAATAGCTAGAGGAGAAAAAAAAACACAATTCAGATCTTTATAGTAATAATAAAGAATTGAACATTACTGTACCTAACAAAGGAAGTATTTGTCTTTCATTAAACTATTTCATGGCCTCTGAAATGAAAACACAACCCCGGACATTATGCACTTAAATCAGTAATGTTAGTCTCCCTTTGTTGTCTGTTGAGTGTATATCCGTCTCTCTGGGAAATGACCCTAACATATCAATTAAACTCTTAAAAAAATTATTCTTGGCTAAGTTTTCATGGCCTTATTCCAAAGCTCTCTTAAAAGGACCACAGTTCAGGACTTGCTGTGTGGTCAGTGGATGCTTCAGCATTTTGTATGTCACCCAGAGATTAAGCTGTACCATGAATCAAAACAAATATAGGATAAGTATTAGGGGTAATTATATATAAGGAAACATAAACTGTATTCTTTGAATTCTGCATTGGTCTATAGCTATAGCAAAATGTTTGGCACAATGGATTTTGTGTCATCCTTCATAGCTAATGGAGCTCAGCACTAAAAACCAAGCCTCCCTGAGAGTAGGTCGCACGCTGCAGATCATTATGTCGTAGTACAAAATTATGAAAACCTCAAGGTCATTTTAGCAAATATTTTAATAAATGAAATTAGTTAAGAGTCTTGTCAAATCAGGCACTGGGAATGGAAATTAGGTTATTTTTACTGTTTTTTCTCTTTAAAATAATTCCTTCAGCAGCGTTTTGTCAAAATAAATATTTGACTAATTAAATGGTGATAATCTCACACTGGGCAAATTCCTTGTAACATTTCTTTCCACAGCCTAGTATTTTTGTTTCCTTATTTACTAAAAATAAAAGAAAGAAAAAAAATCATTTTCATGTACTTATGTGTAATTATGATTTGCTTGACTGCACTGCCTAAGTTCTTAGACCTAGGTATAGTGAAATAACCATAAAATCTATTTCATTTAAAAAGTACATTCTGTTGTATGTAAGTTATGAATCACTAAATTCTACTCCTGAAACTAATATTATACTATATGTTAACTAACAAGAATTTAAATAAAAACTTGAAAAAAGTACATTCAAAAAATTATAGTGTGCATATTTTTATTACTTACTTATAGCTTTATTTTTAATTGAAGTATAGTTACCTTACAATATTATATTAATTTCATATATACAACATAGTGAATTGATAATTATGTACATTATGAAATGCTCACCACCATATCTATAACTACCTCCTCTTACCATATAAACTTACTGCAATATTATTGACTATATTTCTTATGCTCTGGTTTTCTTTCCTGTGGCATGTTTATAACTTGAAATTTGTACCTCTTTTTTAATTCAAGTATAATTAACATAGAGTGTTATATTACTTTCAGGTATACAGTGTAATGATTCAATAATTCTGTACATTTCTCAGTGCTTATCAAGATACGTGTATACTTAATTTCCATTATCTATTTCACCCATCCCCTCACCCACCTCTTATCTGGCAACCACCAATTTGTTCTCTATATTTAAGAATCTGATTTTTGTTTGTATTTTCTGTTTACTTTGTTTGTTGAATTCCACTAAAATAAAATTACTATTACTTATTATTAAAATCATATGGTATTTGTCTTTCTCTGACTGTCTTATTTCACTTAGTATTATACCTTCTTGGTCCATCTGTGTTGTAGCAAATGGCAAGATTCCATTCTTTTTTTATGTCTGGGTAATATTTAAATTTAAATGTGTTACCAGGTGAAAGAGGAACAATATTTATCTGGGATTTTCATTATTTTCTACTTATAATCCTACAAGATATTTCCTACTGTTTGAATATATTAGGTTAAGCATTTGGAATTGTTGGTTTTAGAGTGAAAACTTTTTCTACTGTAGTACAATTATTTGAATACTCTGAAGCTTCTACAGTTTGTGAGTCACTCAAATAACAGTTTGGTGGTAACCTTAGAGTTAAACTTGACTATTTTAAAACAGAGCACTATTTTTCTGTTTTGTTTTGTTTTTGTTTCTGTTTTTTGTTGTTGTGTTTTGTTTTGTTTTGTTTTGCCTCGTACTATGCTACCCTGAGTCCTAGATGAATTTGGATTTTATTTTATTTTATTTAAAGCTTATTTATTTATTTTGAGAAAAAGAAAGAACAGGGAAAAGGCAGAGAGAGAGAGAGAAGTCTCTGCACTGTCAGTGCAGAGCCTGACATGGAGCTCAAACTCATAAACTGTGAGATCATGACCTGAGCTGAAACCAAGAGTCAGACACTTAACTGACTAAATCATCCAGGTACCTCTGGAGTTTTTTTGTTTTTTTGTTTTTTTTTAATTAGTCAATACACAGAGCATGATATATGTAAGGGAAAAAAAAAAAGAAAAATAATGTGTTTATATGAGCACCTAACTTAACAATTAGTTGTAAGCAATACATTTAAATATGACTTTATATTTCATTCCATCATATTAACTACAATGTAGTATGACTTAAAGCATATATCATTTCTCTAGAGGTATCCAGTATTAATGTCATATGTATATCCATCTAAGCCTTTTTGTTTCTGTTTGTATATTTAAATTTACAAAAGCAGTATCATAAAATGGATGGTATTTTGCATTTTGCTTTTAGTTAACAATATATAATGGATATAATATCTTGTCTCTGTGTGTATTTATTTTAAAATAAATACCTATTTTTGTCTATTTCTTTGCCCACTTATGCTAAGTATTTTTATTGGCTGAAATCCTAGAAGGGACCTAGTGCTGATACTACTACAGTAGACTCTGCATCACAGAATTAGTTGGTCTGAAACAGACATATGAACATTTCTTGAAGATTAAATAAAATCCATAGTGGTTTGGTTTACTCTGACAAAGGCAGTAAAAGTAGGACTATCTTTCTGCTGATATAGACCTATTTAACAAAATACTGAAAATGAAACTAACATGTCTTAAAAATATCCCCCTTGATCTCTGGATGCTAAGGCCAGAACTCCATGAAAATTAATCCATGGAGCTTTAGAAGCAAGTCCAGGGAGAACTGTCAATGCAAATGCCTAGCACAGCCTGGCACTGGGCTCTGAAGACTGCCCAGGGAGCAGAGGTTTTCAGTTATCTGACCTACTTCCTGTCCCGAAAATACATCCGTGTCAGTCATGGCCCTGGAGAAGACAGAGGATTCCAGAACTCAGTCTAGCAAATCATACTCAATACAATGCTGATTTGCCTTGCAGGAACTGGATGGAAAATTTGCATTTCCTCTTTTCTTTATATTCCATTTCTCTGTTTTCTAATTTACTCAGTTACACATTTCTTATTTAATGAGCTCTTGGCAGAGAAGTTACAGTACACACAAACATGAACTTCTCTCTTTTAGTGGTTATATTATTATAAGTTAATAACATAATATTATTATAAGATAATAAAATAGTACCGAACCAGAACTATTTTTATTGACTTGTTTTCTTGTTCTATCAGTAACAAGGACCGAAGTGTGATCCTCATCACCCAGTTAGCTACAGTATACCACCTGCAATGCCTTTAACTAGAGAAGCTCAACTATAGTTTATATCCTGTGTTTGAACTATCACAGAGAAACTAAGTGGCTTTTTTGGTCAAGGCAGATTATTTATTATGAATCATCAGGGTATACTTCATAGTAAGGCATTATTTGTCACAGATGGGCAGGTACTGGTTATATGAATATCTTGGGAGTACTTCTGATAGGCTTAGACCAAGTTCTCAAAGAAATCTAGACCAAGCCCTGTAAAACTGAACTATGAGTAGTTTTGATGAGGATTTGTAATTATGGTGGGGGATACAGAGCTGAGGACCAAGAAGGAATTCTTGAAGACGTCTTTGGTGCAAAAAGGTGATTTTATTAAAGTACAGGGACAGGACCTTGGGCAGAAAGAGCTGCACTGGGGTTGTGAAGAATGGCTATCTTATACTATGGAGATGGGGTAGTAAGGTCTACCAAGGGAAGCCTCCAAGAGGGACTTTGATATGCTAAGGAGGATTTCTAAGATACCTGAGGTCTTCATATTTTCAAGCTAAGATTGTTTTCCCTCTAGTAAAGCATAAACAGTAGGACAATAGGTATTCCTGGAGAAACATTATGCTCTGTTTTTGCCTCAAATATTTGTCAGTGGGCTGCAGGTTATGAGGAAGTTTAATTTTATTTGCCATTTCCTTCTTGCCTTTGTTCCCCATATCACTATTGAGAGGTGATATTAGGGCTCCAGGAAACTGAGTCTATAGGTTTCTGGAGATTAGGCTATTGATAAGATTGCCTTTTTCTTGTAATTTACCAAGCTATTTATAAACTACATATTTGTAAACCCATGTCCTGTAGGACTGTGACCTCTATCATTTGGCCATTTGTTTTATTTCCTTTCTTTTGTCCTTGGGTAGCCAGGAGTGCCTAAGGAAAATCATACACATCTCACCTGGGAGTAGGCAGAGTGTGCACTAGCTTGCACTTTGTCCTCTGCCCATCTCAAGTTCCTTCATCAGTTTGAGTTATCAACCACATAACTGCTTCCCTTCCTCCCCAATCTGTCATCTACACACACACATACACCCTCAACATACACACACACATACACACACACAGGTACTAGTTATTTAAGAGTTCATAGGAATATTCTTGATTAACTTTTAGGATAGTTATACACTGAATCCTGCTAAAAAACAAAACAAAACAAAACAAAAACCTCAATCCAAAAAACAAAAACAAACAAAAAACAAAACCAGAAAATTCCAGTTTTTTTGTTTTATTCTAATTCCAATAAAACTTTTGCTTTTTCTTTTCAAGCATTTGAATTCATATAATGTAATTTATAATGGAAATGAATGTCCACTTAAAGGGAATTTGCAGTTTTATTTTCAGGTTTTATTTTAGAGACATCGTATGGTTCTGACCTGGTTAAATTGTAGTTGTATAAGAATTGTGTAGAATGTCTCAGAATTGATGTAGTATAGAACACAAGCATCATATGCCTAGATTTCTCTCCCATAAAAATTCTGAAGGATTTGTGTACTGAGACGAGGCAAGAATTTGATCTTACAGATGTTTCTGCATCTTGATCAAAGATATGTCTTGCCACTTTATCACAAAGTGAGAAACTGTGTATTTTGAGAATATCATAAAATACCATAGCCATCTTATTTTTGTCACCTAGTCCTTAGTCGTCAGTTTTCAGAGTAACAATTTGACCTTAATATTTTACAAGTGTGTAGCACGTTACATAAAATAAAATAAGAAAATCAAATTGTTTCATTTGTTTGACTTTTCTTAGATCAGCAGAATGAAACAGGATTATGGAGGCCTAAATAAAATTACTTATTTTTAAAACTAAATCCTATCTTTCAGAAAGAATCTGTACCACTGCAGTGATATGCATTCTCTCCATAGGTATTCCTTCTGCTTCCCCCCAAAAGTTTAAGCTAAAACTACTCAGTCCAAATAAAAGAGCAGGTGGATGACTTGGACCATAGTTAAAGTTAACATAAAAAGATGTGATTTGTTCTCTTTTCAAAATATGAGAGTTTCTAATATGTAGTTTTTTTCTAGTCTTTTAAAAAGTTGTCTATTCTTGAGCTTTGTGGAAAAACTGATATATTTGCTTTTGAAAGAGTTGATGTTTTTATTTTACCTCAATATGTGATATTTAAGAGACTACTAAGTTTAATGTGTTTTAATGTCACCCCTCAAAAAGATGTGTGCTATTTTCTCCTAAGTGTTTAATATCTTTATTAATGTCCTAAATGTCAACATGAGATTTCTGGGACAGAACAGAACAACTTACTGTTTACTTAGAGCAAATAATAAGTGCGTTAACTTCCTTTTGCCCAAATTCTTATCCCTGCGGTGGTACAATAAGAACCAGATGTGATGCTATACATAGTTGGGTCTACAGCATGTGAAGATCTCCAAAAATGAGCCTAGGCATTTACATAGGGAAGGGAAGCAACTCTTCTCCCTCCACTTCTGAGTCTCCTTGGCGACATGATGGGGAGCTGGTTCTTCTCTCCGGGGAATGCAAATAAGTTTCTCCTGAAGGGAAATTAGATTAGTGCCTTCCAGCTTCACAATGCACAGAATGTCTTCATGGCTCCAGGTCTTAACACCCTTTAAACATAAACATATGTCTCATGGGAGGTAAATCTGGAGTTCTCATTATTTCTTCAGTCATAACATCTAGCCTTGTTTTTTAGCCCAGATCCCAAGTTCCAATAAATTTTTCTTAGAACGCTTTAATTATATAGAAATACATAGAAAATAATATATTTTTCTAGAGCGCCTTATCTCTTAGAAAGTAATTTTCTATGTCTACTTGGCTAGCAAATTTGTGGAGCAGCTTTTAAAGTCTTTTTTCTTTTTTCTTTTACTTACATGATCAGGGCAGACCAGATACCATTGTAGACATGACTATCAACTGTGTGTGCATAGTTAGCTAAAATCAAGCATGTTGAGGAACAATGTCCATGGAGCACTTGGTTGATGGCAAGGACCATCAGGTTTTAGCACTTGGTCCCATCAAGTTTCAAGGCTTGGTCTCAGCATTTTTGTCATCCAAGTAAGCAAATGGTTGCAGTCAACACAGCTATCTTGAGAGTTGTTGAAGACAGGAAGGAGAGCTAGGAGCACAGTCCTAGTGTGATAAACCATTTTGGATAGTGGCAGTAGATGTCTTTAAGAGTCATCTACTGTCATTGCTGTCATTGTATATCATGCGTAAATAGGTAATATGAAAAAGGAAATTAAATGCTATGGGAGCATTTATCCTATTGACAAATGACCCACAACGAGATCAACTATTGACCAGAAGGTAAGTTCCATGAGGTTAAGGACTTCTTTGTTCTGTTTTCTAGTTGCTATATTCTCATTGCCCACAGAATGAGTGAACAATAGTAGGAGGAATTAGGAGAAGTGAGAAAAACTCTAGAATCATCTGAAAGATGCTAGTGTTTTGATATCACCTGATTTTGATTATGCTTGGTACTTAACACTTGAGTCTTTTCTTTCCTTATTAAAATTATATCCTTCCTTTGTTTCTTTTGACATATTTTAAAAATAAATATTTATTCTATCTCTATAGACAACTTCTTCTTTAATGAATTGCAACTACTGAGCTCAGTTCTTATATTTGGGCACTATTTTCTCCCTTACCTCTTCCCTGGACTATGTCATCCCAATCCTCGGCTTTAACTACTCACTGATACACATACTTTCTGAACTCTAGCTTTTACACAGATGTTTCTACTAAGTTGTCCCTTGATTATTTGTACTCAGAGTGCACAAAGTCGAATTTATCATCTTTCCTGACAATATGCTTCTTGTCCTATATTTCTTCCTTTTGTGACCTGAACCAATACCTACCTTAGTACAGGAGCCTGAAAAAAATTCCCCTCCTTTCTCTCTCCTCTGTTAGAATCTATTATTCAAAATCACTTATTCTCTGCTTTTCATTGCCACAGATACTTTCTTCTTTGGTCTTTATCAACCGTGTTTTTAGTTTCTAGTTTTCCTTAGTTCCCTTCTATAGTGTTCATATGTCTAGTTTTCCTTGATTCCCTTCTATTCTGTATAATTCTGCCAAAAGAATAATCTAAAAGATAAATATCACATATCTTATTAAATTTTTAATTAATACATTTAATTAATCAAATTATCTTTCAAGATACTCCTCAGATACTCATAGTCTGAACTCTGTCTTTCTGGAAGGCAGATTTTACGCTCTAGCTCCTTACGCATATTTTGTCTCTATCAGTAATTATTTTATCCTTTTACTCAATAGTAAAATGTTCATGTTTTTTTCTTATTTAGTAATCATTAAAGGAGGACCTATAATGACCCAAGGGGTTTTTTCTGGGAGCTGGAGATATGGCAGAGAACAAAACAGTCATAGTGTCTTTCTTCAAGGAATTTGCACTACAGTCAGGAAGATTATAGATAAAGAAGACAAATAATTACAAATGTAATAAATGATACAAAGAAGAATTACAGAGTACCTACAATAGGAATGCTTGCCTGTGAGGTAATGAATGATATCCCGGTGGAAACGGGATCACAAAGTATTCTGAGCCATAAATAATGAGGAAGAGCAAACTAGGTGTTCAGGGGGAAACATCATTCCAGGAAGGGTAAAAAGATGGCGAAAAGACCCTGAAGCAGGGAAAAATATGTATACGTGGAATGATTCAAAAGACCAAGTCCATAGGGGAGAAAACAAAGGGAATGTGGCAATAGTCCACCCATGCTGTTCTCCAGCTTCCCTTTTTTTTTTTCTTTTAAGTGCTTTGAAGTCACCCTGTAAGACTTCCATCATAAGCTTATTTTATATTTCTCCTTACTATGATGATGAGCTCCTTGTTGGAAAGCACCATATGCATTCCTGAGGCTCTGCATCGCACTGGGCTCATGGTGAAAAGTCCATGACTGTTTCATAAAAGAATTAATAAATGAAACCTGAACAGAAGACGGCAATGTGGTGAGCATGGGCACTGTGGATCCTTGATTGCGAAGTACGATACCTGCTATTACAAACATTCTTCTAACAGTTCCCCCTATATCTTGAAGTGACTGACAGGATATGTCACAGAAATTAATTGGTATTAGAATCATACATGCCCATACTTGAAACAATGCATCAGTCTGTCAGTCTTCTTGTCACAATTGTTAACATTTAAGCTCCCCAAATGTTAAGAATCTCTCTGAAAATCAACTCGAATAGGAGCACAATTCTCTGTTCTTCAAGGAACTCTGTAGTAACTGGAAAAACTCCTTTATATGGATCTGCAGGGATTATATTATTTCAAATACAGTTTTACGCAGAACCTTAGAGAACAACTGCTGAGAAAGTGCCACGTAAAGAAGAAACCTGTCCTCTAGTCAGGTTGCTCCAGCAGGTGGATCTATATATATCAAATCAAACAAACGAACTTCGTTTATCCAGAAATTACGTTTTTATATCCTGCACTTACTTGCCCTACCTTTTGAACTCATTAATTTTAGAATTCCCTTAGCATCTATAGTGGCTTATTTCATATATTTTAATAAAATCCTATTGGTAGTCTGTGTACATTCTTTACATGAATTTCTTCTACAGTAATAGGACTTTGATTTATATTTAGGGCTCACTGACCATTTGCTCTTTTTAAGCATGGGTATGTATTGTAATCAATCATTGACCACTCTAAAAACATTTTATAAAAGTGCTACAGAGTCTCAGCATAGCAGACACTCAGGAAAAGGACAAAACAAAACAAAAAGCACACCATCCCACAACAAACATTCAATTTATGCTCTTCAGACTTCACAAGTGATATTTTAAGGTGTTATTTAAAGATGTATATTTCAACTTTAAGTGTATATATCTCCTTTAAATTATATGTATGGTTTTTCAATATAAACAATCATATACAAGAAAATTCTCTTAGACTTCAGAGTTTTGTTGAATGGTTTGCATCTCTAAAGAGAATAACAACCATTGACGAGGTCTGCACAGCTACAGCCAGTTCATACTACAAATAAAAGTTTTATTAGGCACAATTTTGGATTATCTGTGTCATTATTATCCAAGTGACTGGAATAGTGGTATGAATTCCCAGTTGAGAAGGGTGGTATTTTAATAGATTGTGGAGGCAGTACTTTTATATAACATGCACTGAATTTGATTAATTTCAAGTACTTAGAGTTACTTTTATTTTTTACTATTTAAATTTATTAAATATATACACATATAAAATATATGCGTAGACATCCATATAAATATATCTTTCACAGTTAACTAAAATTAGTCATTCTTCTAGACTAGTGAGGAATGAACATAGATCTACCTATTCCCTTATACAAAACATACTTTCATTTCTATTTTTATTTTTTAATTTTTCTATTATTATTTATTTTTGAGACAGCACAAGAGGACGGAGACAGAGAGAAAGAGAGAGAGAGAGAGAGATGGAGTATCCAAAGCAGGCTCTGAGCTGATAACAGTGAACCCTATGTGGGGCTTGATCATGAATCCTGAGATCATGACCTGAGCTGAAGTTGGATGCTAAACCAACTGAGCCACCCAGGAGTCCCATTTCTACTTTTGTTTTTATTCCTGTCAATACTGGGTAACATTTATTGAGCTTCTGGTCTGCTCAATTACACTTTCCATTTATTATTAAAATTAATTTTTATGACAATTCTATGAGATAGATAAGTCCATGCTCATTTATAAATGTATAAATTACGATTTGGGATGCATTTTGGCAAGTGGCCCAAAGTTGTATAGTTATGTAGCAGGATGTAGGCATAGGTTTTAGACATAGTTTTTCATCAACCACACAATCAGAAATCTTGCTACTCTTTTTTTTTTTTTAATGTTTATTTTTGAGAGAGACAGAGCATAAGCAGGGGAGGGGCAGAGAGAGAGGGAGGCACAGAATCCGAAGCAGGCTCCAGGCTCTGAGCTGTCAGCACAGAGCCCGACGTGGGGCTCAAACTCAACAAACTGTGAGATCATGACCTGAGCCGAAGTTGGACGCTTAACCGGCTGAGCCACCCAGGCACCCCAGATCTTGTCACTCTTTATAATTGTTATTTTTTCTGCAATAGGCACTTTTTTCACATGTTACCTGAAGTATTATTATTGGCATTTAAGATAAAGGTTATTATTTATTTACTTTTAGATGAGAAAATTCAAGTTAGGTCAAGGAAATTTCTCATGTAGATTTTAAATGACATTGCTGGGATTCAGATTAGGTTTATCCAGTTATAAAGACTGGACTCTTCCAGCTGTACTATACTCATTAGATGGTTATCAAGTGTTTCCTATATTTCCAGAAACCATACTGATCACTAGGATAATGTGGTACACTCGTTAGATGCATTTCCTTTTTATTGAAAGTAATCTAATGATAGTGACAATCACTAGATTACTTTCAATAAATATATTGATACTAAATCTATTGATACTAAATAAATCTACTGATACTAAATAGATCTATTGATACGAATGTCCTAAATCTTACCTAATTTGAATCTCAGGATGTCATTGCAGAATAAAGGAAAGGGGATTTGTTTATAAGGCATGAGAAGGCTTCTCTGATGAAGTTGAAATTAATAAAAATTGTGATGGATGTCTTTAAACTAGTCTATAGAAAAGTATGCTCATTTTGAGGTTTAAAGATTTATAGAATAGCTAATTCATGTAGTAAGGGAAGAGTGGACATACATTAACTACAGAGGAAAAATTGGAGACCAGTCATGCAGGGTGTTTGTAGGCTATCCTCACAATCTGAATTTTAGTTTAAGAGCAGTAGAAATAAATAAATATTCATGTTTGCACTTTAAAACTAACTGTCTAAAATTTGAAGAAAAGATTGGAGAAGGATACAGTTGGTGATTGGAATTACAATCAGGCTAATAATTTATTCCAGAATTCCAGAAGAAAAAGATTGGTTTCTTGAATTAGTATGGTAGCACTGGAAATGACTGCCATTAAGAAGCCATTAGTTTTATGCAGAGGAATGATAGGATGATATGTGACATATATTTACTTGAGTTTTGTTCAAAGGGTTGATATGAGCATATAGGTATTTAGTGGCACCATATATTTTTATTAAGTTTATTTATTTTGAGAGAGAGAGAGAGAGAGATTGAGAGAGAGTGCACATGCATGCATGAGTGGGGGAGGGAGTTTGGCTATCATGAATAATGCTGCCGTAAGCATTATAAACAGACTGTTGGGTGGACATAACGTTTTTCAACTCCTTTGGTTAAATACCAAGGTACGTGATTGCTGGGTCTATGGTAACAGTATGTTTGCTTTTGTAAGAAACTGCCAAACTGTCTTTTAAAGTGGCTATACCATTTTGCATTCCCACCAGTAACCATTGAGAATTTCTGTTGCTCCACACCTTTGCCAGCAGTGGTGTGGTCAGTGTTCTGGATTTTGGCCCTTCTACTACATGTCTAGTGGTATCTCGTTGTTTTAATTTGTCTTTCTCTAATGATGTATATTAATGAGCATCTTTTCACATGCTTATTTGCCATCTTTGTATCTTCAGTGATCTGTATCTTAAAGTATTTGACTCATAAATCAGGGTGTTTTCTTACTGTTGAGTTGTATGAGTTCTTTGTATTTGAATACAGTTCTTTATCAGATGTGTCTTTTGCAAATATTTTTGCCCATTCTGTGACTTGTCTTCTAATTCTCTTGATATTATCTGTCAAAGTTTTTAATTTTAATTAAATCTAGTTTATCAATGATTTCTTTCATGGATCATACATTTGGTATTGTATCTAAAAAAAAAAGAAAAATCACTGCCTTACCCAAAATTATCTAAGGTTTTCCTTATATTCTAGAAGCTTTTAATTTTAGTTTTATATTTTACTCTGAAGTCCATAATCCATTTTAAGTTAATTTTTGTGAAGGGTGCAATGTCTGTGTCTATATTCTTTCTTTCTTTTTGCATGTGGATATCTAGTGTTCATTGTCATTTGATGAAAAGACTATCTTTCCTCCATTGTATTGCCTTTACTGCTTTCTCTAAGATCAGTTGACTATACTTATGTGAGTCTACTTCTGAGCTCTCCATTCTGTTTTATTGATCTATTTTTTTCTTCTTTCACCAATACCACACTGCCTTAAAGACAATAGCTTTATCCTAAGTCTTGGAGTCAGGTAGTGTTAATCCTCCAACTTTGTTCTTCTCTTTTGATATTGCATTGGCTATTCTGGATCTTTTGCCTCTCCATATAACCTTTAGAATTAGTTTTTCCATATCTACAAAATAACTTGCTGGGATGGGAGATTGTTTTTCAAATAAGTTGAATACTGTTTTATTAAACAATGAGGACAGAAAATAATAGATGGTTTTAGAACTATCTAGGTGATTCATTATATTAACAGGGATAATTGCATTTGAGTATTGGAGATATAAGGCAGATTGAACTTGTTAGGGAAATATAAATGGGGTGAGAAAGGAAAGTATAGACAACTCTCTGACACTGCAAAGGGTAAGTAGAGAGACATGAAATAGTTGCTAGACTATGCTGTGGGATCCAGAATCCAGATTGAGGTCTGTCAAAACTGCATGTGCTTAGTATGCCACCTCTAAAGTATACAATAGAAAATAACTTAGTTTTCCTCTTAAAATCTAGGTAACTGACAGTCTTAAGTGAAAACAGTATAAGACAAAAGCAAAGGTTTAGCATTAGGTATATCTGTGTTTGAATCCTTTAATCCTTGGACTACCCTGTAAAACTATGTGATCGTAGGAATTTTTCTGTTCTCTTTGAGCTTTGTTCCCCTTATTTGTAAATTGGGGAAAATAATATTACTTTATGGGGTTGCTGAATGGATTTATGTATAAGTATACTTAGCAGTTGGTAAATACATAGTAAATGGTAACTTTAATTATTACTGTAGTATATCATCTTAAAGGAATATCACATATGTGTGATGCCATCTTGCCAATGACTTTACTATTACAGTGAACCAGGAGCCATCTCACCTTGCTGCTGTGGCTACTCCATATTTATTTACCTTTGGTTTGTACACTTATTCTCAATCAATTGCCCTGAGTAGGGAATAGATGGACTTTGTTTAATATAGGATACAAAAGTATGGAACTTGAGTAGTTGAGATCCTTTTTTAAAACAGCTTTATTTAGGGGCGCCTGGGTGGCTTACTGGGTTAAGTGTCCGACTTTCGCTTAGGTCATGATCTTGCAGTTCGTGGGTTCGAGCCCTGCGTCGGGCTCTGTGCTGATTGACAGCTCTGAGCCTGGAGCCTATTTCAGAGTCTGTATCTCCCTCTCTCTCTGACCCTCCCCTGCTCATGCTGTCTCTCTCTCTCTCTCTCCTAGAAATAAATAAAAATATTAAAAAAATATATAAAAAAATTAAAACAGCTTTATTTAGATACACAGTTTCTATGGATTTTTCTATGGATACTAGTATGTATATCTAGAAATATACATACCAGTTCACTTAGAATAAGTTTTCAAGGATCATTCATGTTATAGTGGGCGTTATATTTCACTTCCTTTTGTTGCTAGAGAATATACCCATTGTATGGATACATTACATATTTTTTAAGCTACTCATAAGTTGATGGACATTTGTTTTGTTTCCACTTTTAGTCTCTTAGGAATAATGCTGTCATAACATTTGTGGAAAAGTTTTTTTTTTTTTTCCACAAATACATGCTTTTATTTACCTTGGATATATACCTAGGAATGGAATTGCTGGATCAATGATAATCCTGTATTTAACTGAGCAACTACGTGACTATTTTCCAAAGTGGATGTACCATTTTAATTTCCAAAATCAATGCATGAGAATCCAATTTCTCCATAACTTCAAAAGTTCTTGTTACTATTGATCCTTTTTATTATAACCATCTTAATGAATGTGAATTAGTATATCGTTGTTTTGATTTGCATTTACTTGATGGCCAATAATGTTGAGCATCTTTTCATATGCTTACTAGCCATTTGAATACCTTCTCTGGAGAAATGTCTGTTCAGTTTTTCTGTCCATTTTTATTTATTTCTATTATTTTCTTAATGTTTTTTAATTTTATTTTTGAGAGAGAGAGAGAATATGAGTAGGGGAGGGGCAGAGAGAGAAGGATACACAGGATCTGAAGGAGGCTCCAGGCTCTGAGCTTTCAGCACAGGGCCCAGTATGGGGCTTGAACTCACAAACCATGAGATCATTGCCTAAGCCAAACTCGACATTCAACTGACTGAGCCACTCAGGAACCCCATTTGGCCATTTTTCAAAATTGAGATTTTTGTCTTTGTATTGAGTTGAATGAGTTATGTATTATGTTGTAAAATCCAGATGAAAATTCATTGTCAGATATGTGATTTGCAAAAACGTCTCTTCCCTTTTGTGCATTTTTTTTTCATTTTTTAAATGTTTATTTATTTCTGAGAGAGAGAGATTGATAGAGTACAAGCTGGGTAGAGGCAGAGTGAGAGGGAGACACAGAATCTGAAGCAGGTGTCAGGCAGAGTGAGAGGGAGACACAGAATCTGAAGCAGAGACTGATGAGGGGCTCGAACTTATAAACTGTGAGATCATGACCTGGGCCAAAGTCAGACACTCAATCAACTGAGCCACCCAGGTACTCCATCTTTTCATTTTCTTGATGGTGTCTTTTCCTCTGATCATTTTTAAAAAGGATCTGTGAATGGGGCAGACAAGTAAAAGTTTGTGGGTTACTGTTAACCAGGTCCATTGTAGCTCCACAGTGTTAACTTTTTTTCATGATGTAAGAATGAAATGATGAACATACAAATGGAGCTGTATTTATGAAATAAACAGATTTAGTCAGGACTGGACTTCAGGACTGAATCTTCAGATTCTGTATCTCCCTCTCTCTCTGACCCTCCCCTGCTCATGCTGTCTCTCTCTCTCTCATAAATAAATAAAAACATTAAAAAATTTTTAAATAAAAAGGCCTTTTTATTTAAATAAAAATGATTGTAGTGCCTTTCTCCTCTCTGATTTCTCACAATGGCTTTGTAGGGGTCACATGTGGGTATTTTACAGGAGCTCTGTAGTAAGCCCTTTTATGCCCTTTATCCTTGTTCTCTTTGTAATTAGGTACTGTCCAAAATTCAGTAGAGGGAGCACAGAATTCATCACTGTCACTACTGCCATTATGCTCTATGAAAAATACCTTCTCTACCTATAGTGCTGTCTCCTCATTTCTTCTTTACTATTTAATATGGAAATGGGGAGAGTAATCTTAGTATCTTGATCACTGTGTCAAGCTCTGTCTTGAGTAGAACTACAACTGCTACACTAAGTAAATTATTCAAGGTGATTGAAGAAAAAAATAGCAGTAGAGTGAGGCATTCCACTTTAAATAGGAATATCAGAAGAAATATCAGTAGCTTTCATCTGGAGGCTTCATCTCCACCTCTCCATTGGTCGCAGTCTGTGAAACAAGATCTTGGAAGTGATCACTAGTATGAATATGATCAGGGGAAACCTCTGAATTCAGAGTTTTGGAGTGCCTGCGGGGCCCAGTCAGGTAAGCGTTTGACTTCAGCTCAGGTCATGATCTCATGGTTTGTGGGTTTGAGCCCCACATCGAGCTCTGCGCTGACAGCTCAGAGCCTGGAGTCTGTTTCGGATTCTGCGTCTCCCTCTCTTTCTCTGCCCCATCCCACCTTGCACTCTGTCTCTCTCTCTCAAAAATAAGTAAAAACATTAAAAAATTAATAAAAAGAGTTAATCAATTTTGGTTTGGCTTGCCACTGCCTTGCTTTAGTAATTTATGGACTCTTGTAACAGGTGGTTTGACATGTGTGTCTCAGTTTGCTCTTCTCTAAAGGGGTAAGAATGATCTTTCTAGAGGGCAGTGTTGATCTCTGGCACAATTAACTGGTAAGCCATGGGTTTGGACAATGAAATTACTTGTTTTAGAAGGCAGCCCTAGCCTTTTCAATATGGATTAATTTCGAGTTATTAGCTCAGTACCTAAAAGGGAATATACCCTTTATGTTTAATAGTTGCTATTGATATTAATGTTACTAAGGTCTGGAGTTATGGGACTGTGCTATTTAAGTCACAATTTTTTCATTTTAAATTTTGGATTAAGCAAAGTTGTTCACAATGTGTCTCCAAATGAATTAATGTGAGTCCATTCTAAATCTTTAAAGTACTACCCAAATATCAGGTTAGGAAAAATATAAACATACTATAACCAGCAACTATCAAATATCTATCACTTCTTTCCCTACCTCCTGTCTTGTTCCACTCAAAATTATTCTTCCTCACTTCTCTTCACTTCATTTTTGAAATAGAAACTGATCATATCAGATTATAATAGCACCCAACTATATATACATAGTTGAGATAATAAAAGTTTATTCATAGAATCTTAGGCTTAAATTTAGACTCATCAAGCAAAGCGTCTGTGTTGTTTACATGTCCTAGTCAGGTTTACAGTGGTATTATTTTGAAAATGTAATAGAATTTTTGGATGATGAAATGAAAATTTGTTGACATTTGAATTAGTATTCCCTCTGCAAAGTTTAGGCTGCTTCTTCCAAGCAAAACTCTAGAGAGTTTTAAATATCAAAGAGTACTTCAGTTATAAGTTGTTTAACTAAAACATTTTAAAATTTAACTGAATTGAATTCAAAGTAATTGATAAATTGTTGACACAAAAATTTTTTAATGTTTTTATTTATTTTTGACAGAGAGAGACATAGACAGAGACAGAGCGTGAGTCGGTTAGGGGCAGAGAGACACACACACAGAATCTAAAGCAGGCTCCAGGCTGTGAGCCAATAGCACAGAGCCTGACGTGGGCTCAAACTTGAGAATTGCAAGATCATGACCTGAGCTGAAGTCAGATGCTTAACCCACTGAGCCATCCAGGTGCCTCTAAATCGTTGACACTTTTGAAATAAGACAACTCAAATATGAGTGCAGTTTTCAAGGTCAACAATGAATAGACTTAACTTGATGGTCATAATTCTGCATAAAAATGCCACATTCTGATATTTTGTGAAGGGTTCATTTTACTTGAGTTTGCACATTAACAAGTATGCTAAGCAGTTCTAGATCTAATTGCATTCTTTTTTTTTCTTAATGTTTTATTTATTTCTTAGAGAGAGAGAGACAGCGTGAGCAGGGGAGGGTCAGAGAGAGAGGGAGTCACAGACTGAAACAGGCTCCAGGCTCTGAGCTGGCAGTCAGCACAGAGCCCGACGCGGGCTCGAACCCACGAACCGCGAGATCATGACCTAAGCGAAAGTCGGACGCTTAACCGACTAAGCCACCCAGGCGCCCCATCTAATTGCATTCTTGACTCTTAGAGGAGATGCACTCACAAATCAGACCACTGTAGTGTATATCACTTACTCTAACACAAGGCTGATTTGTTACAGCAGAGCGGAACCAAAGCAGTAGGGGTCTGGGAGTCTTGAAGACTCTGCAGAAAGTCTCCAGGAAGTTTGCGAAAATCCAAGCAAAGCATTCTGGTGAGAATATAGGCTCAACACTTTTCTGCCTTCTTACAAATTTGCCCTGAGAAGTTCATTACCCTTTGTTGCCTCTAAGTCCAGACATTTCCCTCTCCCTTCCACCTTCCAGAATGTGTACTTTCCAATTCCCAGGTAAGCAATTTATAAATGAAATTTCAAGATATGTATGCACTCTTAGCACATGACAGTGAGGTCAAAAGGAACCCCAGTACTTACATGAGGACTCAGAGGTAACTCTCAGCTACTTCTTGTGAAAGGGATAACAGAAAAGGATCAAATCTGGGTTTTTTTTCCCCCCTTTTAAACACTGAATCATATTGTTCAAAATAAAAACTTTGATGTCAGCAGAAATAAAATTTAAATGCCCAATATTCTGGTAAAGAGCAAAAGCTTTCTTTCATCCCATCTCCTTGTCTATAACACTACCAGAGAAGCAATACTTGTGTTTTGTTGATAGCATGTTAATATTTTATAGAATCCTTGTGTAAATATTAGTTTAGGGGTGCATGGGTGACTCAGTTAAATGTCTGACTCTTAATTTCAGCTCAGGTCATGATCTCATGGTCCTGAGATTGAGCCCCACATTGGGCTCTGTGCTGGGTGTGAAGCCCGCCTATGAGTCTCTCCGTCCCTTTCCCTCTGCGCCTCCTCAACTCTTGCGTGCACATGCACGCACGTGCGCGCGCGCGCACACACACACACACACACACACACGAATGCTGTATCTCAGAAAGCAAGCAAGCAACCAAGCAAGCAAGCAAGCAAGAAAGAAAGAAAGAAAAGCTTAACTGAATCATCTAGGGAAAAGTCTATGTGTTTGTGTCACAGGACTGTTGTGAGAATTAAATTAGATTATGGTAAAGAAAATACCTTTTTGCCTCAGTGAATATTCTCAATGAAATACTGACTGTTTAGTAAGAAAGTACTCTTAAGCAGAAATCTTTCTCCCCTGCCTTCTTTATAAGAGGAACTATATTTCCCAGTCAGAATCACAATTTTCCTATCTACTGTGCTGTCTTTAGCATGATAATCTACACAAAGAGCTGTTTTGAGGATTTAGTTAGAAAATGTAAATAAGTACTGCCCACATTATTCTGCCCAAGAAATGATAACTATATGGGACTTATTTTAATAATTATCATTATTTTCTACATATTTAAATTCATTACACCAACTAACAGGCTTAGAGAAAATGTGAACTTAGGAAGTGTTATTGGAAAAACCCTTGTCCAGTGCACAAATAACTGAATATTAAATCATAAACTTTCTTTTTACCTCTGTCCTAGTAATAAGGTTCAGAGACTGTCCTCAATTTATACCTTATGTCTGGTAGCTGGTTACTTGCTCTACATGCCTGTCTTTACATCTATTTTCCCCTCTGTTGCTCAGTGACAGCCATCTCATGCAGAATCTTAAATCCCATTTCAGGGTCCCTGCTATTGACCTGCTGCCCTGGATCACTGCATAATTCTGGCTGCTAGATTTTCTGTTGTCTGGTCTAAACTGCCTGTGTAAACAGGCCTGTTATTCTGAATTTATGTCTTTGATTTTGACTACTTTTTTCTTGACCAGATGTGCCATTCTTGGCTGACTGGACTGATTTCTGTTCATGATTTTTAGGGGCATGTGTAACTCCAGTCAGTCTGCCTTTGGGAATGCACACATGTATGTATGTGTGTGGGTGTGCAAACACCTTTCTACACACACAAATGTGCCTGCTTTCTCATCCTAGACTTTGACCACCACAACTTATGAAATTTTTGTACAATGCCAGATGTCAGCACTTAATATTACTACATCTAGATTCTTGCTCTGCAATTTAAGCTTTTAAAATGCAAAAATAGGGACACCTGGGTACTCAGTTGGTTAAGCATCCGACTTTGACTCAGGTCATGATCTCACAGTTACTGAGTTTGAGCCCTACATCAGGCTCTGTGCTGAGCCTGGAGCCTGCTTCAGATTCTGTATCTCCCATTCTCTCTACCTTTGCTCTACTCGTGCTCTCTCTCTTAAAAATAAAAATAAACATTAAAAAAGAAAATAAAAATATTTATTAAATAACCATCTTTTATACTTATGTATGGAAATTTTTCATTCAGTTTGAGATAAATGTGTATGGTGCTTAAGAATCTGAACTCTGGGTCAGTGCTTCTCATATTCCCATCCCAGTTCTGCCACTTACAATTTGTGATAACTTGGCAAAATTATATACTTGGGTTTTTTTGTTTTTTTTTTTTAATTTCTAGGAGAGAGAGAGAGACAGCGTGAGCAGGGGAGGGTCAGAGAGAGAGGGAGTCACAGACTGAAACAGGCTCCAGGCTCTCAGCTGGCAGTCAGCACAGAGCCCGACACGGGGCTCGAACCCACAAACCGCGAGATCATGACCTAAGCGAAAGTCGGACGCTTAACAGACTAAGCCACCGAGGCGTACCAATTATATACTTGTTTTATACCTCTCTTTTGTCATCTCTAAATTGAGGATGTCATATTGCTGTTATGATTAAATGTTTTTTTTTTTCATTTTATGAAGTCATTGTCTATGTCAACTCCATATGCTCCTATGATTTGTTTTAAAAGTAAAGGTTTTTCTTTTACCTTTAAAAGTTTAATTTATCTGAGATTGATTTTTGTAAGAATGAGAGATAGGAATCTAATTCCAATGGTTTCAGATCATTTATGGAAAATGCACAAGTTACCAAAGTACAATAATCCAAGCTTGGTTGTTCATCAGGTTTCCGTCAATGTGTGGACTTGATTATGGTCTTTTTGTCCTTTTCTCGCAGGTTTTGCTTTTACATTTCTGCATAAACATTACTCTCACCCCAACTTCATTATAATTTTTGTTACGTGATAAAGCGTATCACCTCTCATAGGTCTTCTGTCTTTGATGTTCTTGGGTCTTTGTTACTTCATATAAGTTTTAGTTTCATATAGTTTGTCATGTTCTACCAAATAAAAAACACATATAACTTTTATATATTAATTGCCATTGTACTGAATCTATGAATCAGTTTTGGAAGAGTTGGTATGTTTAAAATGGTAATAGTTGGGGCGCCTGGGTGGCTTAGTCGGTTAAGCGTCCGATTTTCGCTTAGGTCATGATCTCGCGGTTCGTGGGTTCGAGCCCCGTGTCGGGCTCTGTGCTGACTGCCAGCTGAGAGCCTGGAGCCTGTTTCAGAGTCTGTGACTCCCTCTCTCTCTGACCCTCCTCTGCTCATGCTGTCTCTCTCTCTCTCCTAGAAATAAATGAAAATATTTTAAAAAATTAAAATGGTAATAGTTATGATTTACAAATATATGTTTTATATGTATTTTCTTTATGTATGGTAATGGTGTAAACAGAAGTGCAATTGAATTTGTAAGAATCCAGATAAATTGACAAATTCTAATAACTTATTTGGAAATTACTTTTCCTTTTCTATATACACAATACTACCATGTCATAATAATGGCAGTTTGAGTCATTATTTCTAATCATTTTAGTTATTTTTTTCTTACTATTAATTGACAATATTTAGAGCAAGTTTCAATAAAGTTTCTGATTCAAAAGAGCATCTCTAATATTCCATCATTAAATTCTATCTGTTTAAATGTGTATGTGTATATATCTACGTATCTTATATATATGGCTGTGTATATATATCTTCGTATCTTATATATACATGCATACATATGTATATACCTATATTCATATATACATACATATATACATACATGCAGTTATTGAATTTCCTGCTCATTTTTAGCTTTTATTTTTTTAAAAAAATTGTAATTATTACCAATTATGAGTGCCAAGTGATCTTTGTGCTTTAATTTTTTATCTGCCAATGTAATTGTAAGGACTAAATGCATGTCTAATGATAAATTTAGTTAAACCTAATGATGAATTGGCCATTATAAATATTGATAAATATACTCTCTATTTTGCATTTTTCCATGTATCTGTGTGAGAAACTATTAGTTTTAAGTTCTTAATCTATACTTGACTAGCTTTAGTTTCAAAGTAATATTGGCAGGGCACCTGGGTGGCTCAGTTCATTGAGCATCTGTCTCTTGATTTTAGCTCAGGTCATGATCCCAAGGTTATGGGATCAAGGCTCACATTTAGCTCTGTGCTGACCATGGAGCCTGCTTCAGGTTCTCTCTCTCTCTCTCTCTCTCTCTCTCTCTCTGTCTCTCTCTCTCTGTCTCTCTCTCTCTTTCTCTCTCTGCCCCTCTCCCCTGCTTATGTGCTCTCTTTCTCTCCCCATCCAAAAATTATGTGGGCTCCTTGGGGCTCCTGGGTGGCTTAGTCGGTTAAGTGTCCGACTTTCGCTTAGGTCATGATCTCGCGGTTCATGGGTTCGAGCCCCGCGTCGGGCTCTGTGCTGACTGCCAGCTCAGAGCCTGGAGCCTGTTTCAGTCTGTGACTCCCTCTCTCTCTGACCCTCCCCTGCTCACGCTGTCTCTCTCTCTCCTAGAAATAAATAAAACATTAAAAAAAAACACACAAAAATTATATGGGCTCCATAAAGTGAATTCTGGGAATGTTTCCTCCTTTTCTATTCCCTGAAAGAATTTTTGTAAGGTTGGAATTATTTCTTCCTTGAATACTTAGTAGAAAATCACCATAGAAAAAAATTTGGCCTGAGATTTTAACTGTGAAAATAATTTTGACAAATAATTCAGTTTTTTTAAACATAATGAAATATCTAGGCTTTCTAATTTTTCTGTGCTCCATTTGGTGCATTGAAATTGTCAAATTGTCTTTTCTCATCTGTTTTCAAATATATTTTCTGTAATACTCTCTCATTATTTCTGCAGTACCCTTTTATTTTTTTGAATCTCTTCAAACTCTGTACTTATATCTCTCATTCTACATATTATTTAATACTGCTATTAAAATTTTTTTCTTGAGAAACTTGTGCAACTCTCTGTGTGCTCTCCTTTATATGAGTATTTTATTTCCCTCCTTTCTTTATCACTTTCTTCCTTCACATAATTTTGGTAGAAGGTGAGAGGGGCCAATTTACACATTTTTGTCTTGTCAACTTCTCATCTTGGATATTTAGTTTATTAATTTTAATCACTGTTTTAGGTCATCAATCCCTCATAAATCCCAAACCTTCTATCTGAAATTACATTTATTCTATCTGAAGTGTACCCTCTAAAATTACCTTTAATGAAATGTGTTCATGGAAGATGCAACATATTTTTGCTGACACTAAATGCTAGCAGTATTAAAGTTAGGAATCTGCTGTGTTTGGGCTTCATTTTTGCCACATGTCTGGTTAATTTTTATTTTTCTCACTGCTTTCATTAAATTCTATTTGCTTTTTGTTTTGTACCTTCTTCATAATATTTGTAAATTTTTTCCGCTAGTAGTTTTACTCAGTACCTTTAAGATCTGCTAGGTTATTTGTAGGTTTCTGTTCCTGACTCACATTTTTAATTTTTAATTTTATCTTCTTTATGCACATTACAGTATTTTTCATTCTCTGTGTCTGAAAATGCCATTATCTAAAGTATTTACACACCTGATTCTGCCAATGCTTTAAAATTTTATAAATTTTTAAATTGAAGTATTGCATACGTATAGAAAAATGTAAATATTATAAGCGCACAGAAGGCTGATGTTTTAAACAAACTGATTAGTACATGTCACAGAACTTATATCAAGATAAAGGACATTATTGGCACCAGAGAATTCCCTCAGTACTCTCTAAATCCTAAGGCATAACCCAGGTTTTCTCCCAGAGTGCTCCTTTTCTCATTGCTACACCATAAGTCACTATTGCTTATTTTTATTCAGTAATGCCTGATGTGTCTGTATTCTTTTACCTTTTCATTCTTTTGAAGGATTATTCCATGTTGTTTTCTGCAGTTATGGTCCATTCATTTCTGTGGCAGAAGAATATTTTATTATGTGTAGACTGTCTTTTAAAGTGCTGATGAAAACTTGCATATTTTCTATTCTGTGGCTATTAGGAATAGTGCTGGGATCTGTACATGGGTTTTTTTTTGTTTGTTTGTTTTGTTTTTTTTTTTTGGTAAACTTATATATGCACATTAGTTGGGTATACACTAGGAGGCAAATTAACGAGACATGGATCATATGTATATATTCAATTTAATGCACACGTCCAACTTCCCAAAGAGGCTAAACCAGTTGTCAAAAGCAACTCATACTCCCAGTAGTTTCGTATGAGTTCCAGTTGTTCCAAGACTTACCAATACTTACTCTTTCCTATCTTTTGATTTTTATTATTCTTTTTTTCAAATAAACTTTTGTTTGTTTTAGAATAGTGTTAGATTTAAAGGAAAATTGGGAACCGGTTCTCGTTCAAGATGGTGATGTTGGAAGACTCTGAACTCACCTCCACAGGGCACATCAGATTATACCTATTGATAGAACAGTTTCTCCTGAAGAAGAATTGAGGGCTGACCAAGCAGATACTGAACAATCAAAGACAGATTGGGAAGAGAACTGTAAGAGAGATGGAGACACACCATGGTTTAAAAGAGTAAATAGCATATACAGCCACAGCTCCAGCTAGCAAGCAAAAGTCACCAGTCGCAGTCTGCATAGTGGTCACCATACACAACACCACTTATTCAACTTTAAAATTAGCTAATCCACAGAAAAAATCCATAGAAACAAACACAGAAAGTCAAGAGAAATGGTGAGATAGAGCACTATGCTTCAAAAGAAAGAAAAAGAAAATTAAAAAAAAAAAACAGTAAAGGAATTAAAGGAAACAGAGATAAGCAATATGACTGATAAAGAATTTAAAGTGACGTCATAAGGGCGCCTGAGTGGCTCAGTAGGTTAAGCGTCCAACTTCTGCTCAGGTCATGATCCCATGGTTCGTGGGTTCAATCCCCCGTTGGGCTCTGTGCTGACAGCTCAGAGCCTGGAGCCTGTCTTCAGATTCTGTGTCTCTCTCTCTCTCTCTGACCCTCTCCTGCTCACTCTGTCTCTCATAAATAAATAAAAAAACATAAAAAAAATTAAATAAAGTGATGATCATAAGGATAGTCACCTGACTAGAGAAGGGAATGGAAGAACTCAGTAAGACCTTCAATAATGAGATAGAAAATAATGAAGAAAACTAATTGGAAGTGAGGGATACAATAACTGAAATAAAACACACATGTGCATGCGCACACACACACACACACACACACACACACACACACACACACACACACGAGAGAGAATCAACAGTAGATTACAGGATGCAGAAGAACATATCAGTGATCTGGAAGACAGGATAATGGAAAGCACAAGAGCTAAACAGAAAATAGCAAAAATAATTATTTTTAAATGAAGATAGATTAGAATGTCTGGGTGGCTCCATCAGTTAAGTGTCCAACTCTTGATTTTGGCTCAGGTCATGAGCTTAGGGTCATAGTTTAAGACTGGCATCAAGCTCCATACACGGTTTAAGATTTTCTTTCTTTCTCTCTCTCTTTCTCTCTGCCTGTCTTTCACTCTCTTCTCTCTCTCTCAGATGAATAAATTTTTTTTTAAATATTTTATTTTATTTCTAGGAGAGAGAGAGACAGAGACAGAGAATGTGAGCAGGGGAAGGTCAGAGAGAGAGGGAGTCACAGACTCTGTAATAGGCTCCAGGCTCTGAGCTGGCAGTCAGCACAGAGCCCGATGCAGGGCTCAAACCCACGAACCGCGAGATCATGACCTAAGGAAAAGTCTGACGCTCAACTGACTAAGCCACCCAGGCACCCCTCAGATGAATAAATTTAAAAATAGATTAAGAAATCTCTTGGAGAACATCAGGCAAACAAACATTTGCCTGATGGGGGTCTCTGGAGAAAAGAGAGAGAGAAAGGTATAGATAACTTATAGGAAGGGGTGATAATTGAAAACACCTCTAAACCTAAGGAAGGAAATAGACATCCAAGTCCAAGAAGCACAGAAAGTTCTAAATAATGTGAGCCCAAGGAGGTCCACACCATGGCACATTATAATTAAAATATCACATTAAGGATAAAGAGAGAATCCTAAAAGTAGTAGCGAGAGAAAATGTTACCTACAAGGGAACACCTGTATGGCTGTCAGCTGATTTTTCGCAGAAAATTTGCAAGCCAGAAGAGAATGACATGATATATTCAAAGTGTCGAAAGGAAAAAGAAACACACCTACAACCAAGAATACTCCCCCCAGCAAGGTTATCATTCAGATTTGAAGTTTATCATCACTAAATCAGACTTACAAGAAATGTTAAAAGGACTTCTTTAAGTGGAAAACAAATGCTTACAAGTAGACATAAGAGAAATATGAATAAAAAGATATAAAATATGACAACATATACATAAAAAGTGGAAGAGGGAGTAAAAAGAGAATAGAAATGAAAAATATAAACAGTTTTCTGTTTCTAGTTTTTTAGAATGTGTTTAAACTTAAATGACCTTCGAATTAATATACACTGCTATTTACTTAGGATGTTATATATGACTCTCATGGTTACTACAAACCCAAAGCCTGTGATAGATACACAAAAAATAAAGAGAAAGGAAGCAAAATAAAATACTCTAGATACTTATCAATCACAAAGAAAGAGATGAAGAATAGAACAAAGAAGAACTAAGAAAAAACAGAAAACACTTTTTATTTTATTTTATTTTTTTTATTTATTTCTAGGAGACAGAGAGAGACAGCGTGAGCAGGGGAGGGCCAGAGAGAGACGGAGTCACAGACTGAAATAGGCTCCAGGCTCTGAGCTGGCAGTCAGCACAGAGCCCGATGCGGGGCTCGAACCCACGAACTGCGAGATCATGATCCAAGCGAAAGTCGGACGCTTAACCGACTAAGCCACCCAGGCGCCCCAGAAAACACTTTTTAAAAATGGCACTAAATACGTAGCTACCAATAATAACCATAAATGTAAATGACCTAAATGCTCCAATCAGAAGACATAGAGTGTCAGAATGAATTAAAAAGAAAAAGACCCATCTTTATGCAGTCAGACCTAAATACATATGCAAACTGAAAGTGAAGAGCTGAAGAACGTTCACCAAGCAATGGAAGTGAAAAAAAAGCTGGGTAGCAATACTTATATCAAACAAAATAGACTTTAAAACAAAGACTGTAACAAGAGACAAAGAAGGGCATTACATAATGACAAAGGGATCAATCCAACAAGAGGATATAATAATTGTATTATATACCAACATCATAATATGCCAATATGATACCCAACACTGGAGCACCTAAACCCATAAGGCAAATATTAACAAGCATAGAGAAAGCGATGGTAATACAGTAATACTAGAGAATTTTAACACTCCACTAACATCAATGGATAGATCATCCAGACAGAAAATCAATAAGGAAACAATGTCTTTGATTGACACATTGGGCCAGATGGACATAAAAGACACAGAACATTCCATCTATAAACAAAAGAATATACACTCTTTTCAAGTGCACATGGATCATTCTCCAGAATAGATCATATTTTAGGCCATAAAACAAACCTCGATAGATATAAGAAGATTGAAATCATACCATGCATCTTATCTGACCACAGCAATATGAACTAGAAATAAATCACAAGAAAAAACAAACTGGAAAAAACACAAACATCTTGACACTAAACAACCAATGGGTCAATAAAGCAATCAAACAAGAGGTTTAAAAAAATGCATAGAGACAAATTGAAATGAAAACACAACAGTATAAAAGTGACAGTAGTCTGAGAGAGAACTTTATATCAACACAAGCCTACCTCAAGAAACAAGAAAAAACTCAAATAGCCACTCTAACTTTAAGCCTAAAGGAACTAGAAAGGGAGGAACAAACAAAGCCCAAGGTGAGTAAATGAATGGAAATAATAAAAATCAGAGCATAAATAAATGATATAGAGACTATAAAAGCACTAGAAAAATGTAATGAAACCAAGAACTGATTCTATGAAAAGACAAACAAAATTGACAACTCTTAAGATTCATCAGGGAAAAAAAGAGAAAGGATACGAATAAACAAAATCAGAAATGAGACAGGAGAAGGAACAACTGATGCCACACAGATGCAAAGGCTTATAAGAGAATACTACAAAAAATTATATGCTAACAAACTGGATAACTTAGAAGAAATGGATAAATTCATAGAAATACAATCTTCCAAAACTGAACCGGGGAGAATAGAAATCTGAATAGTCACATTACAAGTAACAAAATTGAAGCAGTAATCAAAAGACTATCAAAAAATAAAAGTTCAGGACCAGATAGATTCACAAGTGAATTCTACCAGACATATTAAAGAAGAGTTAATACCATTCTCCCAAACTATTATTAAAAAAAAGAAGAAGAAGATGAAGGAGAACTTCCAAATACATTCTATGAGGCCAACATTACCCTGGTACCACAACCAGGCAAAAGACATCATTACAAGAGAAAACTACAAAACAATATTCCTGATGAACATATATGCATAAATCCTTAAGAAAATATTAGCAAACTGCATTCAACAAAACGTGAAAAATGCCATTCACCTTAATTATGTGGGATTATTCCTGTGATGCAGGGATGGTTCAATATTTGCCAATCCTCCCACATATATATATATATATATATATATATATATATATATATACCACATTAACAAAACAAAGGATAAAGATTATATCATCTCAACAGATGTAGAAAAAGCATTGACAGAATACAATATCCATTCATCTTAAAAAACCCTCAATGAAATAGGTTTAGAAAGAGCATACCTCAACATAATCAAGGCTGTATATGAAAAACCCACAGCTAACATCATCCTCAATGGTGAGAAACTGAGAGCTTTCCCTTTAAAATCCGGAACAAAACAAGGATCTGCTCTCACCGCTTTTATTCAACATAGTACTTGAAATCCTAGCCACAGCAGAAAAGAGAAATAAATATATATCCACCTCTTTTGCAGCATTATTTACAATAGCCAAAACATGGAAGCAACCTAAGTATCTGTTTGTAAATAAATGGATAAGGAAAATGTTGTGTATGCACACAATTGAATAGTACACAGCCATAAAAAAGGATAAAATCGTGCCATTTGAGAAAACAAGGATGGATCTAGAAGGTATGCTAAGTGAAATAAGTCAAACTGAGAAAGACAAATAGCATAGAATTCCACTCATAAATGGAATCTAAAACAGCAAATAAACAAAAAAGCAGAATCAGAACTATAAATACAGAAAACAAACTTGTGGTTGCCAGAGGAGGAGAGAGTGGGAGGTTTGGTAAACTGGTTGTAGGGGAGAGGGAGATATAGGCCTCCAGTTATGGAACGAGTAAGTCATGGGAATAAAAGCAGAGGCTAAGAAATGCAGTCGATGACATTGTAATAGCAATGTAATGGGACAGATGGTAGCTATACTTGTAGTGAACTTTCCATAATGTATAAACCTGCCAAATCACTGAGTTTACACGTGTAACTCATGTAACATAGTGTGTCAACTATATTCTAATAAAAAAAAAAGAGAGAAATTAGAAAGATAGTAATTTAGGAATTAGGAAGAGTTTATATATACTCCATTCCTAGCAGGCTGAGTTGTTGTATCTGGGGTTTGCTCTTGGCAGAATTGTGTGTGTGTGTGTGTGTGTGTGTGGTGTCTGGCTTTTTTTTTCCTCCTATTAGAGTCATTTTCATCAGAAAGATCAGACAAGGAATCTAGTCCTCTCTACTACTAGACATGGGAGTTTAAATTTATTCAGCTCACTTCAGTATGATCTCAAACCTACCAGGATCTTGTTGTCCAAACCAGTGAAATACTTTTCTTCTCATATTTTAGCTTTTACGTAACAGCAGCTTTTTCTAGTCATTTACTACTATCCCTTATCTTTTACGGTTTTCTTTCTTTTTTTCTATTGGCCACTCCTTGGCAGTCTCTTTTTGCTGCTTCCTTTCTTCACACTCAGATCACTAAATTTTGGAAAGGACCATTCCTCACATGTTCTGTACACCATCCTGCTCCAAGGTTTTAAATAGCTGAATGGTAATCACTTTCAAACATCTAAGGCACAGATCTCTTTGTGGAGCTCCATTTTTTTTAAATCCAACTACTTATAACATCTTTCACTTGGATATTTCATAAACTTCTCAAATTTATTATATCCAAAAGGGAATTATTGATTTTCTCTGGTTTCTCAGTTTAGGACTTTACACGTATTTTCCCTCTTTCCAGAATACACTTTAACTCGTTGACTCGCTCTTATCCACAGGTCTTAATTGCCGATATTGCCTGCACAGGTTGGCTTTTCCCTCCCTAAATAACTTCCAAATATGTGCTTTCTATTCTATTACTGTGATAGTTTTCTTCATCATTTCTCACAGCCTGTTGTTACTGGACCCTTTTCCTTATTTCATTATATTTTGACTGACATATTCCTGAGGAAGCTCTATGGGGCCAGATTTACACGTCGCCATCACTGCTGTATCCCCAACACTTTCCACAATCATAATTAATAGCACCTAGTAAATACTTGGTAAACATTTGTTTGGTCAATGCTGTTCTTACTTTTTAAGTCTTTTATAAGATGCAGTAAAGAGTGTCAAAGTCTTAGCAACTTTGGCAGGAGAACAGAAACAGGAAAACTGCAGGTTTCACTATGATTTTGCCTGGAGAATCTTAATAGTTTAAAAATAGTTTTCCTATTTGGTCATGGCTTACTCCAGACTCCTAGGTTTTGCCTGTGATGATGCATTATTTAAAGTACGTGGTCTGGAAGAAGTGGTGTGACTTGAATTCAACTCCAGGAATATTGGAAAATCTCAGTATTGCTTTACACAAGGCTGTGCTAGATCAAGAGCTGTGATGGGAGCACGGACTCTACTGATTAATAAACACTCTTGTGAGAAAGCATTTTCATTATGCATTTCCATCATAAGAGAATTTCAGAATTGACCGAGTATCAGAGATAATGTGTGCATTGCCAGGTCAAGGAAAATTTCAAAATATCTCTTTCTTATTCCAATCACGGGGAGTCTTTTATTGAAATTTAGTGTTTGAGCAGAATTGAACTTCACTCTTTAAATTTACTAACACATTTTCCATTTACTTCAGTTTTTAGAAGGTGCATGATTTTTTCTATATGGCCAAAAGAAATAACTAATCTTTGTAAAGATTGGGTTCAATTTTAGCTTGTGTAGAAAATATACTTCCAATGCAATGAAGGGATTTTATTTTAGTTTGTGTTTTGCTGAAGGCAGGCAGGGGAAAGAGAAGGGGAAAAAGGAAGATGAGGTGGGATGGAGGTACTATATATATATATATATATATATATATATATATATATATATATATAGTTTCATATATATGAAACTATCAAAGGTATCTCTCAAAAAAGAAAGGGTATCACTGATATTAAACCACTTTTAGTGCATCTAGTCCTATATTTCAGCACATTTTTGCATTCAGAAAATTCTTTGACCATTAAATGTGTTTTGTTTCTCTATGCTTGGATCTGTAGAAAAAAAGTCATAATAACTATTTTCTCATCTGCTCTCAAGAGCACTATTGTTAGAGTTAATTAGAGAAAGGTGAAACACAATGCTGTCCTCAAGAATCAGTATTCATACATTAAATGCAAATTAATGTTATTTATGTTTGTTCTGTAACAATTACTTCAGTCTTGAAATAATCAGCAAATTCAACTTTATTTATAATTTCTTACATAGAAAAGATTCTTTATTTTATAAAATGTCATTGTTTACTAAAATTCACAGATGAGTTCAAGGAACCTTCTTTAATGCACCATAATGCTTTGTTTATATTGTTCACTTTGTAAGATGTTCCCAAAGTACTTTGTCAACAACATTCTTAAGCAGGCATTCTGAACATTAAGATAATAAAATTCTTGTTTGAAGTATTAATTAAGAAGTCATAGGGGCTGACCAGTTTAATCATGATTGTCTAGCTGATAGGGCATGCACATATAGAATGTGCATGTTTGTTTTAAAATATATCCTATTATTAAAGTATCTGCAATGATTTTACTAGACCTACCAACTTTCAAGCTCAAATGAGAATCTAAAATGAGATTAAGAAAGTAAGGTGTAAAAATAAAAGATTATAAGAATTTAAATAATAATTAAATTACTGCTATATTGTTGCCAGTTCCTTTACATTTTTGTGTTAATCATGAACTGATTTGCACTGATTAACGTCTTGTTCTGTTTTAATATGGCAGCAAAACATGCAGAATTGTCTTTGTAATTCAACACTAGTTATATGGATTATTATTTTCCAAACTCGCAACACAATTTTTAAGGGGAATTAGAGCAAAGTTTTTATTTTTTAATTGCCAAAGAGGGTATTTATTTCAGTAACTTACTAAAATAACGATAAAAACTCTCCATTTATTCATTTCTGAAAAATATGACCCATCTTATTGCCTAATGTTTTTGCAATAATAACATTAATTGTGAAAATTGGTGAATGAATGGACTAATCATTTTTATCAAATGGACTAAGAATATGACTGGATTATCCGAGAGCTCTACCTTCATTTCTGAGAGTTGCTCCCAAATCTATGGAATCCTGTTGACATTGCTTTGTACATGAACATGCATTTGCAAGTGCACACGCGCGCACACACACACACACACACACACACACACACACAATCTCTGAGATTTCTTTGTTTTTGTTTTTGTTTTCAGGCATAGGGAAATGAGACAAATACACATTGCTATATGTATATGTCATGATCTTTTTAAACAAATATGGTTTAGGATTAGATTTAGTGATTTAGAATAATAACAGAAATTAGATTAATTTATTTTTAACAACTCAAAGTATTGCTCTAAGACAAATAGAAAAGGATAAAATCTTTGTGGGAAATGTACATAATATAATATAAAGAAAATGAGTTCAGTATATTTGAGCAGAAATAATTTAGAAATACAGTAAATCTTTGGATTGCAAGTAACTTGTTCTGTGAATGTTCTGCAAGATAAGCAAGCAATTTTAATAAATTTTAACTTGGATTGTGGGTGATCATCTCCCATATTCGGATACTCAGTCTCATGATGTGGTGTGTGGCAGATACAAGTGATTTTTCAGAAGGTTGGAAGGTGCCCACAACTGGCACTATGTGTATCTTTTGTCACCTCAAAGCACCTATGGTCAGTCCTTTGCTTCTCCATTCAAGAGGAAGTTTAGGAATACTTTGCTTCAATCTAGGTCAGGCTGCCTGCAGCTACAGACCCTTTCCTCTACTGCCTTATTGCCGGTTACATTAAATACAGTATATGACAAGTTTATTAATAGTGTTCTGTAGTCAGCATCTGTTAGTGATAGTGAAAGTTGTCCTCCACAATAACCCTCCTCTCTCTTGTTACCCTCACACCAGCCACAATGGTTTTCAAAGGTAAATGCAGGTGAACTTGTTTATTTTTGTTTATATTTTGTATTTTATTTATTATTTTGTATTACAGTATTGTAATCATTTTTATATGAATATTTTTAGGTTGTGGAATGATTCATCTGAGTTTCCATTATTTCTCATGGGGAAATTCACTTTGATATATAAGTGTTTTGGATCACACGCTTGTTTCTGGAACAGATGATGCTTGCAAACCAAGGTTTTACTGTATTCTAGCTTGGTCTTTTTACTTTAAAAATGAGGATAATGTTTCTGTAGAAGTTAACTGGTTCACAGAAGAGTAGATAATAGCCGTCTAAAAGGTTATTTGTATTTCAGTTTCATATTATTTTTCTCTCTTCTCTCTTGATTGACAATTATTTTAGAGCACTGACCCAATATAGTTAGGTTATTCATTCATTCATTTATTCAGTGTCCATTTATTTTACAATATAAGTCCCTTGAGGGCATAATTTTGTTTTTGATCACTGTATCCTCAGTGCTTGAACTCTGTCCAGCAAAAAAAAAAAAAAAAAAGTGTGTTCAGAAAATGAATGTTGAATAAATTAACTACTTGTGACTATAATTTGCCATTCACTCCTTAACGTTGTCGTGTGACTTCCATCATGACCACCCTAAAGATAGTTCTCTAGCAGAGTTCGTCATTGAACATTATTTCCAAACTTTATAATATCACTTTTTAGGGTTTTTTTCCAACATGGATTTTGCATTAAGTATTATCCTTGGAAAGATGATTTTCATAAAATAAAAAGGCAGGATTTTTGAATTATCTCTGAGTAACTTGTGTAACTCCCTGTGTAACTACCACCCTGGTCAGGAGATTCTGTATTTACATCACCCTGTAAGTTTTCCATATGCTTTTTTCAGTCAATCATCCTCTTCCCATAAGCAACCATTGCTGTGATTTCTACTATGTAGGTTAATTCTGTCTTTTCTTGCACTTTACTTAAATGGGATTATAGATTATGTACACTTTTGTATCTGGATTATCTTGATCAAATTAATACTTTTGAGATGAATCTGTGGCATGACATTGTTCAGTTATTTTTGCATTTTTATTGGAATGTAGTATATCATTGCTTGAATACACCAAAATGTATTATTTATTCTCCTGTTGATGGACACCTGGGCTCTTTTGGGTTTTGCCCTATGGTGATTAAAGCTGTTATAGGCATTCTGATAAATATCGTTTTATTTATGTGTACAAACATTTTCTTTTCTTTTTTCTTTCTTTTCCTTTATTTATATATATTTTTTGAGGGGATAAATATCTCAATGAGGAGTTCCTGGGGGGTACAATGTGTTTTATACTTAAATTTAGAAGATATTGTCAGAGTTTTTCAAAAGTTGTACCGTTTTCTATCCTCACAAGCAATAGTGAGGGACTACTAATTATTTTATATTTTCTCCAATAATCTTTTCCATTTTAGCCTTCCATTTTAGTTTAGGGGCATCTCTTTGCTGTTTATTTTATTAAAATTTTTTAATGTTTATTTTTTGAGAGAGAGAGTGTGTGTGCATGCACACGCAAATGGGGGGGGCAGAGAAAGAGGGGGACAGAGGATCTGAAGCAGGGTTTCTGCTGACAGCAGAAAGCCTGATGTAAGTCTTGAATTCACTAACTGCAAGATCATGACCTGGGCTAAGGTCAGATGCTTAACTGACTGAGCCACCCAGGCACCCCTGCTGTTTATCTTTTTTTTACTCTAGTGACAAATGATGGTGAGCAACTTTTTAAATGATTATTGGCTGTCCATACATCTTCATTTTAAAAAAAATAATGTTTATTTGTTTCTGAGAGAGAGACAGAGCACAAGCAGGGGAGGGGCAGAGAGAGACACACACACACAGAACCCAAAGCAGGCTCCAAGCTCTGAGCTGTCAGCACAGAGCCTGATGTGGGCTCGAACCCACAGACTGTGAGATCATGCATGACCTGAGCTGAAGTCAGACACTTAACTGACTGAGCCACCTAGGCTCCCCAACATATGTCTTCATTTTTAAGTGTCGTTGTTCAAACAATCTAGCCATTTTTAATGGATGAGTGATTTCTTCTCTGTATTAGTGTTTTGTTAGGAGTTCATATGTATACATATATATTTCATATGTTTATTTATGTATGTCCTTCATTGTGGGCTTATTTTGCTTCTTAAAATTTAATTTTAATGAACCCTATTTTGTCATTTTTATTTGTCCTAGCTTAGATTTTTTTTTTTTTTTATCTATTAAGAAATCCTTATCTGTCTCAAGGGTTAAGATATTCTAAGTTGTCTCCTATATGCTCTATATGTTTAGCTTTTGTATTTAGGTCTATAAATCTATTTTAAATAGATTTTTGTGGATGGTGTGAGGTAAGGGCTAAAGTAAATCTTTCCATATATGGATTTATAATGTTTACAGCATTGATTTGTTGGAAACACTATCATTTCTCCACTGTTGTTATGTTGATACCTTTGTCAAAAATCAATTGGCCATGTATGTGTGGGTTGATTTTCATGCTTTCCGTTCTGATCCATTGATTTAAATATTTACCTGTAAGTGAGTAACACAATCATGATAGATGAGTTTTATGGTAGCCTTTAAAATCAGCTATTGCAAGCCTTCCAATTTTATTTTTCCTTTTCAAAACTATTTTGCTCTTTTAAATACTAATTTCTATTTGATGATTATTTTTAGTATGGGTCATATTTTTCTGTCTTTTTGGAAGTCTAGTAACAGTTGCATCTATACTCATTATTTTAAGTTGAATAATCCAAAAATCCAAAGTCTTCCTCTAAATAGAGTGCTACGCTTTATTTTAGCAGGTTCTTATATTAATGATGGTCAGCTTTCTTTCACAGAGGCTTGGTTTTAGGCCTATTGGCACAGATCTCTTTGGGTATTGCCCTTCTTCCTAGAATATTCCTTCTGGGGTGTCAATGAAAAGTTCGAAATGATGACCATACCCATCCCAATTGGTAGGACTTGAACTCCAAACGTAGTTTTCCAACCATTGGGCAACTGAAATCTCTAATCAGCTTATTAAGGTCGTCTATTTCATCCTAGATTATAGGGAGCCTTTCCTTCATGTGCAAAGTTCAGAAATCTGGAATTCCTCTCTTTCTTGTTTACTCCCCTAGATTTTTATCTGTTCTGAATGTTCCAAGTTTTGCCTGTGATACCTCCACCCAATTAGATGGCCAATTTCTACAAGATTTTTTGTGTGCCGTGTAGACTGAGGAGTACCCTCCCAATAAAAACCTGGTAAATGGGATCTTATCACTGTTTTTCTTTTCTTTCAGTGTTTTTGTCTGCTCCATTTTTAAGCCTGCTTTTGATTGCCCTCTAGTACCTTTGGACTATGTATGCATTCATATTCCATAGTCTGGAATTTTTAACAAGATGAGGGTTAAGGGGATACAAACTATATTGCCATTATTGGATCCTAGAAGTCAGTAGGTAGAATGTGTTTTCAGACTATTATGTTTTTTGGTTGCTCCAGCCCAGAGAGCCCTTTGAATCTTTTTTTACACTCCCCATCAGGTCTCTTTTCATTCACCATACTTCTAATTGCTGTTCCTCAGGCTTCCATCTTTGGCCTATATCTGCATGTTCTTCCATGGCTTTTATATCATGTAAAAGCAATTATTACACCCAAATCTGAAGGAGGCTTCAGGCTCTGAGTTGTTAGCACAGAGCCCAATGTGGGGCTTGAAGTCATGAACCATGAGATTAGACCTGAGCTGAAGTCGGATGCTCAACTGACTGAGCCACCCAGGCACCCCTGAATGGGGAACCATTTTAGATTTAACTACTCAGATTTGATTTGGCAAATGCTTGGTGACCAATGAGTTCAAACCTGTCCTGACACTAAATCACTCATAGAGTCTCAAAAATAAGTTTACCATATTTGCCATTGATGAATTGTAATATATGAATTGTGTGTATACAGAGACTTGTCCATCCATACACACCACGTACACTGACATTTTTATCATTGGGCTGCCAAATGCACTTAACCACTTAGCTTCTTTCTTATAGTTATAAATAAAATGTTTACCTACATCAATTTTTGAAGACTTATTTTTTAGAGTAGTTTTACATTTATAGCAAAATTGAAAAGGAGGTACAAGTCCACCTTCCCCATATACGCATAACCTTTACCATTATCAACACCTCCCACTGATATGGTACATTTGTTACAACTCATTAACCTACATTGAAACATCATAATCATCCAAAGTCCATAGTTAACCTTAGGGTTCATTTTGGTGCTGTGTATTCTAGGAGTTTGAAAAAATGTAGATTGACATGTATCTATTATCACTGTATCACTTTGATAAAAATCCTCTGTGCTTCACCCCCACATCATATTGAAATTGGAATGTGAAATTTACTTAGTTATCAATCTATTATAATAATTAGCAATTTGAAATTAGTAATGATACCATAGACTGTTACCTTCAGAAATGATGTTTTTCATCCCTTTAATCTTTTAATTTTAAAGTAAAATTGCTTTGCTGTTAGAATACATTGTACGGAATATAAATGACATTATTCTTCAAAGGCTTTGCTGTAACATTCAAAAGAATGTAGAGTTCTTTTTTGGTTTTAATCTATACCAAAAGACAGAGGAACATAATGCTACTATTCACAACCTGTTTTTTTTTTTTTTTTCACAGAAAGGATAGGTAAGAATTGTCATCAATCTTCTTGTCTCAACAATTCATTATAATGGTTTTTTATTTGGTTCACTAGTAGAGGTTCCACCAGGCCCCATGTATACATTTTTAAATTGCAGTTTGAATCCTTCATACTAAATCATTTTGATAGCATATTTTTTTTCCCCTTTGGACGTTAAAAATATACAACTCTTGACTTAGTTTGAAGCAAATAATCCTTTTAATGAGAAGATGAACTCAGCCACAGCATTTCTTTGATTTTTTTTGAGTACAAGTGTGTTAATTAGAAATGAGTCAATGGTAGCAGCAAGAGTTGATGCCCAATTTAATTACATTTCCTTGAATTAATAGAATTGGGTAGCTGTACACTGTATTCTTCCTGTAATGCATTAAGAACATTTTTTATTAGTAGTAAGAATTTACAATAGCTCAAGTAATAATTTCTTTCATTAAATATATCTTTTCAGATTTAGTTGAAGTTTAAGTATTCTTTCAGAATCTGTATGATACGTTTAAAACTTTTTCAGAAAATGCAATATTTTTGTTAAAACTATTAGGAATTTAAGACAAAAACCATGGATTAATAGAGCAGTATCTTATTTTTGTACTAGTTAAGAATAACACTGAAATATTTTAAAATATCAAAGTGACTGATTTAAGAGTTCTATAAAATTGGCTAAATTAGGTGCCAATAAAATTATGCCCTCACAGGTCAAAATGCTATGTATAATCTGAGTTACCTTTAGATTCATTTGAGTAGGTAAACTTAAGGATAATTATCATCTGTGAAATTTTTCAATATTTAAAATTTTATCATAATAACTAGTTCCGTGTTCATAATTAGATTTTGTCAATTTTTATAGGTCCTCTATTTATTTACAATTTAGGAAAAATTATGAGAAAATTTACATTTATTTCTTCTTCAAAACAGCTGTTTTTACCATACATATGAATTACCTTTCTAATAAAAAAATTCTTTCTTAAAATTTTTTTATCCCAAAATATTGCTATGCTTTTCTCCTACCAGAAATATTTCTCCTAAATTAAGGATAGCTGGAGGAGGATTAAATCTCCTCCACAATATTTGCCAACATTCCTGGTAGGATTTGGTTAAACACTAGTGATTAAAAAGATACATTGTAAAGGTTGAATGGATAAACAATGCCTAATTTCAAATCTAAATGACTTGGGGAATCCAAGATCATCACATTAATCTTGGATTAACAAATTAATGTGTGTTATGACACTCAAGAGATAATAGTTCCTGGAAATTAGAAAAAATACACTTAATTATTAAATATATTTTCTTGCCTACTATAATGTGAAAAAAATCACTTTCTTATTTAAAAATTTTTAATATTTTTAGGGGCGCCTGGGTGGCTTAGTCGGTTAAGCGTCCGACTTTCGCTTAGGTCATGATCTCGCGGTTCGTGGGTTCGAGCCCCGCGTCGGGCTCTGTGCTGACTGCCAGATCAGAGCCTGGAGCCTGTTTCAGTCTGTGTCTCCCTCTCTCTCTGACCCTCCCCTGCTCACGCTGTCTCTCTCTCTCCCCTAGAAATAAATAAAAACATTTAAAAAAATAATGTTTTTATTTATTTATTCTTGAGAGAGAGAGAAATAACACGAATGGGGGAGGGGCAGAGAGAGAGGGAAACACAGAATCCCAAGTAGGCTCCAGGCTCTGAGCTGTCAGCACAGAGTCTGACAGGGGGTTCAACCTTAGGAAATGCAAGATCATGACCTGAGCCGAAGTCGGACGCTTAACAGACTGAGCCACCCAGGCACGCCCAGAATAAAATCACTTTCAATTATAAAATAAAGAGTGAATAATGTGGCGCCATGAGCATTACATTAAAGATTGTTTATTTGAATAATGTGTCTCATCGAATACCTGAACTCAGGTATTTCTGAAAACTGATATGTGCCGTTACTTGTGTGCTGGCCACAGTGATAACTGTTTTTGCTTTCTTTTGAAATATCAACCGAATAATGTATATTTGAATGATACAAGTTAGAAGCAGTGATCTGACTGTGGAAGGACAAAAATTCAAAAAGGATATATTTCTACCTAAAGGTTTAGAGGAATATGATGTGTTTAGAGCACTCTCTTCAAAACTACCACAAAAGCAGGACACAAACAGCTCGTCAATACATCCTTGGCTACTGTTGTTCCGTGTAAAACAACATTGACCTACAAAGAGATTTTTAGGTTTGAAAGAAACTGTTGAGAAACGTTTTATATTCCTTGAGTCATTTGTTCCTTAAATTTATTTATTTTTATTGTTAAGGCTATTTATCTTGAATGATAGCCATTAAATAATGATAGCCATTATTTGAAGCTCAGGATCTAAAGGCAAAGAGAAATAGAAGTTTCAGCTAGTTTTGTGTATTTTTTTGGTTTATTCAGTTAGGGTAACACTAAAATTAAGTCCACAGGATTTTGAAAAAATATATATATATATAATCTATATATGTTATTGTATAAGAACTATTCATACACACACATATACATATAAGAACTATACATATATAGACACACAGATTTGACCATTTAAAGTCAATTTCCTTTAAAAATGAATGTTCCATGGTCTCACAGATAGCAGTTTGCCTACTAATCAGAGGTAATGAAATAGGGATTTAAAAACAAAAGCAAACTTTGGTCTAAGTCTGTTGTGGGAAACCTCAGTAGATGTTCTCATGGAAGTAATTTCACTCCCTGAAATTTATGATTTACTTATTTGTGAAAAGAGAGGTGGGATTAGATTTCTCTAATAGCATTGTAATGACATAGAGTGATAATCAGAATTAAATAATTAAAAAAGAAGTTCCAAACTTTTTTTGTTTGTTAGGTGCTCAGTGAATACATGGCTTTTACTGAGTTCCTACCCATAAAAAAATTATAATTTACTTCATTTACTTTATACTTTGGTATTATGTTTTAATATATCATGTAAAACATGAATGATAACATGTACACATGATAAATAGGAATGCAAGTTGGAAATTGTAGCAAGAGAGACTAATGTTCTGTGTTTCTACCCTATTCACTAAGAATATCTTAAAATTACAAAAATGCTATAAAATAATAAAATAAATTTATAGTGGCTATGAAAACTTAGAAAAGTATGCCATCAGTGTGGCGCCTGAATGGCTCAGCATGCAAATCTTGATCTCTTCTTTCTTTTAAGAAAGAAGCAGAAAAATACCCAAAGTAAACCAAATTACAAGAAAGAATAGAAAAGTAAGACTCTGACTGTGCTTTTAGCCATCCAACTAAAGCATTTAGTATTGTTTAATCTGACTACGCATATTCTACTGAGACCACAGTACTACGCATATTCTACTGAGACCACAGTACTACCCTTTCATTATATTTCCTTGAAGTAAAAGTTTTATTCATCACAGATAAGGAGTCAATAAGACTAAGAAGAGATGCAAAGAAACAATATTTGAGGTAAAAAAATCCAACACCATAAAAATCAAGACACCAAATTCAACAATTGAGATTTAGGGGGAAAAAAAAGAAAGTATCACATATTCATCAGTCATTACCACACAACCCTAAATTTTAAGTGGCTTAGAACAGCAACGTCTACAAATGTTCAGTTTTATCTCTGAGGCTTCTACTAATCTTTCTCATTTTGAAACCCAAACTGATGGAATAGCCAGTATCTAGAACATTTCTAATAATAGTCTTCTAATTCTCCCTCTTGCCTCTTAGACCTTTATTTTTCACCCATGTGGTATTATTAAGTTGTTTTACTTTCTTCTCTAGAAGGTTGGAACTTCACAACCTCACATATCTCACAAAGACTAAACCAACTGAAAGACTGACAAAAGCATTTTCTCCACAAGGTGTTTCTCCCTCTAAAAGGAAGTCTCTTACCATTTAAGACCAACTGTTAACAGAATAAGCCTCCTGGGGTGCCTGGGTGGCTTAGTTGGTTAAGCGTCTAACTTTCGCTTAGGTCATGATCTCGTGGTTCGTGGGTTCAAGCCCCGCGTTGGGCTCTGTGCTGACTGCCAGCTCAGAGCCTGGAGGCCGTTTCGGTCTGTGACTCCCTCTCTCTCTGACGCTCCCCTGCTCATGCTGTCTCTCTCTCTCTCTCTCCTGGAAATAAATAAAACATTAAAAAGAGAGAGAGAGAGAGAGAGAATAAGCCTCCTTCAGTGGACAGGGAAGGAGGGGAAGCCACTTAGAAAGTTTTTTTAACTCTATCAACATAGATGTTCTAGAGATTTAATTAATTTACTTTGGGTGGGAATCTTACTGTATCATAACATAAATAAAAATATTCTGTTGAGATTTTATGATGATGGCAGTAATGACTTATTTTATTGTTGAATAATACTTTCTGGAGAAATTATCATTGAAGTTGTTATACATTTCTGTTACTCTTCAGTCTTGTCTTAGAAAATACTACAACTACAAAGTAGAAAATATCTTTTTAACAAAAATATATCACGTTTTTGAAAAGATAAAACATATCGTGGAAAGGTATTATAGTTCTCTTGTCTTGCCTATTACATAGAGAACCCATAACATCTTTACTTTGAGAGGCATCTGTGTGTCTCTAAGAAATATTGGTTGGTTATTGAATCATTTGAGAGTGTAAAACATAGTGTTTAGGAACTTGAAATTTCCAAAGATAAACTCTTGAAAGTTTGACCTTGGTAATACTATAACTTATTTTTTCAAGAAAATAAAGCAATTCTAAGGGTCATTTAATTTTATTATACTTGAGAGAAAGATTTATGATTGATCAGGGATCAGGATACAATAAATGGAAAATCTCTACCAGAAAAGGAGAAATACCTGAATGACTGCAATACCTGTAGTTTGTGGGAAGAAGAAAGGAATTGGAGACAGGAGAAGCAGGAGGTGATTCACATCATTCTTTCCCTTGCCTTCCTGAGCTAGAGTCCTTCATGGCTAGATCTGTTACATAGGTTGAAAGGAAAACTAAATGCAGAAGTGTTTTATCACACTTCCTTTTTAGAACCCTGGAGGAGATGACCATACAGGGTAATTCAGTACAAACACAGTGTGTGGAGGTACAAAATACATCTGTAATGGATGGAGGTGATTATCCAGATTAACCTCAATTACTTTCATGTAACATTGAGGGAAATGAGAAGTTTCTGCTAGTTTATTGCCAAGAAGAAAAACGACAGCTTATTTTGAATATCACTGAGAATCTGGCTAGAGAATTTCTGAATGTGTTGCCACAGAGTGTACACAATAGGCTTGTAATCAAATAGTTCAGGACAGTCTGTCTATACTAGAAAGTCCTGTCTAGACCTCAGAATATTGTCTTAGGCCAGGGACAATCTAGGTAGCTAGAAGTTAGGAAGAGTTGAGAAGGAAGCCAGTTAACAAAAACAGACTGTTAGTTCCCCAACTACATACTTTAGGAGCAGAAACCAATAGGATTCCTAGGGATGGGAGCACACTAACCACACATCCATAAACACCAGCCGGCACTCTCCCTAAGAGGGAACAGCTGTGCCTCAGTGGAGTCCATTCCAAGAGCCAACATGAGACTCATATCGTAGGTAAGAGTAAAGGGAGGGAAGAATTTGATCTCATTCTTCTACTTTATCTTTTTATATCCTTACATGAGAATATATTTTCAAGCTGGGAAAAGCTGAAACATTATTAAATATAAAGAGTACTCAGTGGGATGATTAGGTCACTTATAGAAATAAACTGCCACATATCTATGTAGGACCATGAAAACATTTCCAATGTCAGTGCAAAAATGATGATAAAAATGCATCATCTTAAATAAACATGTGTCTTTACACTGATAATATTTTTAAGTGAACTGTAAGTACAACCTTGTGGATAAACACAATACTTTAATTTTAAATAAATTTAGTAATTATAAAATAAAGCAAAATATGCAGTAAAATTTTTAGGAAAAAATTGCTAATTGTAATAAATAATATATAACATTAAATTAATTTTAAGGACAATCAGTGATTATAAACATATAATGTATTAATAATAATGTTACATATAATACCAATTTATAATATGTAATATATAAAATAACCAATATATGTGTAATAACCAACATGTTAATATATTATTATTACAGATATATATATTACAGATCAAACCACATCTTTAAATTATTAAGACAATGCAATTTTATTTTATTTTTTAATTTTAAAAAATTTTTTAATGTTTCATTTATTTCTGAGAGAGAGAGACAGCGTGAGCAGAGGACGGTCAGAGAGCAATGGAGATACAGAATCTGAAGCAGGCTCCAGGCTCTGAGCTAGCTGTCAAGACAGAGCCCAATGTGGGACTCGAACCCATGAACCATGGGATCATGACCTGAGCCAAAGTCAGATGCTTAACAGGCTGAGCCACCCAGGCACCCCAAGACATGCAATTTTATAAGAATTTGATATTTTTGTTTGAAATAGCAGCCCTGCTGCTATGAATTTAGATATATTTGGGATATATATTTTATATCATATATAATATATTTATATACTTGATATAACATTCATATCATAATATATTATATATTAAGTTACAATTAATGGTAGATATTATAATTTATTTATAGGTACTTATTTATAGATTTGATGTAATATATTAATACTATAATATATTATAATTAATAATAGACATTATAGTATATATCCCAAATATATTTAAATTCATAGCAGCAGGAGCGCTATTTCAAACAATAATATCAAATTCTTATAAAATTACATTGTTTTAACATAATTTAAAGATGTAGTTTGATCTAATTTTGTGAATCTGAGGCAGTTAACCAAAATGGGAAAATATATAGACGCTAGAACCAGATTAACTGACTCTGCCTCTAGCTAGTTGTATGAACTTGGTTATTAATTAATGTTTTGTTCTTCAGTGTCCTCATCTGTGAAATGGTAATAATAACAATACTTCACTGGTTTGTTTTGCAGACTAAAATTAGAAGTTATTCTAAGCTACATTAAGTGGTTAGAATAGTGCATGTCACATTGAAAACCTTGTACCAAGCTTGACTTGTATTACTGTCTTCAACCAGTGGCCATTGGAAAGACTCCATAGCAATTATTAGATTATGCATATTTCCAAAACACTAATTTCAAAATCAGATAAAGTTAAGTATTCTTTTTCTAATTTTTGGTCTTAGAAATATTCAAAATTCCAATGCAAAATGTAGAATCACCAAGTCAGTGCATTCTTTCTCCAGTTTAAATTTTGTTTCTAAGTGATTTTACCTCTGATTTCTGAAGCAGTTTATACAAAAATAGATGAAAAAAAATCTACGCATTTTGAGTAAGTTGTGATACGTTTTCCAGAGTTTTAAAAAATATATTACTTAGAAATATTAAAGAAGTGTGTGAAATATTTTCACACATGTAGTGCTAATCAAAAGCAAATATGAAAGCATCTTCAGCTCAGGGGTTTTACAAAGTTCACTAGCAATGGGTAGAATCTGAATGCTAACAGCTATACAGGCTTATCTAGGCAAATGCAAGCTTAGAGTTCTCTGCTAATTAAAATAAAATTTATAGTGGAGACTCTACTTAATTATGGAGGTGCAGAAATACTTTACCTTACCCTCAGTAGGCCTATTTTATTTGGTTAAAATATATTCTTTGATGTGGTATCAAAAATTATCCACAACTTGGACTGTTTTTGCCTCTGCTAGGATAAGATAGTGTAAGAGAACATCACTCCCAATGAAGCAACCGGGAAAGTAAGATAGCTTATAAAATCATAGCTTCCTACAATCCTTCCCAGAACTGAGGACACAACAAAATCCAATAAGTGTGAAACACTTCTAGGAGAGAAGAGACCAAAAGCTGCTTTTAACTCTGTAGGGCAGAGGAGAGAGGAAAAAAACATCCATTCATGAGGGCAAGAAAAAACAGAGGATTTTTTTTTTTAATTTATCTTTGAGACAGAGATAGAGACAGCGTGAGCAGCGGAGCGTCAGAGAGAGAGGGAGACACAGAATCTGAAACAGACTCCAGGCTCTGAGCCAGCTGCCAGCACAGAGCCCGACGTGGGGCTCGAACCCACGAACTGTGAGATCATGACCTGAGTTGAAGTCGGACGGGTAACCCACTGAGCCACCCAGGTACCCCACAGAGGAATTTTTTAAAAAATGTATAGCTTAGTGAGGATTTAGCAAGTTTCAAATCCCTAAAAATGCACTGTCACCAAAAATCACCTGCTCTTTCCATAGGAGTTTATTGATGCTCAATTGGAGTATCAGGGACAGAGCAAGAGATGAGAGAAACTCACCTTGTCCAGGGCTCCATCTTTCAAGGCAAGAGTTGCCTGAGCGCCAGAAGAGCAGGAGAGCTCAGAGTGACTTTCCTTAAGCCTGAGGCACATTCTTGCCAGCCAAGGGTAGGGCCGCAGTGAGAGAAAATTTCTGGATTCTGTGAGTCATTGAACACATGAAACTCTAGCTGGGACAGGGGCAGAGGTGCTGAGAAAAATCCTCTGCGTAGGACACATGGGTGCTTCTACTGACTTCTGAAGGCAGGCAAAAGAAATGAGAAAATCCTCTAGGTACTCTGGGTCTCCACCATGTAATGAGTCTGACTTCTGCTGGCTGGGCAAGGGGCCGGGGTGCTGAAAGGTACCTTATGGTTGACAATGGGGCATTAGAACTAAGGTAAGTCCCCCAGGCACCCATACAAGTTCATATCTGAAGAAGAGTTAAAAGCTTATATTCTACACTTTGATGTCTTTCTTACTTAATGCTGTCAATTACATTTGAATTTTCACATACTGACATGTGAACTCCATAATCCTATGGACCTGACATCAATTCCTTCAACACCAAGGTCATACTTTTTGTCTTTCTCTTTCAAAAGTCAGTTCTTTTTGCTGATTATCTAATTAACTTCCGTTTTCTGGCCTGACTTTCTGATTCTGAATAGAATCTCTAGTTATTTAATCTTGTGCTGAGCTGTCATAAATGTAAATAATTACATTTATATGTTCATGTAATGACCATACTAATGATCAGAATGGATAATTAAGCCATTTCCAATTCAACTTACTATCTCTGCCTACTCACATTATCTTTTATACTTCACAAAAGATACTTTATTTTTCTAGAGTGGTGGTGCACCAGCATCCTATGTTTTCTCTTTCTATCAATAAAATACCGAAGACTTTAAATTCTCCAGTATAAGGAAAGTATCACTGCATCATAGTTTTGCAGGTTGTTGTAGTATCAGATCAAAGAGTTGTGTGTACCTACTTCCATTGAGGATGGTCTCATGCTACTTCAATTGTAATAACAAATTAATGATGGAATTTTTACTCATCATGGAATGTGTATTTCAAGACAGCATGTTTTAAGAGGGGAAAAAGCATGGATTTTAAGTCCTGGTTTGGTCACACTTTCTGTTAGCTTTAGCAAGTATTGTACATTTATATGATTGTAGTAATAATCTTGTCTATAAGATTTTGATGGGATAAGGAATGTAAATAAATGGAATTTGTATTCTCTAAGCACTATGTCTATTAAAGATATTCTTACTACTCAGAAAGTTCTTTATACTGATCCTGCTTTACATCTTTTTGTTTTATTTTATACATTTGCTTCGAATCTCCAGAATGCTAGGGGACAATACTGATTAAGTATATTCCCTTTTCAACAAAGCAGTGTATTTAAAGACAATTATCGTACTCATTCAAGTAACTTTTTTTTTTCTTGCAGCTGATGAATTCCCACATACCCCATCGTTCTTCACATTACTCATTATTCTAAGTCCTCTGCTTGGACTAATGAAGAAATTTTATAAAGATTGCAAAATCTTTATCGATTGCCCCTAGGTGAATTCCTCAACTATGAGTTTTTTTTTAATTTTTTTTTTAATTTTTTTTAATTTTATTTTATTTTATTTTTACAAATAGTTTATTGTCAAATTAGTTTCCACATAACACCCAGTGCTCATCCCCACAAGTGTCCTTCTCCATGCCCACCCCTCCTCCCCCCCACATCCACCAGTTCTCAGTTTTTGTCAGCATTCAAGAGTCTCTCATGGTTTGCCTCTCTCCCTTTCCCCCACCATTTCCGCCCTTCTTCTCCCCCTTGGTCCTCTGTTAAGTTCCTCCTAATCCTCCTATACATGCACACATATGATATTTGTCCTTCTCTGCCTGACTTATTTCGCTCAGCATAACGCCCTCAAGGTCCATCCATGTTGCTACACATGGCCAGATTTCATTGTTTCTCATTGCCATGTAGTATTCCATGGTATAGATAAACCACATCTTCTTGATCCATTCATCTGTTGATGGACACGTAGGCTCTTTCCATGTTTTAGCTATTGTGGAGAGTGCTGCTATGAACATTGGGGTACATGTGCTCCTATGCATCAGCATTTCTGTACCCCTTGGGTAAATTCCTAGCAGTGCTCTTGCTGGGTCCTAGGGGAGTTCTATTGTTAGTTTCCTGAGGAACCTCCACACTGTTTTCCAGAGGGGCTGTACCAGTTTACATTCCCACCAACAGTGTAGGAGGGTGCCCGTTTCTCCACATCCTCGCCAGCATCTAGAGTTCTCTGATTGGCTCATTTTAGCCACTCTGACTGGCGTGAGGTGGTATCTGAGTGTGGTTTTGATTTGTATTTCCCTGATGAGGAGCGATGCTGAACATCGTTTCATGTATCTGTTGGCCATCTGGATGTCCTCTTTGGAGAAGTGTCTGTTCATATCTTCTGCCCATTTCTTCACTGGGTTGTTTGTTTTTCGGGCGTGTAGTTTGGTGAGTTCCTTGTAGATTCTGGATATCAACCCTTTATCTGATATGTCATTTGCAACTATCTTTTCCCATTCCGTTGGTTGCCTATTAATTTTCTAGGTTGTTTCCTTGGCTGTGCAGAAGCTTTTAATCTTGAGGAGGTCCCAGCAGTTTATTTTTGCTATTGATTCCCTTGCTTTTGGGGATGTGTCAAGTAAGAAGTTGCTGCGGTGGAGGTCAAGGAGGTTGTTTCCTGCTTTCTCATCTAGGGTGTTGATCATTTCCTGTCTCACGTTCAGGTCCTTTATCCATTTTGAGTTTATTTTTGTGCATGGTGTGAGAAAATGATCTAGTTTCATTCTTCTGCATGTTGCTGTCCAGTTCTCCCAACACCATCTGTTAAAAAGGCTGTCTTTTTTCCATCGGATATTCTTTCCTGCTTTGTCAAAGATTAGTTGGCTGTATACTTTTGGGTCCACTTCTGAGTTCTCAATTCTGTTCCATTGGTCTATGTGTCTGTTTTTGTGCCAATACCATACTGTCTTCATGATGACAGCTTTGTAGTAGAGGCTAAAGTCTGGGATGGTGATCCCTCCCGTTTTGGTTTTGTTTTTCAGGATTACTTTGGCTCTTCGGGGTCTTTTGTGGTTCCATACAAATTTTTGGATAGTTTGTTCTAGTTTTGAGAAGTATGCTGGTGCAATTTTGATTGGAATTGCATTGAATGTGTAGAGTGCCTTAGGTAGTAATGACATCTTAACTATATTTATTCTTCTTATCCATGAGCATGGAATGTTTTTCCATTTCTTTGTGTCTTCTTCAATTTCCTTCATAAGTTTTCTATAGTTTTCCATCATACAGATCTCTTGTATCCTTGGTTAGGTTTATTCCGAGGTATTTTATGTTTTTTTTGTGCAATTGTGAATGGGATCAGTTTCTTGATTTCTATTTCTGTTGCCTCATTGTTGGTGTATAAGAATGCAACCGATTTCTGTACGTTGATTTTGTACCCTGCAACTTGGCTGGATTCTTGGATCAATTCTAGTAGGCTTCTGTTGGAGTCTGTCGGGTTTTCTATGTAGAGTATCATATCATCTGCGAAGAGTGAAAGTTTGACTTCCTCTTTGCCAATTCTGATGCTTTGATTTCCTTTTGTTGTCTGATGGCTGATGCTAGGACTTCCAGCACTATGTTAAACAGCAGTGGTGAGAGTGGGCATCCCTGTCATGTTCCTGATCTCAGGGGGAAAGCTCTCAGTTTTTCCCCGCTGAGGATGATGTTAGCTGAAGGCTTCTCATAGATGGCTTTGATGATGTTTAAGTAGGTTCCTTCTATCCCGACTTTCTCGAGAGTCTTTATTAAGAAGGGATGCTGTATTTTGTCAAATGCTTTTTCTGCATCTATTGACAGGATCATATGGTTTTTATCTTTTCTTTTATTGATATGATGTATCACATTGATTGATTGGCGAATATTGAACTAGCCCTGTAACCCAGGAATGAATCCCACTTGATCTTGGTGGATGATTCTTTTTATATGCTGCTGGATTTGATTTGCAAGGATCTTGTTGAGAATTTTTGCATCCGTATTCATCAAGGATATTGGCCTGTAGTTCCCTTTTTTTGCTGGATCTCTGTCTGGCTTGGGAATCAGAGTGATGCTGGCTTCATAAAATGAGTCCGGGAGTTTTCCTTCGATATCTATTTTTTGGAATAGATTGAGAAGAATTGGGATTAATTCCGTTTTAAATGTCTGGTAGAATTCCCCAACGAAGCCATCAGGTCCAGAGCTCTTATTTGTTGGGAGATTTTTGATCACTGATTCAATTTCTTCACATGTTATGGGTCTGTTCAGGTTTTCTATTTCTTCCCGTGTGAATTTTGGTAGTGAGTGTGTGTTTAGGAATTTGTCCATTTCTTCTAAGTTGTCCAATTTGTTGGCATATAATTTTTCATAGTATTCCCTGATAATTGCTTGTATTTCTGAGGTGTTGGTTGTAATAAGTCCATTTTCATTCATAATTTTGTCTATTTGGGTGCTCTCTCTTATCTTTTGAATAAGTCTGGCTAGAGGTTTGTCAATTTTGTTTACTTTTTCAAAAAGCAACTCTTGGTTTCATTGATCTGTTCAGTTGTTTCTTTGGTCTCTATGTTGTTTATTTCTGCTCTAATTTTTACTATTTCTCTTCTTCTACTGTGTTTAGGGCGTTCTTGTTGCTCTGCCTATAGTTCCCTTAGGTGAGCTGTTAGATATTGGACTTGCGGTTTTTCTAATCTCTTGAAATAGGCCTGGAGAGCAATGTACTTTCCTCTTAGGACTGCCTTTGCCGCATCCCATAGATTTTGAATTGTTGTGTTTTCATTTTCATTTGTTTCCATATATTTTTTAATTTCATCTCTAATTGCCTGATTGGCCCATTCATTCTTTAGAAGGGTGTTCTTTAACCTCCATGTTTTTAGAGGTTTTCCAGACTTCTTCCTGTAATTGATTTCAAGTTTCAAAGCATTATGATCTGCTAGTGTGCATGGTATGATCTCTATTCTTTTATATTTTTTGAGGGCTGCTCTATGTCCCAGTATGTGATCTATCTTGGCGAATGTGCCATGAGCACTTGAGAAGAAAGTATATTCCCTGGCCTCAGGATGTAAAGTTCTAAATATATCCGTCAGGTCTATCTGGTCCAATGTGTCTTTCAAGTCCATTATTTCTTTAGTGATTTTCTGTCTGGATGACCTATCCATTGCTGTAAGCGGAGTATTAAAGTCCCCTGCTCTTAGCACATTCTTATCTATAAGCTTGTTTCTGTTGGTGATTAATTGTTTTAGATATTTAGGTGCTTCCATATTCCGTGCGTAGACATTTATGATTGTTAGTTCTTCCTGATGGATGGACCCTGTAATTATTATGTAGTGCCCTTCTTCATCTCTTGTGATTGTCTTTACTTTAAAGTCCAGTTTGTCTGATATAAGTATTGCTACTCCGGCTTTCTTTTGATTTCCTGTAGCATGATATATATTTCTCCATCCCCTTACTTTTAATCTGAAGGTATATTCCCATCTAAAATGAGTTTCTTGTAGACAGCATATAGATGGATTTTATTTTTTAATCCATTCTGCTACCCTGTGTCTTTTGATTGGGTCATTCAGCCCATTTACATTCAGTGTTATTATTGAAATATGTGGGTTTAGAGTCTTTGTATCTTTTGTAAGGTTCATGTTTGTGGTGGTGTCTCTGGAATCTTTGTTCCTTACAACCTTTCCTTCAGAGCATCCCCCTCAGGATTTCTTGTTGGGCTGGCTTCGTGGTGACAAATTCTTTCAATTTCTGTTTATTTGAAAAGGTTTTTATCTCTCCTTCTATTTTGAATGACAGGCTTGCTGGATAGAGGATTTTTGGCTGCATATTTTTACTGTTCATCACATTGAAGATCTCCTGCCATTCCTTTCTGGCCTGCCACGTTTCAGTAGATAGGTCTGTCACCACTCTGATAGGTTTCCGTTTGTATGTGAGGGCCCTTTTCTCCCTAGCTGCTTTCAAAATTCTCTCTTTGTCCTTGTATTTTGCCATTTTGATGATGATATGTCGTGTATAAGATCGATTCAAGTTACGTCTGAGGGGAGTCCTCTGAGTCTCTTGTATTTCCACATTTTCTTCCTTCCCCAGGTCGGGTAAGTTCTCTGCTATGATTTGTTCCAGGACTCCTTCAGCACCTTTCCCTCTCTCTTCCTCTTCTGGGATTCCTATGATACGAATATTGTTGCGTTTGACTGTGTCGCTGAGCTCTCGAATTCTTCTTTCCTGTTACTGGATCAGTTTGTCTCCTTTTTTGTCAGCTTCTTGTTTTTCTATCATGGTGTCTTCTAAGTCACTTATTCTCCTTTCTGCCTCTTCAATCCGTGCATTGGAGGCCTCTAATTTATTATGGATCTCATTTATCGCATTTTTTAATTCTTCATGCCTATTTTTATTTTCCATTCTGTCTGTAGCCATAGTTTCTTTGATGTCCCCTGTGTTTTTTTCAAACCCTGCTTTTAATTTTACCGTTATTATTCTAAAATCTTGTTCACTTATGCTGCTGATATCTGTTTTGAGCAGTTCATTAGCTGTCATTTCTTCTTGGAGTTTCTTTGGAAGAGAGGTCTTTTGTTTCGTCATTTTAGTTAGCTTTCTGGCTCTTGTTGGTTTTAAAGACCTGTTATACTCTCTGTTTCTATGAGCACTGCTATATCCAAGAAGACTCTTTGACTTTCCAGGGCCTATCCTTTCAGAGATTGTTTTTTGAATGGTATCCCTTGGTCACTCTTGTTCTGACCTTAGTTATTTTATTTTCCTATTCGTAGTGATATTTGGGACTCTTCACCTTGTGTACTCTAGCTTGTTTCTTGAGGTAGCCCTGGAAAAGAAAACAGACAGACAAACACACAGGGAGCAGGAGTACACAAACGCACAGGCTGATTCAACTAACATGCAAAGCGAGAGGGAAAACGAAAAAGTTAATAGAAAAGACGGAGGAGGGAGGGCTAATAATAGGGAGCATAAAATACATAAAAGGGTCAAAAAGGGGAAAAGAAAAGGAAAAAAGAAGAAAACCGATGGACAAAGAACGGTTTAAAGCATATACCTGGATTTCCCAGCTACAGTTAAATAGCCGTGTGTATGCAGTGCTGGTTGAAGAACATAGAGAAAAAGAGAGAAGGCAGGGCGAGATGAGGCAGAATTGGAAATAGAATGAACAGGCAGAAGGGATAAGAAGCTTTTTTCAAAGAGGTAAAAGGTAGAATATGGTTGGATAGGTGAGAGAAGGATGCTGTAATTATCCAGAGAAACTATATAGTATAATTACTCCTGAGAGAAATAGCTGAAAAAGTCGGTAGGTGTAGAATTTACATTCACAGAATGGACTTGTTGTGATTGTTTAAGCAAGCTGGCGACCAGAGTTAATCAGGTCAGTGTTTTGGGGAAAAAAGCGAGAAAAGAGAAAGAAGAAGAAAGAAAAGAGAAAAGAAAGAGAAAAAAAAAGAAAGAAGAAAAAAAGGAAAAAAAACAAAAAAGGAAAAAAGACCAAAAAAAGGAAAAAAGAGAGGAAAAAAAAGGGAGGAGGGCACCTCTCAGGCATGGATGGGCGTGGCGTGATCCGATGCCTCAGGCGGGGGTTCTGCCTTGGCGATTGTGGGGAGGAGCGTGACGGTGCTCCAGTCCCTTCTTGAACCCTGCGCTGCAGCTCGCTTTTTTTTTTGGCGTGTCAACTCCCCGTTCCGGGGACGCAGCCGAAGTTGGTTGCACTCTTCCACCCAGGCCAGTTCCAATCTCCAAATCCCAGTCCGCGCACCCTGCTGAAGTTGCCTTAGACACAGCTTCCCAAACAACCCCCTCGGGCTATTCCAGGCTCCCTGCTGAGCTCTAAGGGCGGAGTCAGAATCGCTGCTTCCTTCTCTTGGTCGGGCTGGCGCCCATGCGCGGGGGCTTGCCTGCCGGGTCCCTGTAGCCTGAGCCCGCTGGAGTGAGGAAAACAGGGTGTCTCTATGGCTCGTCACCCGAAACACAAACTCACAGGCAAATTTCCCAGTTTTTAGCTCTTTGCCTTCCCTCTCGAGTTCCAGCCAGCCAGGAGGCGGACGCCTGGTGTCTGCGTGGCTCTTTCAGGGGTCCCAGCCGCCCTGGAGCTACAATGGCAGCAGGCGCCCACCACTCTGAAATCCAACCTCCAGGAGCTGCACAAAGAAGCAGTTTGTGTGCTCAGCCTCCCCCAGGACCAGTGGGCACGAGGGGACCTGGTGTGCAGGTATTTGGCAAGTAAGGTCTTTCTATGCACCGAGCGGAGGTTTTTCCCCCACGAGTGGAGATTTTTCTGTTTCGGACTCTCTCCTTTTCCCCTCTCACTCCCCGTAGAGGGTAGAGGGGGATCGCCTCCCACCCTGGAGTCTCAGATCCCGGCCTGATTTTACCTTTCCCGGTTCGCACTCACATTAGAAGGCTTTCTCAGTTGATTCTGCGTCCTTTTTCTCCCAGTCTCTCAGGTTTTGTAAGGTTTCCAATGGCTTCAGATCTTTTCTGTGTGATGTATGGGCGCGAGTGCAAGTACGGCGCTCTTTACTTCTCCGCCATCTTGCCCCCCCTCCTCAACTATGAGTTTTTATTCACTTAGTAAAAATTCAAAATATAGTTCAGTTTTTTTAAAAAGACATTCTTTTAAGGCAGACTTAGGATCACAACAAAATTGAGAGGCAGGTTCAGAGATTTTTCATATACTTTTGTCCCCATATATGCGTGATGTCCCTTGTTATCAGCATACCCACCAGAGTGGTGTGTTTGTTACAACTGGCTAACCTACCCTGGAACATCATTGTCACCCAAAGTCCATAGTTTACGTTAGAGTTCACTGTTGGTATTGTGCATTATATGGGTTTGCACAAATGTATAATGACATGTATCCATCTTTGTAGTGTCATATAGAGTCTTTTCATTGCTCTAAAATTCCTCGGGGTTTTACCTATACATCCCTCCCTTTCTTCTAACTTCTGACAAGGATTGTTTTTTTGTGTTTGTATTTTTGTTTTGTTTTGTTTTGTTTTTTACTGCCTCCATAGTTGTTCCTTATAGTTTAGTTTTATTTCTTAATTACTTATCTGTGTTTCTTTTATTTCCTTCTCTTAGTAATATGAGCATGGACCTCCAGATTGAATGTTGAAAAAGAGTGATGAGTGGGGATTTGTTGGATTTTGTCAAATACTTGTTCTGCATCTGTTTGTAGGATTGTTCATGTAAGTGATTGTGTTAACTGAGTTTTAAATGTTGGACTAGCCTTGCATATCTATAATAAATACTTGTGGTTGTGTGCTGTGAATTGTTTTTAATCAATTGTTGGGTTCAATTTGATAATATTTTGTTGATTTTTATAGATTATATGCATGCGTTATTGGTCTGTAGGGTTTTTTTGTTCTTATCATCCTTTTGTCTGGTATAAGTGTGACCTGTCCTCAAATGATAAGTTAGCATGCATTCTGTCTGCTGCTATCATCTGAAAGAGACTGTAGAGAATTGATAGAATTGCTTCCTGAAATGTTTGATTGAAATACCAGTGAACCCATGCGTATCTGGGGCTAATTACTAATTACTGATTTAATTTCTCTAATAGATATAGGCCTATTCAGATTGTCTAATTCTTCTTGGTTGAGTTTTGACAGATTGTGTCTTTCAAAGAATTGGTTATTTCGTCTAGGTTATCACATTTGTGGACATAAGTTGTTTATAGAATTCCTTTACTGTCTTTTGGATTTCCATTGGATCTGTAGCAATCTCCCCTCTTTCACTTCTGTTAATAATAAGTTTTGTTTTCTCTATTTTAAGTTAATCTGTCTGGAGGCTTATTGATCTATTGATTGTTTAAATGAACCAGCATTTAGTTTCATTATTTCCTATTTGATTTCCCATTTTTCTATTAATTATTACTATTTCATTATTTCCTGTTGATTTCCTATTTCCAAGTTCATTGACTTCTGCTCTGTTATTATTTCTTTTCTTTTGCTTACTTTGTATTTGATTGCTCTTTCTTTTTCTACTTTCCAAAGGTGGATGCTTAGATGATTGATTTTAGATCTTCCTTCTTTTCTAGTATTATGCATTCAGTGCTCTAAAGTTTCCTCTAAGCACTGTTTTTATACATCACACAAATTTTCATAGGTTGTGTTTTCATTTTAATTTAGTCCAAGTTGTCTAGCTATCTCAGTTGGTAAGGTATGAGACTCTAAAGTTACTTTGAGTTTTTTAAAATTACTCTTGAGATTTTCTCTTTGACCCATGCATTATTTAGACATGTGTTGTTAAATCTTCCTGTATTGGGGGATTTTCCAGTTATCTTTCTGTTACTGATTTCTAGTTTAATTTTGTTTTGGTCTAAGAGCAGAAATTGCATGTTTCTATTTTTAAAAAATTTTTCAAGGTGTGTTTTATGGTTCAGTATTTGGTCTGCCTTGGTGAATGTTTCTTGTAAGCTTGAAAGTAATGTATATTCTGCTGTTGGATGAAGTAGTCTCTAAGTGTCAATTATATCCAGTTGATTGATTCTTTTGATGAGTTCAACTATGTCATTTTCTGCCTGCTAGATCTGTCCATTTCTGAAGGAGGAGTGTTGAAATCTACAGCTGTGATATTGGATTCATCTACTTCCTGCAGTTCTATCAGTTTTTGCTTCACATTTTTATACTCGGATTTGGGGCACACACATATCAATAATTGTTAAGTATTCTTAGAGAACGGACCCCTTAGCCATTATGTAATGCCCTTCTTTATCCCAAATAACTTTCTTGCTTTGAAGTCTTCTCTGTCTGAAATTAATGTAGCCACTTCTGTTTTCTTTTTATTAACGTTAGTAAGTTATATCCTTCTCTACCCTTTTATTTGTAATCTGTATAAGTCTTTATATGTAAAATGGGCTTCCTGTAGACAGTGTATGTTTAGGTCTTATTTCTTGATCCACTCTATTAATCTCTGTCCTTTCATTGGTACATTTGTGCCATTGCCATTTAAAATGATTATTGATATAGTTGGATGAATATCTAACATATTCATTAATGTTTCTATTTGTTGCATATTCTCTGTATTTTTTTAAAAAATAATTCGTTATTTTAATTAATTACATTAATTAATTAAAAATTTATATTGAAAATTAATATATAGTGTTATGTTAATTTCAGGTGTACAACATAGTGATTCAACAATTCCATATGTCACCTGGTGCTCATGACAAGTGTACTCCTAATTCCTCACCCCCTCTGGTAATCATCAGTTTGTTCACTATAGTTGAGTCTCTATAGTTGGTTTCTTTGTCTCTCTAACTTTTCTCCCCTTCTGCTCATTTGTTTTCTTCCTTAAATTCCACATATGAGTGAGATTATATGTTATTGATCTTTCTCTGATTTATTTCACTTAGCATTATACTCTCTAGCTCCATCCATGTTGCAAATGGCAAGATTTCATTCTTTTATTGTGGCTGAATAATATTCCACTATATATATAACATATATAATTTATTATATACATATTTATGTATATAAATACACCATATATTCTTATCCATCCACCTATCAATGGACACATGGATTGTTTCCTTAATTTGGCTATTGTAAATAATGCTTCCATAAATATAGGGGTGCATGTATCCCTTTAATTGGTGTTTTTGGTTTTTGGGGGTAAATACCCAGTAATACAATTACAGGATTATAGGGTAATTTTATTATTATAGTCTCTGTATTTTTGCCTTTCCTTCCTTTTCTTACTTTTGTAATTTAAATTGAAGATTGTATATAAATGTATTTTCTTTTTTTAGTAAATTATACTTCGTTTTTATTTTTTTTAGTGTTTGTCCTAGAGCTACATTATATAATTACAACTAATCCAAGTCCATTTTCAAACAACAGTATACTGCTTCATGGATAGTGTGCATATCTTTTAATAAGACAATAACCGTAATTCTTCCTTTTTATTTCTTTCATCATTGCTGCCATTCATTTCATTTACATATAAGTGTGTATATATCTATGCATAAAATATATAAGCATACATAATCAAATACATTGTTGCTATTATTAATTTGAACAGACTGTTCTCTGTTAGATCAATTAAGAATAAGAAGAATATATGTTTTTATTTCACCTTCATTTATTGCTTCCCAGTGTTCTTCCTTTTTTTTTTTTCTTTTTTTGTAGATCCTAGTTTCTAACCTATATTATTTTCCTGGTCTCTAATGGAGACAAAGAATCATTGTTTCAGTGTTTCTTGCAATGCAAGTCTACTGGTGGTGAATTTTCTTAATTTTTGTTTGTCTGAGAAAGTCTTTATTCTTCACTATTAAAGGATCATTTTGTGGGTGCAGAATTGCAGACTGGTAGGGTTTTTTCCTCTCAACACTTTCAATATTTCAGTCCATTCTATTCTTCCTTGTATGAGTTTTGAAAAGTTGGATATAATGTCCCTCTTTACTCCTCAATAACTGTGTCTTTTCCTCTTGCTTTTTTCAGTACTTTTTGTTTATCTTTGATTTTTTTTATTGCTAGAAAATGATATGCCTTGGTATAGTTGTTTGACATATCTTGTAGTCTAGTGTTCTCTCAGGTCTGTGGTTTGGTGTTTGACATTAATTTGGGGACATTTTCAGTCATTATTGTTTCACAGATTTCTTCTGTTCCTTTCTTTTCCCCTAGTGTTCCTATTACATGTCATATCTTTTGTAATCATCCCACAGTCTCTAGGTACATTTTTTTTTCATCTGTGTTCTTTTTGCTTTTCAGTTTTTGAGGATTCTACTAATAAGTACTCTAGCTCAGAGAATCTTAGCTCAGCTGTTTCCAGTCTCCTAATGAGCTCATGGGAGGCATTCTTCATTTCTGTGGCAGTGTTTTTTTTCTTTAGATTTGTTGTTGTTCTTAGGATTTCCACCTTTCTGCTTACATTGTGCAATGGGCCTTGCATGTTGTCTCCTGTATCCATTAGAGCCCCCAGCATATAGATCACCGTTATTTTAAATACCCAGTCAGATAATGCCAACATCCCTGCCATGCCTGGTTGTTTTCTTGGCCTCTTCAAACAAACTATGATTTCTGGCTTTTGGTATGCCTTCTAGTTTTTTTCTTGATATCCAGACATGATACACTGGGAAAAAGGAACTGCTGTAAATAGGACTTTCACAATGTGGTGGTGAGGTGGAAGAAGAAATGTTCAATAGTCTTATGATTAGGTCTCGGTCTTTTAGAGAGCCTATGCGTTTTGACTGTGAACTTCACAGGTGCTTCTCATTTTCTCTTCCTTATATGGGACAGGTGGACTAGCGTGGGCTGGAGTTGGGTGTTTTCTCTCTGCCATGTGGAAGACTAGAACTGGCTGAACTTAGGTATTTCCCTTCCCCCAAGTCAATTAGGCTCTGATAAAATCCCATCAGGTAAGGCTCTGGTTAAGTGGTTTCACTTGTGGGTAGACCTTGCTAAGAAGAGCAAAGTTCTCAAGTGTATTTCAAAATGGCTCCCTTTCCTCTTCCACTGTTGGATGCTCGAGAGGATTTTTCTCCAATATTTACTATGAGAACCCGGTCAATCTCCTGCAGGTAAAACTAACAGTAGGGGGAAGGAGTCCCCATCATTGGTTCTCTCAGAGTTTTTGATTCTTGGATTATCTACTCTGAGCCTTCAGCAATTTGTCAGTTACAGTTCACGTTTTCCTATTTTTGGAATTGTTCTGGCAGAGGCAATCAGCTCATGAGTTTCTGTTCCTGTATGCTGAGATTCTCTGTATTTGTCTGTTTGCCCAATTTTGTCTGCACTTGGTTTCTCTCTGACCTTGTTTTCCTTAGGAATCTGGGAAAGGTTGTTGATTTTTCAGCTTGTTTGACTTTTAACGTGTTAGGACAGAGTGGCAACTTTCAAACTTCTTAAGTGCAGAACTGAAATGCATGGAATGATTTTGTTACAAGAGTCTGTGTTGTGTGAATGGAGGTCTCTGTCTTTGGATTTCCCATGAGATTTATATAGGTATGCGTGCTCGAAATAAAGACAGCTATTAGGAAAGTAGCAAGCACAAAGCAGTTTATTAAAGTGGATATACACTTTCAAGGTGGGAGTGTGAGGGTGTTTCAGAATTGGAAATTGGGTTTGTCTGGTCTGGGAGAAGCTGTGGGGTACAGTGGGGTGGTGTCTAATAGAGGCTGCCTCCAATCATTTGGGAATCTCTTCCCACAGGTTGGGAGGGAGAGTTTTTAAGTCCATAAGGTTTACCCTGAAACTGTCATGGAAGACTTTCCACATTGGAAGAGACTGTACCTACAACGCAAATAAATTGTAATGAGTCTAAAGGTTACCCTGTGGCAGAGGTGGGAGGGGAGAGCACTTTTTGGGCACCTGTGGCTCTTGATCTATCCCTTTAAGGCCACAATGTCAGGATGCTCCTGTCTAGCTTCTACGTAACAATTTTAATGGTTTTCTTCATTTAAGATTTTTAATGGATTAATTTTTGTTTTATCTTTATAGGGGATATTCAGTATTTTGAAAAACAAAGATTATAATGTGGTTTAGGCTTCTTATAAAGAAATGAGCTGTATCCATTAGAAACAAAACTGTGCTTTCCTATAATCTTTTCAGGCTGTAAGAATTGTATTACTTATTTAAAAATGCTTAAAATATTAGACTTTACCATCCTTTTCAGATTTTGTTCATTAAATGTTTTTTCATGGGCCTACTCTTAGCTAGGAACGGTTATTAGTGTGTTGATTCCATAATTTAAAGGTAAAATTGCCTGTCTTCATGGAACTTCAGTGAGTTTTTAATTTAAATAATGTGGGTTTTTTTATTTGTAAAATTTCCTTTTTGCTCTTTTAAAAATTTTGATTTCTCTATTTAAAATTTCTACCTTTTCGGGGTACCTGGCTGGCTTGGTGGTAGAGCATGAGACTCTTGACCTCAGGGTTGTAAATTTGAGCCCCATTTTAGGTCTAGAGCTTACTTAAAAATAAAACCTTAAAGTCTATGTTTCCAGTCATCTCAACTATGCATTTCTTCAACTCACATAGTGAGGTGAGTTATAACCATACAGTGAGGTTATTATAGCTGCACTAATATCTTCGTTTGATTATTTCAACATCTGAGTCATCCCAGAATCACCATCTCTTGGTTGCCTTTTCTTCTGAGAATGGCTTATATTTTCTTCAGTTTTAAGCTTGTGTTTTAAAGAATTTTTTAACTGTGTATTGTTCTTGAGAGGGAGAGGGGAGAGGGAATCCTAAGCAGGCTGTGTGATGTTAGCACAGAGCCCAATGCAGGCTTCGAACTCCAAAACCTGTGATATCATGACTTGAACTGAGATCAAGAGTCAGATGCTTAACTGAGCCACACAGGTCCCCCTTGGTTTTGTTATATTTTTGCATCATGGGCATTGTGAATGTTGTAGTGTGTTGACTGGGTTTTGTTACAGTCCTCTGGCTTGTTTCTTGGTCAAATTCAGGCTTCCAGTGTGTTTCTCCTTGGTTGAAGTGGGTTCAAATCTCAGTTCTCTTCTCAAAGCTTTGGTACTATTGGTTTGGGCCTGTCTCACTTAAACCTGTGAGGTTCAGGGGTTAGGATGGGATTTTACAGGTGACTCAAATGTCAGTTTAGTCTCAAAGTCTTTACTAATTTGGGTTTATGTGAAGCCTGCCCAGTTCATACATTAGGCTGAGAGTTTTATAAGATTCAATACAGAAACACAGGCTTCTCTTTTCAGTCTCACCCTCTAGGATATCCTCGACGTACTCTGACCTAACTGGCTTTATTCCATTGTTCCCTGGCCAGAAATAACCAGATACTCTGTGAGAGTTTTTACTGTTGCTCTGTCTACCCAACATGTCTATCTTTGGTGCAAAGCAGTGAGAAGAAACAAAGAGAACCAGGAAAATCACCTCTGACTGTGTCGCTTCTCCAAGTTTTTACTCCTTGACATCACCCCTCCGCTTTTGTTTAGCTTTCAGGGTCCTCAAGTAGTTTTTTATTTTGTTTTCTTCAGTAATGTCTCCAAATGCTATCGTTATAATCAGTGAGAGAGGTGAGTGTGAGGGGCTTAGATCATCACAGGCAGAACGGATGTTCTCATAAGGCGACAATTTTAGTATGTTCTTGTTTCCCTCCTACAGTAAGTAACTGAGGGAGTTGTTGCTCACGTTTTGCAAAATAATGTTTGTAGGATTTCTTAAGGTGTGTCTGATAAGTCCTGCATGGTATAGGCTGCTGAACCAGTATTGGATTTAGTACTAAATTGAACACACATGGCAATTAATTGGCACCAATTAGATTAGCGTGCCTTATGGCTGCCCAGCTGCTTGGCAGAAAGTAAGGTTGGGAAATCAACTTTCATGTTTGCCATTTAAAATTACCCATATCTATTATTTTTGAATTTGAGCAGCTGCTATCTTTTCTGAAAACTGAACAAACACATCTGTCTTAGCAAGCTGCTAGGTTTAAACAACAAAAAGGTTTCTGTTAAAATAAACATTTAAAACCTATTGCTTAAACCTATTGCTCTTACAGCTCTATCAGGTATTCACATGCAGCTTACTTTTTAACTAGAAAATATTTTCACTCAAAATCTATGCAATTTATGTTGAATATTTTATTACTCAGAGGGGGCTAAACCTAATAGAATTCTCTATTGGGTGAGTAGCTAATCATTAAATGGTGACTGCCAGAGTCAAATCCAAATTAATGATTAGATTTCCAAAGACCTTTGTTTTTTTGTTTGCTTGCTGATGGCAATAGGTCTGGCACATTGTACGTGGACCCTGTTGAACATGTTGTGCCAGCACAATATTTTAAAACACACAGCAGTAATACTTAGTATTGATTGAATTATTAACATATATTCTCAGGATGAAGATGGATAGAGAATCATAGCATCAATAAATACACGATCTGATTCTATTTTAGTAATCCTCTGAAGATCATCCTGCAAGTCTGTAACAATTTTCTCATTAGTTCTCTCTTTATTTATATATGACATCCCCTGTGTTCAGTAAGTGGGTGTGTAATTGATTTTATTTTTGTGTGATAACGTACACATTGACTTCTGTTTTCCTTGTTCTAACTTTTATCTTCACTGTTTGTTACAGTTTTCTGAACCTCATGGTCCTAAATTGAATATATTACATATAAAAATGTTAGAATAATTAGAATAAAAATGGCATTTGCCGTTTTATGGTTTTTAGAAGAGGATGATGAAATAAGGGAATTACCTTTTTTTCTATGAAAATGACATTTTCGTACATGAAACTTCAAAAATAATGATTTAACGGATACAGATAAAAGCAAATTTAGAATAAATGAGATGTTTCTAATTTTTGACAAACTTTCTTCCTCGAATACAGCTGTTGACTATTTTATAAAGAAAATAAATAGTACTAACAGCAAAGTATCTTTATCTGGGAAAATAACTAGGTTTCTAGGCTCCTGTATGAACTTGCTAGGGCTGCTGTGACAAATTACAACTGAGTGTCTTTAAACAGTAGAAGTTTGTTGCCTTACAGTTCAGGAGGCTACAAGTCAGAGGTTGAGGTATCAGTAGAATTGGTTCCTTCTTGCGTCTGTGAGGGAGACTCTGTTCTTCCTTGCTTCTCTTAAGAATCTGGTGGTTTGCAGGCAATCCTTGTCATTCCTATGCTTAGAGATGTATCTGCCTAGGAAAATCATCTTCCCATGGCATTCTCACTTGTGTCTGTGTCTTTCATCTTTAAATGGTAACTGCCCTAGTCCAATCCAAATCATTGATTAGATTTCCAAAGAAATATTTTTCCTGTGTCCAGATTTTCTTTTTGTAAGGACACTGGTCATATTGGATTAGAAGACTCACTAATGACCTCATTTTAACTTGATTATCTCTATAAAAACCTTATCTCCAAAAGCTCAGATTCTGAGGTACTGATGATTAGGGTTCCAACACATCTTTTCTTTGGGGACATAGTTCAACCCATAACAGCACATGAAACTTAAATCTGAGAATCTGTGAGCTAGGGATTTATTTGTTAATCGTTCCTTTGCTTTTGTGTATTTTAGATACTTTCAAAGAATAGAAAACCCCACTTCTTCCTGTATCTATTCAATTCTTATTTGTTTTAGAGAAAACACTGCTGAAAATTTAATAATGCAAAGTATTTAATTCTACAAGGGCTTATTTCAGTAAAGAATAACTTACTCATTTTCTTTCATTCAAATAACAAATATTTTTAAATACTCAGAAAAAAACAGACTTTCATTTAATTAAAAAACTCAAAGGACTCTGCCCTCTGGTGGGTTGGGTGCCTCTGGACTTCATTTCTACAAATAAAAAAGTCATTGTCTAAGTGCAAAGAAAATTAAACTAATGAATTAATGAATTAATTAAAGCATGAATTTTCTGATGATTGTACTTCTCCAAGAAAATATCTTCATTAATGCTTTGAAAACCCTATACTACAGAGCTAGAAATCTTGAATTTTTAAATTGTGGTCTGAGTCAGGAGTGGTCATTACTCTTATTGTTAAAAATGGTAATATAACAAAATAATGAAAGGCCTGAACCCTTGGGTTCAGTGCTTTTAGCCTGCATCACAGGTCTTGTGTGAGAACCTCAGGTCTAGAAAGCCTTCACTCATAAAAGAGAATCTTCCCAAGATTCAACACTGGGTAATGTCGAACATAGAGCAAAAGTGGAACCAGGCATGTACACACCAGATACAAATCAGCACAGCAAGTACACTGAGAACTGAATTAAGATTTTAAGCTACCACATGAAAGAGGAAGCAGGACGTCCCTTGTGAATCCACTTTGAATATGTGCTGCTGAATTATAAATAGGAGTCTATACAGTATAAAATTCACATTATCCAGGATACAATGTAGAATTTTTGGCATACAAATCACTAAGATTATATAGCTAATTCTCATGGGGGGGGAGTGCAGTTGGGGGGAGCCAATGAATATACCATGCACAGTTGTCCCAAAATTGGAGCTCTCAAAGACCTTAAATCAGTTATTACCACTATGTACCATGAGGCAAAAGAAAACCTATCTGAAATAAATAAACACATCTAAAATAAGCATATCAAGAGTCATTTACATTTTGGGGCGCCTGAGTGGCTTAGTCGGTTAAGCATCCGACTTTCGCTTAGGTCATGATCTCACGGTTCGTGGGTTCGAGCCCCGCGTCGGGCTCTGCTGACTGTCAGCTCAGAGCCTGGAGCCTGTTTCAGTCTGTGACTCCCTCTCTCTCTGGCCCTCCTCTGCTCATGCTGTCTCTCTCTCTCTCCTAGAAATAAATAAAACATTAAAAATTAAAAAAAAATCATTTACATTTTATTGATTGTTGCAAATGCTCTAATTACTGAATACTAAATGCAGAGATCCTCAAAGCGCATAAGAGAATAAGACCTCACTATTTTACCTACAAAAGTAAACACATCGAAAGCCCTGAATACCTATTTTAACAGCTGATAAAATAGTCTTCAAGGTAAAGATAAAAGGGATATTGCACAATTAAAAAATTTTAAGATATAAGAATAAATATGTATGGTCCTCAAAACATGTAGTAGAATATTTTAACATAAAGATAAATTTATGAAAAAGAAATCTAGATTATGTGAAAAAGATTGGCAAACACTTGATTTAGTTGACATTTTAGAACCTTATATTCACTCGCCGGAGAATCCACATTCTTTTGAAGTTCTCATTATATATTCACCAAGATAGACCACATAGTTGGTTATAAAATATTCTCCATAAATTTAAAAGAACTGAAGACATACAATGTTTTCTGGCCACAGCAAAATTAAATCAGAACTCTACAGCATTGATGAGGAAAATCCAAATACCTATATATTAGAAAACACATTTTTAAACAATTCAGGGGCCAAAAGTGAAATCAAGAGTGATATTAAAAGGTGTTTTGAAGGGGAAAAAAAAGAGAAAAAAGAAAGCCACATACATTCATGAGAAAAAACCAAAGCAGTTGACAGAAGGAAATTTTATTTTTTTATTATTTTTTTTTACAAATAGTTTATTGTCAAATTAGTTTCCACATAACACCCAGTGCTCATCCCCACAAGTGTCCTCCTCCATGCCCATCCCTCCTCCCCCCCCACACCCATCAGTCCTCAGTTTTTGTCAGCATTCAAGAGTCTCTCATGGTTTGCCTCTCTCCCTTTCCCCCACCATTTCCACCCTTCTTCTCCCCCTTGTTCCTCAGTTAAGTTCCTCCTAATGACAGAGGGAAATTTTAATACTCTCCTTAATGCCTCTAAAGTCAGGGACCTAAGGATTTACATTACCAAGCTAGTAAAAGAGATAAGTGGAGCCAAATAAGTGGAAGGGAAGAAGTAATAAAGATAAGAGAAATCAATGAAACAAAAAAGCAGATACATGATAGAGAAATCTAACAAAGACAAAAATAGACAAGAACAGAAGAGATCAACAAAATTTATACATCCCTAAAATAACCTGACCAAACTTAGTAAAAGAAAAGAACACAAATCAATAATATTATAAATAAAAAAGTAAAATTATCTAACAGAATGAGTGCAGCATTATTAGGAATATAGTTTGACCTCAAGGCTGGACATACTGTGAAAAATCAATGCTTAGAGTAGTCAGCCTTCGATGTAATGTTTTCTCCATTGGAAAGCATCGGTCTTTTCTTTCTGAATGTTGGTGTCCTATCTTTCACATGTGTAGGTAGAGATTTTTTTGTTCTGTTTAAAATTTAGGGGCTATTCTTGGATCTCATGATTTTTTTTTAAATACTTACTAAAATCCTTAGTCATCATTTATTAAAATATTTTCCTTTTCTCTATAATTTCTTTTTGAAATTCTAGTTAGCCAATTGTCAGACCTCCTCAATGTCTTCTAAATTATATTTCACATTTTCTGTCTTAGATTCCCTGTGTAGCATTTTATGTAATCTTCATATCTACCTTTCAGTCTTTAGCTATATACATTTTACTATTTAAACTTGACATCGATATTTTATTTATTTATTTATTTTTTAAATGTTTTTATTTATTTCTAGGAGAGAGAGAGAGAGACCGCGTGAGCAGGGGAGGGTCAGAGAGAGAGGGAGTCACAGACTGAAACAGGCTCCAAGCTCTGAGCTGGCAGTCAGCACAGAGCCCGACGCGGGGCTTGAACCCAGGAACCGCGAGATCATGACCCAAGCGAAAGTCGGACGCTTAACCGACTAAGCCACCCAGGCGCCCGGACATCGATATTTTAATTTTAATTACTAAATTTTTACTTCTAGACATTCTCCTTTTCCCCCCTCACTTATCTGTTTTAATAGTCTATTTTTACTCACGCTTTCATGTCTTTTAAAATATCTTTATTTTTTATATTATGGTTTTTACATAGAGTTTTTGTTCTATGTAATTCAATTTTATAGAATTGGGGCTATAGTTTGTTGGGTTTCCTGATTATAAATATTATGGCTCATATTATGTACTTAGTGATTTATTGGTGTTCATGTTCATTAAATTTTATTTTTGGTGTTTCTTTCAATCTTGGCATAAACATTTTCCTCTCCAGAGGATATGTGTGTTTGCTTCTCCCAGTTTTATAGGGTACTATTATCCTGTTACCGTGTTGAGTCTAGATTTATGTTGGGTTCTTTATGACCAAGGGGTAGTGTAAACTCTACTTCAGAACTTTGTGTGAAATTGTGATTAAGAATCCTCATGGCAACTGTTTATCTTTCTTCCTCTGCGATTAGGGCCAAGACAGGTCATTTTATTCACTTTCTCCCTTATTGAGACAGGTTTCTGTTTGTTTGTTTAGGATTGTTTGGTTTCTTCCTCTCCTAAGTGACTTAACAAGTGTGTTGTTGCCTTTTGGGAATGCTAACTTTTTGCAAAGTTCTACAATCAGATCCATTTCCTAGGTTCTGCTCTATGGCTCCAGTGCACAGCAACCTCCTCTGTGGATTCTTTTTTGTTCTTTCACTTTTTTTTTTTTTTTAAATGGAGATAATAGGAGGGCTGCCAGCTCAGTCCACATTATTTTTTTTCCTCTCTATTTATCCAACTTTTTGGGTATGAGGTACTCAGAAGCTTTTTTTTTTTTTTCTGAGCGTTTAGTTTGTCATATTGCTGGTTATGGAACCTACCATTTTAAATCAATATTTATCATGGCATTTGGAAAATTGATTGGTATTTTACCCATTTGGAAGATTTATTAGCATTTTACCCTCTACAGGCTGATTCAGTATATTAAAAATTTTGCAAATTTTTTACAGCTTTCAATTGTCCCAATTTGAATGGTTTGTTAGTTTAACATATAATTAATACATATCCATGTCATTTCACTTTAGCCTTGCAAATTAACACCTATTTAGAAATAATATCAACATTAAGTGAGGATATAAACTTTTGGAATATCTCATCTCCCCTCTGTTATATCCACTCATTCAATTTCCTCTGAGACCTTCCAAAAGCTAAGCTGCATCCAACTTCCTAAAATCTACTTGTAGAGGTAAAACTATTCAGAATCCCTATTTCTTCTCAGGGCCTAGAATGGACTATGCAGAAACAAGTCTGATGGATTCTGATGGATTTTTAGTTACTCTTTTCCTCAGACCAAATGAAACTCCTAAAGAAATTGATTAATATTAGCAAATTGTGGTATAATAAACAGTAAATGGATCTAATTACTTCTAGTGTTCACATGTATTTAGAAACCAGTGTTTAGGGAGTGTTTAGTGGAGTCAAGTCTTATAATTTTAAAAGCAAATGTTTATCGAATAACAGTTACAGTGTGAAACATTGTGCCATTATGCCTATGACTTTTCACTCTGCAACAGAGTACAGCTTTTCTTTTTTGTCTATTTGTGGCTCCTCCATGATCACTATTGGTAAATATACTTCAAGAGTAGAAAACCATGAGAACGCCAATTGCCCCTCACCCACAAGAAGACTAGTTCACTTTATCCCATCTTGTATTCTTTCTGGATGATAAAACCAAGCCTATTACTCTAACAACAGATGATTGTGTCAGTGCTTCCCATGGCTGTCAAGATAATTATATATAGACTCAGCAAAAGAAAGACCAACCAACTCAGAACTGCGAGGTGAATGTTCTCCCAGTGTGGTAGTCCATGCTGACAGTGCATATCTTCTCTTTGGGGAACAATGAATCGTTAAGAGTGAGAAATTCTACCACTTAAGCTCATTCCCTGTATACTAAGGTTATATTTCAGCTCTCTAGGATACAAACAATAAATCTGAGAACATCTCAAACTCAGGAAGTCTAGATGAGTATGGAGTAATTCTGTATACTATCCTGATCTTACTTCATTCTGTACCTAACACAAGAATCAAGAAAATAGTAGTATTTTCTTTTCTGGGAGTAGGACGTGCTACCTTATACTAGATACATTTTCAATTTTTCTAATCATTAATAGTAGCCTTTTTATTTGCATAGAATTTTTTTGTAATCCACTTGAAAGTGATTTCACAGGAGCCAATGTTGGATTTAATCCTTATGTGTGTTTACCTTAAAATTGTAAAATGTGTATAATTGTTATAACTTAAGTCAAGATTAGGTATCTTTGGAAAAGCTAAAATCATCTGAGGTTGAGGCCTCAACAAAAATTCCGATTATGACTTTCTTACCAATGTATGTGATGTAGTTGGATGGCTAGATCAGAGTAATTGAATAGGGGCCAACAGGTAATTATTATTCCTCCTTTTTTTAAAATATCTTTTTATTTATTTTTGAAAGAACACAAGCAGAGGGGAGACCAAGGGGAAGGGGACAGAGGATCTAAAGTGGGCTCTTCACTGATACCAACGGACGAGATGTGGGGCTTGAACTCATAAACTACAAGATCATAGCCTGAGCTGAAGTCAGACACTCAACCAACTGAGCTACCCAGGTGCCGCTGATTATTCCTCATGGTAGTTTATATAATCATGCATATATGATAATGTTATTACTAGTCTTCAGCAAAGTAACTACAGTTAGTAGTGAAGATAAACTTTGCTCTCCTATCTGACTTTTGAATTTTTAGAATAAATGGTCTTCAGTTTATTTCTCCTTAGAAAGAATTCCATCATAATGCCTTGTCATTCATTGCTCAAATTCCTGATAAGACACTATATTTTATAAACTGAAAATTCAGATTATAACCACAGGTTGATCTAAGAATTTTGGGGAAGAGCTAAACTTAATTATCATAACAAAACCACTCTATGCTCTCAAATTTATATGCATAGAATGTAAGAGATGCACAAATATAGGCCTTGTAATGAGCCATTTCACTCAACTTTATTTTGCTAAAAATGTTCCATTATCTACCCCTAGAATTTATAAGACCATTTGTTCTTTAGTTGGACAATTGTATATCGTTGTCATTATGGAGGGAAGGAGAGTTAGGAAAAGGTAACTTTTTTTTTTTTTAACAGTCAACATCTTTTTAATAACAAGGCAGGATCTGGGGTTAGTTTTTGTAGCCGCGGCTGGCCCTGCGGCCTCTGGCTCGCTCGAACTTCCGGCCCTTGGATCGCACGTAAGGTTTGGTGTGGCTGTGAGGGGTTCCTGGGGCCTTGCCGAAATGCCTGTACACCTCTTGGCCCTTGTGTGGACCGGACAGCAAGACGGTGCCACAGCCCTTGGGGGAGTCCAGGGCCAACTGGTCGAAGGTGAGGATCTTGCCTCCAGCTTTGAGGATGCGGCTCCGGGCGCGGCTGCTCACACGCAGTGCACACACCTTCAGCTTGGGCACCTCCTGGACCCGCACGTCATCGGTGATTGTCCCGATACCACGGTGGTTTTGTTTTCCCGGCCAGGCAGCTTCATCTTCCGGATCATCCGAGAAAGGGACAGAGGCGGCCTGTTGGTGCGACTCATGAACAGTCTCTTCAACACGACTTGGTTAAAGGTAGAGTTGGTCCGTCTGGCCAGAAACCGGTACAGCTTGACCTTAAGTATGCTACCTTAAGTAGCATATGTACTTTAGAAATGATGCTTTTGCTTGAAACCTCGCTGTTAAGGCATATGAAATAAAATGTGTAACCAATGATTCAAAATAATTTGTTTCTACCGTACTTCACTTGAATGTCTGAAGTTTCATGGGTTTCTTGTTAGAAGAAAACTGCTAAAACTCTTAAACAAATAAAAAAAAATGTCTTTTTAGATGAATATGTATTTACTTAGTGCAATACGGAAGAAAAGGCTTTTTCACTCTAATTTCTGTACCTTATATTTTATTACTTGAAATTGCCTGTAATTTATATACCTGGAATGTAGATAATAAAAATTAATATTATCTTAGATTATTGAGCTTTCAAAATAACCAGAATCTAGAAAACTCAGGTTTTTTAAACTTTATTAACTTTTACAACATTATTGGACCTGTTTCTTATAATGGTTTGATAGGAAATTTCTATACACAACTAATCAGTCTTCAATAGAGAATCATTATTATCCCAAAGAGACTACTCATAACAAATGGTCTACTGAATCTGGTCAGCAACTTTGATCTTGCCGTAGATCAAGGATCAGTTTTCAACTGATTTTTGTTTTTGAATGAATTCCAACAGAAATAAGGCCTTATTAGTTGATCATAAAATTGACTTAGGTTGGACACCAAAAACACATTTCTATCATTATGTAGTAGTATATATTTTACTGGACTACACAAATACATTATTGTGTCTTCCCTCCCCCAGCTTCATTGAGATGTAACTAACATTAAAAGTGTGTCAGCTTAACATACACAGCATGGTGATTTGACATATGCGTATACTGTGAAATAATAACCATAATGTTAGTTAACTCATCCATTACTTCATATAATGGCAGTTTTTTTGTGTATATGTTTTGAGAACCTTTAAGATCTATTCTCTTAGCAACTTTGAGGTACACAATACAGTTATCTATAGTCACAATTCTCTATATTATGTTCCCTGAATTTATCTATCTTCTAACTGGAGATTTTGACCCTTAAATCACTTTTGTTTTCCCCACTTGTCACCTATCCCTGGCAACTACCAATATACCCTTTGCTATAAATTCATTGTTTTGAGGATGTGGGAAAAGGGAACACTAATACAGTGTTAGTGGGAATGTAAATTGGTGCAGCCATTATGAAAAATAGTGTGGAGGTTACTCAAAAATTAAAAATAGAACTACCATATGAGCCAGCAATGCATCTTCGGGGTATGTATTCTGAGGAAATGCATTCCTTCTTTTCTTTTGTTAAGTTTGTTTGCTTGCTTGTTCATTTATTGAGAGAGAGAGAATGAACAAACAAACAACCAGTGGAGAGGCAGAGAGAGAAAGAGAGAGAGAATCCCAAGCAGGTTCTGTGGTACCAGTGCAGAGCCCCATGCAGGGCATGATTTCACAACAATGAGATCATGACCTGAATGAAAATCAAGAGTCAGAGGGTTAACAGACTGAGCCACCCAGGTGCCCCTGCATTCGCCATCTTGAAGAGCTATCTACACCGCCATATTCTTTACAGTATTATTTACTGTAGCCAAGACATGAAAAAAGCCCAAGTATCTGTTAACAGATGAATGAATAATAAACTTGTAGTGTGTGTATAAATCTATTTTTAGGGGCGTCTAGGTGGCTCAGTTGGTTTAGTGTCTGACTTTGGTTCAGGTCATACTCAGGTCATGATCTCATGGTTTGTGAGTTTAAGCAATGTGCCTGGCTATGTAATGACAGCTCAGAGACCTGAACCTACTTTAGATTCTGTCTCCCTCTCTCTTTGCCCGCCCCCCTCCACCCAATTCATGCTCTGTCTCTCTCTCTCAAATTAATAAACATTAAAGCAATTATAAATAAATCTATATGGAGAATGAATGCTAGTGTTTTATATGTAATTTTCAATTTAGATATGTGTTCATGTATTTTTCAATAGAGTTAAGCCGTTGACATTTGTCCCTATGGCAGATACTGTCATTGTTGTCTTATTGTTTTGTTACTTTTTAAGTGTTTAAATTTTGAACAAAATCTTTCCAAGTGATATACATAGTTCCCATCCCTCCCAAGCCCATCCCTGCTTGAGAGCTGCCCTCTTCCCCCCCCTTTTTTTTCTTTTTTCTTCTTTCTCTTTTCTCTCTTTTTCCCCCAGAACACTGACCTGATTAACGCTGGTCGCCAGCTTACTTAAACAATCACAACGAGTTCATTCTGTAAATGTAAATTCTACACCTACCAACATCTTCATCTCTTTCTCTCAGGAGTAATTAGACTATATACTTTCTCTGGATAATTCCAGCATCCTTCTCTCACCTATCCAACCATATTCTACCCTTTACCTCTTGGAAAAAAGCTTCTTATCCCTTCTACCTGTTCATTCTATATCCAATTTTGCCTCATCCTGCCCTGCCTTATCTTTCTTTCTCTATGCTCTTCAACCAGCACTGCATAAACACGGCTATTTAACTGTAACTAGGAAATCCAGTTATATGCTTTGAACTGTTCTCTGTCCAGCGGTTTTCTTATTTTTTCCTTTTCTTTTCCCCTTTTTGACCCTTTTATGTATTTTATACTCCCTATTATTTCCCCTCCCTCCTCTGTCTTTTCTCTTAACTATTTCGTTTTTCCTCTCGCTTTGCATGTTAGTTGAATTAGCCTGTGCGTTTGTGTGCTCCTGCTCCCTATGTGTTTGTCTGTTTTCTTTCCAGGGTTACCTCAAGAAACAAGCTAGAGTACACAAGGTGAAGAGTCCCAAATATCACTACGAATAGGAAAATAAAATAACCAAGGTGCCAACAAGAGAGACCAAAAGATACCATTCAAAAAACACTCTCTGAAAGGATAGGCCCTGAAAAAAGAGTCTTCTTGGATATAGCAGCGCTCATAGATACAGAGAGCATTAACAGGCCTCTAAAATCAACAAGAGCTGGAAAGCTAACTAAAACGAAAGAGCTCTCCTCCAAAGAAACTCCAAGAAGAAATGAGAGCTAATGAACTGCTCAAAACAGATATCAGCAGCATAAGTGAACAAGATTTTAGAAGAATAATGGTAAAATTAATAGCTGGGCTTGAAAAAAACACGGGACATCAAAGAAACTATGGCTACAGACAGAATGGAAAATAAAAATAGGCATGAAGAATTTAAAAATGTGATAAATGAGATCCATAATAAATTAGAGGCCTCCAAAGCACAGCTTGAAGAGGCAGAAAGGAGAATAAGTGATCTAGAAGACACCATTATAGAAAAACAAGAAGCTGACAAAAGACACAAACTGATCCAGGAACAGGGAAGAATTGGAGAGCTCAGCAATACAGTCAAACGCAACAATATCCATATCATAGGAATCCCAGAAGAGGAAGAGAGAGGGAAAGGTGCTGAAGGAGTCCTGGAACAAATTATAGCAGAGAACTTCCCCGACCTGGGGAAAGAAGAAAATGTGGAAATACAAGAGGCTCAGAGGACTCCCCTCAGACGTAACTTGAATCGATCTTCCGCACGACATATCATCGTCAAAATGGCAAAATACAAGGACAAAGAGAGAATTTTGAAAGGAGCTAGGAAGAAAAGGGCCCTAACATACAAAGGGAAACCTATCAGAGTGGTGACAGACCTATCTACTGAAACTTGGCAGGCCAGAAAGGAATGGCAGGAGATCTTCAATGTGATGAACAGTAAAAATATGCAGCCAAGAATCCTCTATCCAGCAAGCTTGTCATTCAAAATAGAAGGAGAGATAAAAACCTTTCCAAATAAACAGAAATTGAAAGAATTTGTCACCACGAAGCCAGCCCTACAAGAAATCCTGAGGGGTATGCTGTGAAGAAAAGGTTGCAAGGAACAAGGATTCCAGAGACACCACCACAAACATGAACCCTACAAAAGATACAAAGACTCTAAACCCACATATTTCAATAACACTGAATGTCAATGGGCTGAATGCTCCAATCAAAAGACATAGGGTAGCAGAATGGATTAAAAAATAAAATCCATCTATATGCTGTCTACAAGAAACTCATTTTAGATGGGAAGATACCTTCAGATTAAAAGTAAGGGGATGGAGAAATATATATCATGCTACAGGAAATCAAAAGAAAGCCGGAGTAGCGATACTTATATCAGACAAACTGGACTTAAAATTAAAGACAGTCACAAGAGATGAAGAAGGGCACTACATAATAATTATAGGGTCCATCCATCAGGAAGAACTAACAATCATAAATGTCTATGCACCGAATATGGGAGCACCTAAATATCTAAAACAATCACAAACAGAAACAAGCTTCTAGATAAGAATGTGCTAAAAGCAGGGGACTTTAATACTCTGCTTACATCAATGGATAGGTCAACCAGAGAGAAAATCACTAAGGAAATAATGGATTTGAGAGACACATTGGACAAGATGGATCTGACGGATATATTTAGAACTTTACATCCTGAGGCCATGGAATTAACTTCTCAAGTGCTCATGGAACATTTTCCGAGAAAAATCACATACTGAGACATAAAGCAGACCTCAATAATTATAAAAGTATCGAGATCTTGCCATGTACACTATCAGATCATAATGCTTTGAAACTTGAAATCAGTTACAAGAAGAAGTCTGGAAAACCTCCAAAAAAATGGAGGTGAAAGAACACCCTTCTAAAGAATGAATGGGCCAATCAGGCAATTAGAGAGGAAATCAAAAAAATATATGGAAACAAATGAAAGCACAACAATTCAAAGCCTATGGGATGCGGCAAATGCAGTCATAAGAGGAAAGTACGTTGCTCTCCATGCCTATTTCAAGAGATTAGAAAAAGCGCAAGTCCAAAATCCAACAGGTCACCTGAAGGAACTGGAGTCAGAGCAACAAGAATGCCCTAAACCCAGTAGAAGAAGAGAAATAGTAAAAATTAGAGCAGAAATAAACAACATAGAGATCAAAAAAACAATTGAACAGATCAATGAAAGCAAGAGTTGGTTTTTTGAAAAAGTAAACAAAATTCACAAACCTCTAGCCAGACTTATCGAGAGAGCACCCAAATAGACAAAATCATGAATGAAAATGGACTTATTACAACCAACCCCTCAGAAATACAAGCAATTATCAGGGAATACTATGAAAAATTATTAATTGGACAACTTAAAAGAAATGGACAAATTCCTAAACACACACTCACTACCAAAATTCACATGGGAAGAAATAGAAAACCTGAACAGATCCATAACGAGTGAAGAAATCGAATCAGTGATCAAAAATCTCCCAACAAATAAGGAGCCCTGGACCTGATGGCTTCCTTGGGGGATTCTACCAGACATTTAAAACAGAATTAATCCCAATTCTTTTCAAGCTATTCCAAAAAATAGAAATTGAAGGAAAACTCCCGGACTCATTTTATGAAGCCAGCATTGCTCTAATTCCAAAGCCAGACAGAGATCCAGCAAAAAAAGAGAACTACAGGCCAATATCCTTGATGAATACGGATGCAAAAATTCTCAACAAGATCCTTGCAAATCGAATCCAGCAGCATATAAAAAGAATCATCCACCAAGATCAAGTGGGATTCATTCCTGGGTTACAGGGCTGGTTCAACATTCGCAAATCAATCAATGTGATCCATCATATCAATAAAAGAAAAGATAAAAACCAAATGGTCCTGTCAATAGATGCAGAAAAAGCATTTGACAAAATACAGCATTCCTTCTTAATAAAGACTCTAGAGAAAGTTGGGATAGAGGGAACCTACTTAAACATCATCAAAGCCATCTATGAGAAGCCTTCAGCTAACATCATCCTCAACGGGGAAAAACTCAGAGCTTTCCCCCTGAGATCACGAACATGACAGGTATGCCCACTCTCACCACTGCTGTTTAACATAGTGCTGGAAGTCCTAGCATCAGCCATCAGACACCAAAAGGAAATCAAAGACATCAGAATTGGCAAAGAGGAAGTCAAACTTTGACTCTTCGCAGATCACATGATACTCTACATTGAAAACCCGACAGACTCCACCAGAAGCATACTAGAACTGATCCATGAATTCAGCCAAGTTGCAGGGTACAAAATCCATGTACAGAAATCAGTTGCATTTTTATACACCAACAATGAAGCAACAGAAAGAGAAATCAAGAAATGATCCCATTCACAATTGCCCCCAAAACCATAAAATACCTCGGAATAAACCTAACCAAGGATACAAGTGATCTGTATGATGAAAACTATAGAAAACTTATGAAGGAAATTGAAGAAGACACAAAGAAATAGAAAAATATTCATGCGCCTGGATAGGAAGAATAAATATAGTTATGATGTCATTCCAACGAAAGTACTCTACACATTCAACGCAATTCCAACAAAATTGCACCAACATACTTCTCAAAATTAGAACAAACTATCCAAAAATTTGCAAGGCACCACAAAAGACCCCGAATAGTCAAAGTAATACTGAAAAATAAAACCAAAACGGGAGGTATCACCATCCCAGACTTTAGCCTCTACTACAAAGCTGTCACCATCCAGATAGTATGGTATTGGCACAAAAACAGACACATTGACCAATGGAACAGAATTGAGAACTCAGAAGTGGACCCAAAATTATACAGCCAACTAATCTTTGACAAAGCAGGAAAGAATATCCAATGGAAAAAAGACAGCCTTTTTAACAGATGGTGTTGGGAGAACTGGACAGCAACATGCAGAAGAATGAAACTAGATCATTTTCTCACACCATGCACAAAAATAAACCCAAAATGGATAAAGGACCTGAACGTGAGACAGGAAACTATCAACACCCTAGAGGGGAAAGCAGGAAACAACCTCCTTGGCCTCCATTGTAGCAACTTCTAACTTAACACATCCCCAAAAGCAAGGGAATCAAGAGCAAAAATAAACGATTGGGACCACATCAAGATTAAAAGCTTCTGCACAGCCAAGGAAACAACCCAGAAAATTAATAGGCAACCAACAGAATGGGAAAAGATAGTTGCAAATGACATATCAGATAAAGGGTTAATATCCAGAATCTATAAGGAACTCCCCAAACTCCACACCCGAAAAACAAACAACCCAGTAAGAAATGGGCAGAAGATATGAACAGACACTTCTCCAAAGAGGACATCCAGATGGCCAACAGATACCTAAAACGATGCTCAGCGTCCCTCCTCATCAGGGAAATACAAATCAAAACCACACTGAGATACCACCTCCCGCCAGTCAGAGTGGCTAAAATGAGCAAATCGGAGGACTCTAGATGCTGACGAGGATGTGGAGAAACGGGCACCCTCCTACACTGTTGGTGGGAATGTAAACTGGTTACATCCCCTCTGGAAAACAGTGTGGAGGTTCCTCAGGAAACTAACAATAGAACTCCCCTAGGACCCAGCAAGAGCACTGATAGGAATTTACCCAAGGGATACAGAAATGCTGATGCATAGGGGCAAATGTACCCCAATGTTCATAGCAGCACTCTCCACAATAACTAAAACATGGAAAGAGCCTAAGTGTCCATCAACAGATGAATGGATCAAGAAGATGTGGTTTATCTATACCATGGAATACTACATGGCAATGAGAAACAATGAAATCTGGCTATGTGTAGCAACATGGATGGACCTTGAGGGTGTTATGCTGAGTGAAATAAGTCAGGCAGAGAAGGACAAATATCATATGTTTGCACGTATAGGAAGATTAGGAGGAACTTAACAGAGGACCAAGGGGGAGAAGAAGGGCGGAAATGGTGGGGGAAAGGGAGAGAGGCAAACCATGAGAGACTCTTGAATGCTGACAAAAACTGAGGACTGATGGATGTGGGGGGGAGGAGAGATGGGCATGGAGGAGGACACTTGTGGGGATGAGCACTGGGTGTTATGTGGAAACTAATTTGACAATAAACTATTTGTAAAAAAAAAAAAATCAATAAACCTACTACTCTTACTGCTGACTTCTTTCCCTCTTCCTTTCTTAAATTTTATTCGTTATGTTACATGTTACATCCTACATGTTAGGATACATAATATATAGTTTTCCCTGGCAATCCTAAAATACAGGCTTGCTTTATTCTTATTTCTAGAATTAAGTATATTTAATATCCACTATTAGTTTCATAATAAATTTCCTCATTATCAAGTGTTGAATGAAGTTCATTGTCTTTTAGTTTCCTAGGGAAGGATTCAAAAGAAATATATTCTGTGAATTTGTGCATATTTTAATATTTATGATCATTGTTCTTGAAAGATGATTTATTGGGTTTTAGTTTATTTTCCTAATGGGTTTACAGGTGTTCTTCACCTATGTTCTAGTGTTAAATGAAGATATCTGAGACCAGTATAATTTTTCTTTGTGTAAATAATTTGTATTTCCTATTTGAATGCTTATTAACTCTTCCTTTATACTGAACAGTGATGCCTTTAATCACTCACCTTTTGTGTTAACTTACATGTCAGTATTCTATGGTATATGGTGTTCTCTTTCACTTGGTGGAGTTAGATCACCTTTTATTTTAGGTAAATGTATTAAGTTATGCCTTAATTTTCTTCTTTGTGGACTGCAATTTTGCATATGTTGGCTTGCCTTTGCATGTTTTTCTGTGTCTATAATTTCCACTGTGATTTTTTTTTTTAAAAATGTTTTATTTATTTCTAGGAGAGAGAGAGCGTGAGTAGGGGAGGGTCAGAGAGAGAGGGAGTCACAGACTGAAACAGGCTCCAGGCTCTGAGCTGGCAGTCAGCACAGACCCCGATGCGGGGCTCGAACCCAGGAACCGCGAGATCATGACCTAAGCGAAAGTTGGACGCTTAACCGTCTAAGCCACCCGGGCGCCCCTCTACTGTGATGTTTTTTAACTCTTTATTTAAAATTTTCATTTTTGGAGGTACTTCCGTGGCTCACTTGGTTAAGCATCTGACTTTTGTTTTTATTTCAAGTCATGATCTCATGTTTTGTGAGATAGAGCTCCACATCTGGCTCCATGCTGACAGGATTGTCAGTCTCCATGGAGACTGCTTGGGATTCTCTCTGTCTCTGCCCTTCCCCCACCTGTGCTTGTTTGCTCTCTCAAAAATAAACATTAAAAAATACTTTTGAAATTTTTTTTCCTGTCATTCTTTTTAAAATTTCCTCTTTTTTCTTCCTCTATTTTTTTCTTTCCTTTTCTTTCTTCTGTTCCATTTTGTCCCTTGCTCTGATTTCAACAATCACCATTATTTTTTCTTCTTCTTTCAATTTGCTATTTCTGTACCTATTTTTACTGTATTTCATACCTTAGTTTTACCAGCTCATACTTTATCTGCTTCTATTTCTTACCGTTTATTCCCTGAATTCTCATAATTCTGCCTTGTGATCTTTATAGAGATAATTACTTTGCAAATATTTAATTTTATCATAAAATTTTAATTAACCATACTTATTTTCTTTTTTGCAGTGTTGTTTTCACACATGTTCTCCAAATAAGTATAATTCTCTGATTTCTTATTTGTTTTTCTTATAATATCCTTCTAAACATGCTGTATCACTTTCATTTTATTACTTAAAGCTATTAAGTAATTTTTAATATTACTTAATAAATAATAAAATTAATATTAATTTTCCTGAATCAGCCATTTGCCACGTTGCCTTTAGAGAGAGAGTGTTGTCTTCCAGGCTATTTGGCCTTCACAAAACATAGTGTCTCTTCGTCCTCTTCTTTTTGTTTTTCTTCTTCTTTTGTTTTAAGTTTCTTTATTTAAAGAGAGAGACAGTGCAAGTTGGAGAGGGGCAAAGAGAGAGGGAGGGAGAGAATCCCTAGCAGGCTCGACATTGCTTGCACAGAGCCTGATGTGGGACTTGGACCCATGAACCCATGAAATCATTATGCAAACCAAACCAAGAGTCAGACTCTTAACGGACTGAGCCACCCAGATGCCCCCATAGTTTCTCTTCTTATCTGGTGCTTCACATGCAAACAATATCATTAAAATAGTTCTGCCCTGTTTGCTTTTGCTGTAGATGGATTCCCTGGCTCCTCTCAAATTCTGATAACACTACTGATCCCAATGTCTACATCTTTTATTGCAAGCAATAAATACATATTTTTCTTTCTGTTTTTTAAAAATGTTTATCTTAGAGTGGAAGCGAGCGTGCGAGTGGGGAAGGGGCAGAGAGAGAGACACACACAGAATGCATAGCAGGCTCTATGCTCAGAGCTGTCAGCACAGAGCCCCATGCGGGGCTCAAACTCACAAGCTGTGAGATCATGACCTGAGATCACTGACTGAGCCACTCAGGTGCCCCATAAATACATATTTTTAACATCAGGGTCTTTTCTTCATCTGTCATAAAGTGTTTTTATTCTGGTGTTTTCTGAAATCTTTTTATTGGTCCCTTCTTAAGTCTCTTTGTATTTCTTTTTTTCACATCGTTTTAAATGGTCTCTACCATTTCTTTTAGCTGCGAAACAGATTAAAACTGCAGGTGATGAATTTTACCTTCTTCTATCAAAAATATAATGTAGTTTTTGTTTCTTTGTTATACTTTTATGCTTTATATGAAGACCAAAGGAAAATGCTGAATTTTAAATCTGTGTCCCTACTGAAAATCAAGGAATGTACTATTAATAATATTTACTTCACAAAAGCAAATCGAGTACAAAGAAGTTAAGCCATATACACCGAATTAGGAAACCAGTAAGAAGAGCTAATCTTCTATCCAGAAAATCTGGCCTCATAAACCACACTCAAACATATACAGTATTTCTGAGAAATTCAAATATGATTCTAGTTCTAAGCTAAAGAATTACCCTAATTAAAGCAAAAATATTTTCTTCAAATGAGATTGCTTCTGATTGAACATATACATTCAAAATCATAACTCATTTTATGAATTTTCTAATTGCTGTTATCTGGAAATTGTATGAGCTAATGATCAATCATTGGATATTACAGAAACCAGACAAATGTACATATATAGGACCATATCTACATTTTTATTTGTGTTATAAATAAATTTAAATTATTTCTTTTATGGTATTTTACATTGGAATAACTGTACTTATCTTTTGGCAACATATGAACTTTGTTTAAATGTTTCAAAAGGAAGCATGTTTTGTTTTTTCTCTGGTATCATTTTTGTAGCCTTACTGATACTACCTAGTCCTTTTATTTTGCTCTTTTTTTTTCCATGCAAAAAAACCTGTCACTGAGGATTTTTTCTTCTGTTTTCTTGTTCTATACATTATATTCTCTTTCTGTTCTATTATTCAGTTTCTCTTTCAACTCTTCTGTGTGTTTTAAAAAGCTGATTGAGAATTTTTTCACAAGTATATGCTATTTTTTAAAAAGAAAACAAATTTTTTTGTGTTTACTTTTACGGCTAGTAGGAAAATGTCTTTCCATTTATTGACTTTGATATTCAAGAATACAAGCTCCATGTTAGATCCACTTTATTGTTACTCTCCCCCTTTATATTTAGCTTTATTACCTCTGAATAGGTGTCTCCTAAGACTTCTGTGAGCTGACTTTACATAGATTTATTTCCCGTGTCTCACTCTATGACAGTTTATTCCCTTATGTTTTACAATAGACCTCATCCTGATCTTCAAACACTGTTAGAATAAACAAGTTGCAAACACTCTTCTCTTTTTGAAAGTGAATAGGAAATAGGTATTTGCAAGTTTTTAAAAATTCATACATCTATCATATTTCTTATTTTACTTTCTAGAGTTAAATGTATAGTGGAATAACAGAAAACTCAAGAGATTCTTTCTCTGTCTCTGTCTCTCTCTTTCCCTTATTTTTATTTTTATTTAAACTTTTTTTTTTTTTGATAGTGCACAAACCAGGGAGAGGGGCAGAGGGAAAAAGAGAGAGATTCTTAAGCAGTCTTCTTGTCCAGCACAGAGCCTTGATCTTATGACCCTGGGATCATAACCTGTTCTGAAATCAAGAGTTGGACACTCAACCAACTGAGCCACCCCAGGTGCCCCCAGAGATGTAAATGTAAAGTCTTATTATTCTGTATATGAGACTGAACAAGCTTTGTATAGATTGACTATTGGATTGATTGGCTTTTATTACCTCAATGTACATGTTAAATCTTCTGGAGAGATTTTCATTGCTGGTTGATGTAGTCTTCTTTCCTAAAACTTTATTATCTACTAGCAGCCTTGTTTTATTTTTGTGTTAGTAGTATCTTATATATAAAGTTGAAAAAATTCTGACTTTGAAATTTAATTAAAAATAAACTTTGACAATTTCATGTACTTATATTTAAGACCTTACAAAAATAATTATTGAGAGTGTTACAAATATTACAAAATAATGAAATATACTTATGCTGTCTCCATGTAGAATAGTCTTTAGAAGTTGAAATAATAAGAAATTTGAAATTTTTAGTGAGGTCAGTTATAAATATTTAATGATAAGTTATTATAAAAAGAAACAAGCATATTAAGGATTTTAAAAGAGACAAACTACAGAATATTCATCAGAAATGTGTAGTGACTCATGGAGAGAGTTTTTGATCTAGATTTTTCAGGTAAGGAGAATACTTCAAACCATTTCAATTTAGTTATGAGCAACATTTTATTTTCTTTATATTATAGAAAATCTATTAAAAATAATGATTATGGGCCAAATGTTATTTTAGTAATAAATCCTCTTTTGTCAAGATACTAAATATCTGAAATCTAGTATAATGCATCATTTTATTAATTCCCAGCCACTAGCATCATAATTATGATTGTGGTAATTAAGTTTGGCTAAAATTTTAGAATCTTTGGTTCTAATAATAGACTTCAGTACCAATTAAAAAATGATTTTTAATGAAACAAGATATTCTCAATATAAGCATGGCTTGTCTTTTTTTCATTAATATTATCAGTTAATGTAGCTTGATTCTTATGTAATCTTTAAGTATTATTTAAGATACAGAGGCAAGTTTTAATTTCACCTTGGAGATCCATAAACACACATATAAATGTAAATTATATATACATATGTAATTGTAAAATGTATTTATTAAGGTAAAAAGAAAAAATAATGTTACCAGTGGTGTCAGTAGCTGGACTCAAGATCTGATTTTTACTGCCCACCTGTTTGTACACATTGACCTTTGTCCCATGTTTCTCCTTAAGCTTTTCTATCCACCTTCTCTCTAACTGAGGCAAGAGACCCATGGGTATGACATCCTCTGATGGAAACCAAAACTACTCCTTAGGTGCAATAACAATTGCCCAGAAGACCTAGACCAGTTTGAACTAAATCTGCTTGAGCAGATGGACCATGGGGTGACCTCTAGAATGACCTACCTTTACCTCATTATAATACCGAAGTCTCTGCACAAGGAGGAGCACAAGCCTCATTTACATAAAACGTATGTATAGGCTTGTTTCCTAAAGTCACACATATGCCCACATCTACATACGATGACAGGGGTCCCCTATCTAAATTTTCATTTAACCCTAAATAAAAGGAACCCTTCACTTCTACTCAGGGAGTCATGGCTTTGAAAATTATACCCTGTAATCTCCTTATTTGCTGCAAATAAAGTTTCTGTTTTTTTCTTTCAGATTTGTTACATAGTTATACACACACATGAATAAAATCTATCTCCTTCGTCTTCCCATACCTTTTTTTCTCTTTCTCATTTTTATTAGTTGCAGATATGTTTTCTAGTTTGCAGCTTGTCTTTTGACTCTAATACACCTTTTGTGGAGCAGACTTCTCAATTTTTAAAATAGTAAAATGTATTATTATTTTCCATTATTTGTATGTTCTTGTTTTCATAAAAAGGCATTACTATGCAAGTAACAGTGCAGTGATTGAGAACATCATTCTAAGCCAGTTATACTGGATTTGAATCTTCACTCCTCTCGACACTAGCAGGAGTAATTGCAGGCAAATTATTTAAATCCTGTTTGGTAAGTGGAATTCTAAAATGGCCCTTAAGATTTCTACCTCTTTGTATGCATATTCTGTACAATTCCCTGCCCCTTTTTTCCCTATGGTTGCAGAATCTGTGAATATAGGTTATCATACCTATGATAGGTACTTATCAGTTAACTATCAATCAAAAGGGAAATTTTTGTGATTGGACTGACTTAACCAGGTGAGTCATTAGAAGGGACTGGCCCTTCCTAAAGTTAGAGGGAATGAAGTGTGCAAGGGCTTAATGCCTATGGAGAAGTTCTTACGTCAGATAGACTATACATGTGTGCGAGAGAGGCTCATGTGGGAAGGACCTGAAAGTGGTCCCTGGTCACCTGCTAACAAGACATTGGGGACTTCAGTCATATGCCCCCAAGGAGATTATTTATGCCAGCCACTTGGAAGTGAATCTTTTTCTGGTGGAGCCTCCAGATGAGTACACAGCCAGCCAACACCCTGATTTCAGCCTCTTGAGTCCTAGAGCAGACATTCAAGCCTAAGTGTGTGTGGTTCCCTACCTACAGACTCATGAGATAATATATTTGTGATGTTTGCAGATTGTAGGCTTGTGATTATTCATCAGTAGAAAACTAATGAATCCTTGAGGCCCAGTTTGTTCATTTATAAAATGAGGATAGTAGTAGTCTCTAGTTCATAGAGTTGATTGTTGTCAATATTGCAAAAGTGCTTAGCAGTGCACAGTCCTTGATCAAGTGAGCACTATAAAAATGATATATTTTAATGCAAGGAATATAGTCTTCCATTTTCATTCTAAAACTTTTAAAGGTTTTTCTTTAAGTTTATTTTCTACTTGATAACTAATTTTTGTGAAGAATCTAAGGCAGGAGTTCATCCTCCCTCCCTCCCTTTCTTTTGTGGAGAATCCATTGTGTCAGCACCACTAGGTGAAAATTCCATACTTAGTGGTATGAAATACCATCTCTTTCATTGGCAAAGTATTCATCCATGAATGGGTTAATTGTTCTGTTCTCTCATATGTTATACTGATTTCTTTATTTTTTCTTATATCAATAACTTAGTCATTAACACATCTTCATATCTGTTAGGTAAAATGCCATCATTTTACCCTTCATAGGCTTTCGCTATTATTTTTCCTTTTGGAAGGGTAATACACACATGCACTTTTAAAATGTTAACATATGCAACATTTTTTTTTCCACACATATCATCGCGATAACTATTATCCAGAGAAAGATGCAGAATATTTGTGGCATGCATGTCTTTCATGCACAGTGTAAGTCTATAAAAGCTCCTTTTTGTTTTTATAGATTATTTATTTATTTTTAAATTTATTGTCAAGTTGGCTATTATACAGTGTAGTCTTGGCTTTAGGAGTAGATTCCCGTGATTCATAGCTTACATACAACACCCATGCTCTTCCCAACATGTGCCCTCCTCAGTGCCCATCATTTACCTCCCCTATCTCCCCAATCCCCAACCCCCATCAACCCTCAGTTTCTTCTCTATATTTAAGAGTCTCTTAGGATTTTCCTACCTCTCTATCACTTATTTTTCCTTCCCTTCCCCTATGGTCTTCTGTTAAGTTTGTCAAATTTCACCTGTGAGTGTGATTCTATGATATCTGCCTTTCTCTGACTCACTTATGTGACTTAGCATACTATTCTCCAGTTCCATCCATGTTGCTTCAAATGGCAAGATTCCATACTTTTCCATCACTGTGTAGTATCCCATTGTATAAATAACCACATCTTCATCCATTCATCAGTTAAGGAACATTTGGGCTCAGTCCATAATTTGACTATTGTTGATAGCACTGCTATAAACATTGGGGTACATGTGCCCCTATGAATCAGCACTCCTGTATCTTTGGATAATTTTCCAGTAGTGCTAATACTGGGTCATAGGGTAATTCTATTTTAATTGTTTGAGGAACCCCCACACTATTTTCCAAATTGGCCGCACCAGTTTTCATTCCCACCAACAGTGCAAGAGGGTTCCCATTTCTCCACATCCTTGCCAACATCTGTTGTTTCCTGCATTGTTAATTTTAGTCACTCTAACCTGTTTGACATGATATCTCATTGTGGTTTTGATTTGATTTTCCCTGAACATCATTCATCTTTTCATGTGTTTGCCATCTGGATGTCTTCCTTGGGAAGGTGTCTTTTGGGGCGCCTGGGTGGCTTAGTCGGTTAAGCGTCCGACTTTCGCTTAAGTCATGATCTCGCGGTTCGTGGGTTCTAGCCCGCGTCGGGCTCTGTGCTGACTGCCAGCTCAGAGCCTGGAACCTGTTTCAGTCTGTGACTCCCTCTCTCTCTGACCCTCACCTGCTCACGCTCTCTCTCTCTCTCTCTCTCCCTCTCCTAGAAATAAATAAAACATTAAAAAAAAAGAAAAGAAAGTGTCTTTTGATGTCTTCTGCCCATTTCTTAACTGGATTATTTGTTTTTCAGGTGTTGAGTTTACTAAGTTCTTCAGGTTTTGGATACTAACCCTTTATCTGATATATCATTTGCAAATATCTTTTCCCATTCCATTGGTTGCCTTTGAGTTTTGCTGCCTCTGAGTGTTATTGATTGTTTCCTTTGCATTGCAGAAGATTTTTATCCTGATAAAGTTCCAGTAGTTCATTTTTGCTTTTGTTTCCCTTGCCTCTAGAAACATGCCAAATAAGAAGTTGCTGTGGCTGAGGTCAAAAAGGTTGCTGCCTGTTTTCTTCTGTAAGATTTTGATGGTTTCCTGCTTCACATTTAGATCTTTTCATCCAATTTGAATTTATTTTTGTGTATGGTGTAAGAAAGTGGTCCAGTTTCATTCTTCTGCCTGTTGCTGTCCAGTTCTCCCAGCACCATTTGCTAAAGAGACTGTCTTTTTTCCATTAGATACTCTTTCCTGCTTTGTCAAAGATTAGTTGGCCATATATTTGTGAGCCCATTTCTGGGTTCCCCATTCTATTCCATTGGTTTATGTGTCTGTTTTTGTGCCAGTACCATACTGTCTTGATGAACATAGCTTTATATTACAGGCTGAAGTCCAGGATTGTTATGCCTCCAGTTTTTTTTCCCCCCAACATTTGGCTATCTGAGGTCTATTCTGTTTCCATACAAATTTTAGGATTGTCTTTTCTAGTTGTATGAAGAATGCTAATACTATTTTGATTGGGATTGCATTGAATGTGTAGATTGCTTTGGGTAGTATTGGCATTTGAATAATACTTATTCTTCCAATCCATGCGGATCATGGAGTTTTCCAATTCTTTGTGTCTTCTTCAATTTCTTTCATGAGCTTTCTCTAGTTTTCCACATACAGATCTTTTAGTTCTTTGGTTAGGTTTATTCTTAGGTCTTTTAGGTTCTTGCTGCAATTGTAAATGGGATCAATTCCTTGATCTCTCTTTCTGTTGCTTCATTATTGGTGTATAGAAATGCAACAGATTTCTGTACATTGAGTTTGTTTCCCATACTGCTGAATTCATTTATCAGTTCTAGCAGCTTTTTGGTGGAGTCTTTTGGGTTTTCCATGTAGAGTATCATGCCATTGGCCAAAAGTGAAAGTTTTACTTCTTTGCCAATTTGGATACCTTTTATTTCATTTTGTTGTCTGATTGCTGAAACTAGGACTTCTACAACTATGTTAAACTACACTGGTGAGAGTAGACATCCCTGTTGTGTTCCTGATCTCAGGGAGAAAGCTCTTTTTTTTTCCCTTTTGAGGATGATATTAGCTCTGGGCCTTTTATAAATGGCTTTTATGATGTTGAGGTATGTTCCATCTATCCTGACATTCTTGATAGTTTTTTGAAAGGATGCTGTACTTTGTCAAATGCTTTTTCTGTATCTATTGACAGAATCATATGGTTCTTATCCTTTCTTCTATTAATGTGATTGATTTGTAAATATTGAACCAGCCCTACAGCCCAGGAATGAATCCCACTTGATTATGGTAAATAATTCTTTTAATATTGAATTCTGTTTGCTAGCATCCTGAGAAATTTTGCATCTGTGTTCATCAGGGATATTGGTCAGTAATTCTCCTTTTGAGTGGGGTCTTTGTCAGATTTGAAAATCAAGGTAATGCTGGCTCCATAGAATGAGTCTGGAAGCTTTTCTTTTGTTTCTAATTTATGGAACAGCTTGAAAAGAATAGGTATTATCTTTGCTTTAAATGTCTGGTAGAATGCCCCCAGGAAGCCATTGGAACCAGGACTATTATTTGTTAGGACATTTTTGATAACTGATTCCATTGTTTGCTGGCTATGGGTCTGTTCAAATTTTCAAGTTCTTTCCATTTGAGTTTTGGTAGTGTGTCAGTGTCTAGGACTTTGTCTATTTCTTCTAGATTGTCCAGTTGGTTAGTATATAAGTTTTCATTATATTCTCTAATAATTATTTGTATTTCTGTGGTGTTGGTTGTGATCTCTTTTATTTGTGATTTTATCTATTTGTGTCCTCCGCTTTCCTTATTGAGAAGTCTGGTTAAGGGTTTATTAATTTTGTTTATTCTTTCAAAACACCAGCTCTTAGCTTTTGTATCTGTTCTACTGTGTTTTCTTATTTTATTCTATATTGTTTATTTCTGCTTTAATCATTATTATTTCTCTTCTTCTGCTGCTTTTGATCTTTCTTAACTGCTGTCTTTCTGGGTCCTTTAGGTGTAGGGTTAAGTTCTGTATTTGGGACCATTCTTGCTTCTTGAGATAGACCTGGACTGCAATGTATTTTCCTCTTAGGACTGCCTTTGCTGAATCCCAACCAGTTTGGACTGTTGTTTTCTTTCATTTGCTTCCATATATTTTTTAAAATTTTTATTTAATTTTATGGTTCACCCTTTCATTATTTACTAAGATGTTCTTTTTTTTTTTTAAAGTTATTCAGATGACTTTATTTTATTATTATTTTTTTTTACAAATAGTTTATTGTCAAATTAGTTTCCACATAACACCCAGTGCTCATCCCCACAAGTGCCCTCCTCCATGCCCACCCCTCCTCCCCCACATCCACCAGTCCTCAGTTTTTGTCAGCATTCAAGAGTCTCTCATGGTTTGCCTCTCCCCCTTTCTCCCACCATTTCCGCCCTTCTTCTCCCCCTTGGTCCTCTGTTAAGTTCCTCCTAATCCTCCTATACGTGCACACATATGATATTTGTCCTTCTCTGCCTGACTTATTTCGCTCAGCATAACACCCTCAAGGTCCATCCATGTTGCTACACATGGCCAGATTTCATTGTTTCTCATTGCCATGTAGTATTCCATGGTATAGATAAACCACATAAGATGTTCTTTAACATCCAAATACATCGGGGCTTTCCAAAATTTTTTATTGTCGCTGATTTCAAGTTTCATAGTGTTGGGATATGAAAATATGCATGGTATGATATCTATCTTTTTATACCTGTTGAGGGGCTGTTTTGTGACCCAATATGTGATGTATTTTGGAGAATGTTCCATGCACACTCAAGAATATATATTCTGGGGCACCTGGTTGGCTCAGTCGATTGAGCATCCAACTTCGGCTCAGGTCATGATCTTGCTGTTTGTGGGTTCGAGCCCCGTGTCGGGCTCTGTGCTGACAGCCAGCTCAGAGCCTGGAGCCTGTTTCCAATTCTCTCTCTCTCTCTCTCTCTCTCTCTCTCTGACCCTCCGTTGCTCATGCTGGCTCTGTCTCAGAAATAAAACATTAAAAAAATTGTTAATATACATATATATTCTGCTCCTTTGGGATGAAAAGTTCTAAATATATCTGTTAAATCCATCTGGTCCAGTGTGTCATTCAGAGCTGTTGTTTCCTTATTGATTTTCTGCCTACGTGATCTGTCCATTGCTATAACTGGAGTGTTAAAGTCCCCTACAATCACAGTATTATCTATCTATAAATTATTATTTATGTTTGTGATTAATTGATATTTGCTGTTTTGGAAGGAAGTTATCAGTGCCTCCTAGACTTGGATATTGGCTTCTTTGTCCAGATTAGGGAAGTTCTCAACTATAATTTGTTTAAATAAATCTTCTTCCCCTCTCTCCTCCTCCTCTTCCTCCAACTCCTCCTCCTCCTCTTCTTCAGACACTGCTATGATATGGATATTATTTTTTTTCATTGAATCACTTAGGTCTCTAATTGTCCACTCATGGTCTAGTAATTTACTATCTCATCTCTTCTCAGCTTCATTATTTTCCATAATTTTGTTTTCTATTTCACCTATTCTCTCCTCTGCTTCTCCCATCCCTACTGTCACTGCATCTAGTTTATTTTGCATCTCATTTACAGCGTTTCTTTTTTTTAAGTATTTTTAAATGTTTGTTTATTTTTGAGACAGAGAGACAGAGCATGAGTGGGGGAGGGACAGAGAGAGAGGGAGACACAGAATCTGAAGCCAGCTCCAGGCTCTGATCTTTCAGAACAGAGCGTGATGCGGGGCTCAAATTCATGGACCATGAGATCATGACCTGCACTGATGCTGGATGCTCAACTGACTGAGCCATTCAGGTGCCCCATCATTTACAGCATCTCTTAGTTCTTTGATCTGTGCAGCAATAGATTCTCTTCAGTTTTCTATGCTTTTTTTTCAAGCCCAGCTGTTAGTCTTATGACTATTATTCTAAATTCTTATTTAGATATATTCTTTATATCTGTTTTGAGCAACTATTGGCTGCCATTTCTTCCTGGATTATCTTTTGTGGAGAATTATTCCATTTCATCATTTTGTCTAGGTTTCTTTTATGTGTTCTAATAGCTTGTTATGTGTCCTGTGCCTGTGAGTGATACTATATTAAAAAGTGGTCATATTCTGTCCATGGCCTAGTACTTCAGAAAGTGTTTATGGAGTGTGTTGTGTGCACTCTGTTGCTTCTTGAGCTCTTCTATCCCATTGTTTGTAGTGGAGGATTGTTTGGACCTTTCATCAGGTATGCTTTGATTTTTTATTTTTCATTGAATTAACCCTGGAAAGAAGGAAAAAAGGAGGTGGGGGAACCTTATCCCATACAAAGAGAGAAATGAAAGAGATAGGGGGAAAAACAGGCAGAGAATTAAAGAAACTATAAGGTTTGATCCAGGGAGAGGGAGAGAGAGAGAATAGAGTAAAAATGCCTGTTTAACAGACGACCAGAAGAGAGATAGAAAAGATCTATATATGTACATATGTACATCTATATATATACATATGTGCTTATATGTGTGTGTGTGTTAAGAATTGACCAAAAATCTAATCAGAAACTATGAGCCTGATTCCAAAGAGAGGAAAAACGAAAAAAACAGGAGGATAGAAACAAAAAGAAGAGAAAGAAGAAAAGAGAAAAACAAAAAGAAGAGAAAGAAGAAAAGAGACTGACCTACAAAACCTCAGGACAGTTGTCTGTTGGTGTCTGGGACTGGTGGCTGTGCTAGTCTGGAGGAGAGCTGTTCGATCAGTGTCAGTCCCAGTCCAGGAGATAAGCAGTTACCACACACGGAGAGGCAAGGCTTGGGGTAAGGGGGCCCTGCTTCCACTGGGGGCTGCCACCCTGTTCCCTGAAGCCTCACCCTGTTGGTGATGGGGAGAAAAATGGCAACACCCCAGTCACTCCTCTCCTGACCAGGTGTCTCAAACCACACTGCTCAGGCAGCTCTCACTGAGTAGCACGGGCAAGTGGCTTGCCCTGTTGCACAGTTTCCTGTGCCTCCCAGGTGCTTGGGTGGGATTCAGAACCTGATATCTTAAAGGATTCCACACTGGAGGGACCAGGTTCTGATGTAGTGACACTCTACCCTGCTGATATGGCCTGTGCCTGTAGGTTCTTTAGGGCTTAGGGTGGCAAAATACCTGTATCTTCTTCCCACAGCACTCAAGGGAAGTACTCAGTTCTCTCCCAGTGTGCCCCTGAGATCGTTATCACACCCTGGAGCTGGCTCCCCTCTGCCACCCAGGCCCGGGCACACCGCAGTGACCCCGGCCCATGTTTGCTCCTTGTTTCCACTAATACTTAATTTGGGAGGTTATTTTATTTTTAAAATCATTCTATTTTACTTTAGCTGGTCATTATCTCAAAATAGTTTCATTTTGTTTTTCCCTGGTAGCACATTTTCATATGCTTATATGATTTGGACATTTGGATATCTTCTTAGTGAAATGTCTCTTCAGGTATTTTTTAATTGGGTTCTTTGTCTTTTTCTTATCGACTTGATTTGTTTTATATTCATACATGTACAAAATACATGTGTGTGTGTATACATACACATTTAGTTTTTGTAAATATAATTTGTAATGATACATATGAGTTTATTGAAATAAAAGTTTTAAAGTCCTTAACAGAATTAGTTAGCATTTACTGAGTGCATAATGACTGATGACACAGGTAGTTGTTGAGCATTGACTGTTCCAGACATTGTGGTAGCTGCTGAGAATATAGGAGTGAAGCCCATAAATACAATTCTGATCTCATGGAGCATAGAATGATAGACCATAAACAAAACAAGTCAATATTTAATTGCAATATGTACCTAAAAAATGTATAGTCTGCTCTTAGAGTGAGTAAAAGCTAATGCATCCTAATCAAGGAGGTCAGAAGAATCCTAAAGAAGCACCATTGAAGTTGAGACTTTAACTGTGTCAATGAAAAACATGGAACAGCACTCAAATTTTTGTTATCTGATGGAGGAAGCAGGCATTTAACACGTAATTACAATATTGTTAAAGGTTATGAATATGGTGCATTAACACCAAAATATATATAATATATATATATATATATTGGGCACTGGGCTCAAGTACCATATTGTGAATGAACCTGATGAAGTTTGTGATACAAACTGTCTACAACTAGATCGCCAGGTATACCAAATAGATTATGTTAAAGCAATGTTAACTGACATAAATGTTAGTGAAATAGATTATTTACTTTAGCATTTTAAGATACATTTACATGTTTGTGTCTATGGCACCAGTAGTTTTTGAACCAGTATAGCATTCTTATATTTAAGAGCCCTTATTTGAAATTCATCACCGCCCTCCCAAACAAAATTTGCATGTATACAAACCTACAAGATGAATTAGGGTGTGAATTAATCAGCTGGGTAATGCACAACAATTACTTTTTTTCACACAACGATAGATCATCAAAACCAGCCTCAGATTTGCCTTCTGATGTCTAACATGATTAATTGTATTTTTTATAACTTGAAAAGGCAAACTATCTGCTATTATGCAGATTGACATTATTGGAGTTTAAAGGCTGTGCTCTTTCCTTCATTTGGAAATTTTTAAAAAATTCTATAATGCCAGTTGAGAGGCCTTCCCTCCCTGCTCAGCTTTATTTTACATCTGAAAGAATGCTGATTTTTGGAAGCAATAGTTTCATTATGTAATATTTCAAATCATAAATTAATCATTTCATCAGTTGCTAGAATAGAATTAATGCTATATGAAGAGAATTTTGTTCAAAATGGGTAGAATTTCAGTTTAATATTTGAAAATACCAAATGGTTTTATAATACCTTGAAGAATGTTTTTGTCCTAAGCTTATGTAATAATAATGGGGGAAATATAAATAAAATACGCTTTCTCCATTTTATGTCTGTTCTTCGATTTAAACCAGTAAAGTATAACAAGCATATAACACAGTGATGACTTCTTTGATTTCTTCTGTTTCCTGTGCACTTTACTTGAATTTTGAAAGCTGCCTCTACTATTTAAAGGAAGGATATATAACATCCATTTTTTGTTTATAAATTGTTTTTATTACTCAATGCCAGATAATTTCTTATGATGCCAAAAATTGGTGTTAATGTTTTATATAAGCTTTGCTTGAGTTAGCTACAAATGATGAATAAGCATGTGGCAACCTTCTTCAGGAAAATTGATTTGAATAAAAGTGTCTTTCTACCTACCATATCTGGGCCTTAATCACTCATAAATAAGAGAAAGTGGCTGCAGGGAGTCACAAGCAGATTGCTTTAAATTCTCATTTCAGCAGCCAGAGGGACAGACAGCTTGAAGTGTTAGACCAGAAGACATCACTGAGGCAGAAATGTTGGAAGGTGGTAAGTACCCCTCCCACAGAAAGTAGACAATGAAACTGCTTAATATCCAGTTCAGGCTAATATGCGTAGTATAAAGAGTTAAGCATATTAAAGAATTCAAAAGGGAGAAGAATTAGGAATGAGGACCTCTTAATTTAATGAAACAAGATTACTGTTTTTTAATCATAATAGATGGACATTGAGTAAAACACCAAAAAACACCTGTCCCTGCAACTAGCAAAATGCTTCTGTAGCCAGAAAAAAAAGGCAAATGATGTATAAGTCAGAGGGACTCAAGAAATGATAAGAGTAGATCTCAGTTGTAGAAAGATTATTTAAGATAAATAGTCATTTCATAATCTAAATACACAGAAGTGTTACCATTTTTTTTTTTTTTGGTAAAAACACTTGGAGACCATATGCAGAATAGTTACAGGCAGGGACTGTGACATTCACCTACTGGTATCCAAATCTATGGTTTTCCATATATAGTCCTGTGCTGTTAGCTAATACAAACAGTAACTTATTAGCAATTATTTTTCTTGTTTAAATAAGGACCATGGTGTCTAAGTTATGTGTATCATATGTCTACTTTTATAGTATGTTCAACCCAGATTCTGACAAGTGGTAGGCATTAAGTAGATATTTTTTAGTGAATGAATAGATGAATAATATTATGAAAATTTTTAAATTTTTCAAATTCAAGTAAGTAATCCTTTAATATAGGATACCATTCCAGGTTTGCTTCCATTGTATGTATGGACTGCATCCCATAAATAAGTTTACCTTCAATTTTCCTTGGAGACATTTTTGGACTGTTATTTTTTGAACTGTTACTTTTTGCTATTATTCATTAGAAAACTCTCATTTCCTCTCAGTCTTGTCTTAAAATTCCATTAATTCTTAAATTAAAAATATTACGTACTCTTTCAACCATAACTAAACACTCATTTAAATAATGGAAGTAATCAAACTAAGATTGCAATATAAAAGCACTTTTAAATACAGTAGTATTTCCTCCCTTCATATTGATTCTACTCTTTTTTAAGCAACATAGTGATGGTCTCACATATCTCATGAATGTAGTCTTTCTTGTTTGTTAGTCTGTGATTGTTGTGGGCATTTACTTCCTTAGTGTTTATTGCCCAATGATACCATGGATATTTTTTCAAGTATTTATTTGTCTTTTTTTTTTTTATGATCCAATGGCTTTTATTTTATTTTTAAAATAGTTTATTGTCATGTTGGTTTCCATATAACACCCAGTGCTCATCCCAACAAGTGCCCTCCTCCATGCCTATCATCCCCCTTCCCTCCCCCGCAATACCCATCAGTCCTCAGTTCTCAACATTCAAGAGTCTCTCATGGTTTGCCTCCCTCCCTCTCCCCCCTTTTTTCCCCTTCTTCTCCCCCACGGTCCTCCATTAAGTTCCTCCTAATCCTCCTATACATGCAAACATATGGTAGCTATCCTCCTCTGCCTGACTTATTTCACTCAGCATAACACCCTCAAGGTTCATCCATGTTGCTACACATGGCCAGATGTCATTGTTTCTCATTGCCATGTGTAGTATTCCATGGTATAGATAAACCACATCTTGATCCATTCGTCCGTGGATGGACACTTAGGCTCTTTCCACGTTTTAGCTATTGTGGAGAGTGCTGCTATGAACATTGGGGTACATGTGCTCCTATGCATCAGCATTTCTGTATCCCTTGGGTAAATTCCTAGCAGTGCTATTGCTGGGTCCTAGGGGAGTTCTGTTGTTAGTTTTTTGAGGAACCTCCACACTGTTTTCCAGAGGGGCTGCACTAGTTTACATTTCCGCTAACTGTGTAGGAGGGTGCCCGTTTCTCCACATCCTCGCCAGCATCTAGAGTCCTCTGATTTGCTCATTTTAGCCACTCTGACTGGCGTGAGGTGGTATCTCAGTGTGGTTTTGATTTGTATTTCCCTGATGAGGAGGGATGCTGAGCATCGTTTCATGTATCTGTTGGCCATCTGGATGCCCTCTTTGGAGAAGTGTCTGTTCACATCTTCTGCCCATTTCTTCACTGGGTTGTTTGTTTTTTGGGTGTGGAGTTTCGTGAGTTCCTTATAGATTCTGGATATTAACCCTTTATCTGATATGTCATTTGCAACTATCTTTTCCCATTCCGTCAGTTGTCTATCATTTTTGTGGATTGTTTCCTTTGCTGTGCAGAACCTTTTAATCTTGATGAGGTCCCAATCATTTATTTTTGCTCTTGATTCCCTTCCTTTTGGGGATGTGTCAAGTAAGAAATTGCTGCGGTTGATGTCAAGAGGTTGTTTCCTGCTTTTTCTCTAGGGATTTGATAGTTTCCTGACTCATGTTCAGGTCCTTTATCCATTTTGAGTTTATTTTGGTGTATGGTGTGAGAAATTGATCTAGTTTCATTCTTTTGCATGTTGCTGTCCAGTTCTCCCAGCACCATCATTTAAAGAGGCTGTCTGTTTTCCATTGGATACTTTTTCCTGCTTTGTCAAAGATTAGTTGGCTGTACATTTGTGGGTCCACTTCTGAGTTCTCAATTCTATTCCATTGATCTATGTGTCTGTTGTTGTGCCAATACCATACTGTCTTGATGATGACAGCTTTGTAGTAGAGGCTAAAGTCTGGGATGGTGATGCCTCCTGTTTTGGTTTTCTTCTTCAATATTACTTTGGCTGTTCGGGGTCTTTTGTGGTTCTATACAAATTTTTGGATAGTTTGTTCTAGTTTTGAGAAGTATGCTGGTGCAATTTTGATTGGAATTGCACTGAATGTGTAGAGTGCCTTAGGTAGTAATGACATCTTAACTATATTTATTCTTCCTATCCATGAGCATGGAATGTTTTTCCATTTCTTTGTGTCTTCTTCAATTTCCTTCATAAGTTTTCTATAGTTTCCATCATACAGATCTCTTGTATCCTTGGTTAGGTTTATTCCTAGGTATTTAATGTTTTTTTGTACAATTGTGAATGGGAGCAGTTTCTTGATTTCTCTTTCTGTTGCTTCATTGTTGGTGTATAAAAATGCAACTGATTTCTGTACGTGGATTTTGTACCCTGCAACTTGGCTGAATTCTTGGATCAGTTCTAGTAGGCTTCTGGTGGAGTCTGCTGGGCTTTCTATGTAGAGTATCATGTCTTCTGTGAAAAGTGAAAGTTTGACTTCTTCTTTGACAATTTTGATGCCTTTTATTTCCTTTTACTGTCGATGGCTGATGCTAGGACTTCCAGCACTATGTTAAACAACAGTGATGAGAGTGGACATCCCTGTCATGTCCCTGATCTCAGGGGGAAAGCTCTCAGTTTTTCCCCGTTGAGGATGATGTTAGCTGAGGGCTTCTCATAGATGGAATTTATTTGTCTTCTACTTTGTCCTGTAAGTTTCAGCAGAGTAGAAATCTTGGTGTTGTTCACTAATATGAACTAGTGAACTGAGTGCTTATAAAAGAGCCTGCAAATAGGCAACATACAACAAATCTTTGTTGGGGAAAAAGTGATTTGAGTTCTTCTTTCATAGAACTCTCAATTCATCTCTTTTTCTCTCAAAAGTGAATAAACATTAAACAAATTAAAAAAAAAAAAAAAGACTGGCTGGGTGGCTCAGTCAGTTAAGCATCTGAGTTCAGCTCAGGGCATTATCTCACGGCTCGTGGTTTTGAGCCCTGTGTTGGGCTCTGTGCTGTCAGCTCAGAGCCTGGAGACTGCTTCAGATTCTGTGTCTCTGTCTCAAAAATAAATAAACATTAAAAAAAATTAAAGTTTTCAAATCATAATCAGTGAGATCTCTGAATCCAGTTAGATGCTGATATATTGTCACACTATATTTGCAACAGGGACCTGTGTATATCCCACACTACTACTGCTGTTAAGAAGTAATTCTTGGGGTAATCCTTCTTACTTTTTTTTTTTTAACAGAAGTCCTGTTAAAGAACTTTTCAAATCATAATCTGAATGAGATCCTCGAATCCAGTTAGATGCTGATATATTGTCACACTGTATTTGCAACAGGGACCTGTTTATATCCCACATTACTACTGTTGTTAAGAAGTAATTCTTTCTTGGGGTAATCCTTCTTTTTTTTCTTTTAGCAGAAGTCCAGAGCTGAACATTATAACATCATAAAACCAGTAAATTCTAGGAATAAAGTAGGCTCTGGTTTTATGCAGTATTTTTTCTTTTGTTTTTAATCTTCAAATCTGTGGTGGGAGTCATTCATATTACTATTTTTTAATGCAGAATTCTTTTCATGAGTTTTTGTCAGTTGAGGTACTCACAATACATTCTAATTCATCAAAATTTTACTAAACATAATGCAGGAATGATATAGGTGTCCTATTTTGCAGTTTTAAAGTAATTCAAGAAAATATTGGTGAATATTTAGGACTCTGTCTTTAAAGAGGGAATCAGAGGTGTCAGGGTTGTGGTGCGGTGATTGCTGACCCTTTAGCCTCATTAATGTATATATAATTAAAAGGTGATAATTGTGCTCTTTACTGTAATTGAGGTAGAAGTGGATTGTGAGTAAACTTTGCCTTTTATGAAGAGATGAACAAGAAAGTCAGGAAGTGTATAATCGAGGATGCCATGTAGGTTATTGATCTGATATTCAATTCATACAGTTTTATGAACAACTTTAAATCTTTGTGCCCTCTCAATTAACTGTGGATCATAGGTATTGACTGACAGGAAATTTAGAGTTATTTAAAAATCTATGGCTCTTTATTGAAATTCTAGACTGTTGTCATTTCAAATATACAAACAAAAAGCAGGGTGTTCTGAAGCTCCAAAAATATATTTACCATAGACTATAAACCTCTTTGTTTCAGCTAGCATCTTTCTCCATACCAGAATACTCTTTGAAACTTTGAAAATGTCAATCTCATTTATGTGTTTTCAAACACTCTTTTATCTTAGAACTTTTGATATCACTTAGCTTTTCTTCCTCGGAGGATTATAGTGGCTAATAAGTTAATTTTATGCCTATGCCATACTATATTAGCAGTAGGCCAAATCCTCTAAAGTTAGGCAATTTAAAAATGGTATCATTTGTTGAACATTACATTGAATCCATTAAGGGGCCATTTAATAAATGATGTTTTAAAAGTGCTGACAATATTTAGGGGTGCCTGGGTGGCTCAGTTGGTTAAATGTCTGAATCTTGATCTTGGCTCAGGTTGTGATCTCAGGGTCCTGATGTTAAGCCCTATGTTGGGCTCCATGCCTAGCATGGAGCCTACTTAAGAAAAAAAAGGTCCTGACCTTTTTAAAAATGTTTTTTAATGAAATAGTGATCTAAAAAAATAGTCATTGTCTTTCTTTGGCTTTAAGCCAAATAAAATTTATGTACATATTCATCCTAATGTAAATATAATTCACAACTAAGATTAAATAATACATGATATCTTTAAGACTATTAATCTTCAAAATTCAAAATTATGTTTTTCAAATGTTTATACTTGTTTTACATTTAAGTGTTGGATTCTATCTTATTCTGTTGAGTGAATTAATATTTAGGAATTTAGAAATATTTTATGGATATTTCACATTTTATCTTTTGAATTGTTCTGACATAAATCTATATTTTTGTATGTGTGTTATCAGATCTCTTAACATCTCTGAAAAGTTTTAGCCTTGAGCTGGGGGTCATTTTCTTTTATATCATATTTTTATCTTGAGGCAATTCTTGGCTTTGCCAAGGATACCATAGACAAAAGAATCAAAACTCAGTTAAGCTCTTCTTTTTTCTTGTTCCTGAAGTTATTTTTTTGTACATTATTTTACATTTTATCTTTTGTGATTTCTTTTACAAAATGCACATATTGCTGCTAGCTGGCAATAGACTCTCTTCAGGGGTCTTTTGGTTTCTCATAAACTACTGTGGTAATTTATTGTGTGCTTTCATAACACATACATAAAATATTTTGAGATTTATATGTCTTCGTGTACTTGGCTTTGCTATAAAACATCTTTAACTTTTATGATTAGTTATTCCAGTGTACCTTGTAACATTCAATAGCCATGCATAAAACATCTGATGATTATACTGTTTGAAATCTAGCTTCAGAGATTGCAATTTAAATAATTAGGAAATTGGTGAAATATTTTTCTTGCATATCATGGATGTTTTTCCTCTCTAAACTACTAAAACAGATTTCTGTAAAGTATTGTAATTGGTGCCTCCCAGCACATACCAAGTGTCACTTTTGATGCTATTTTATACTATTAAAACAGATATAAGTTAGCCACTGTAATAAAATATTCTTATATGTAGATTGTGTGCAGTGCAGTGTTTGGTTTCATAGAATGAGACAAATGATATCGGTATATTGTCTGTTGGATCTGATGTACAATAAATCAGATGAAAGTTTAGCCCACATGCCATGCTGCAAAAAAAAAAAAAATGGTAATCAAATTTAGAAAGACTGGAGGTCACACAAAGTTGATTCTGTTTCAACCAAAACCCTGAATTTCCAATTCTTGATCTCATGACGTTGAACATGTTTATAAATCAAAATAGAGTGGCATGCTTCTGTTTTCCAAGAGAAGCCTACATATTTTTTTTATATTCCAAGTTACCAAAGGCAGTGGTTTTAGTCATTCAGACACTCATGCAATAAAGATTGAATGGGAAGAGTCAAACATGATATATTTAAAAAATGATAAGCACTTATTTAAGATATAATAGGAGTTAATATAATTTATATGAAAGCCAGCAATAATTTCTAGACAGAGATAATGTTTAATATTATTGGATTTAAACAATATTAGGCTACAGGGTGTATACCACCCCTCTACTTCAGAAATATACCCAATGATAGAAAGCTGGGTTAACGTCAGAAGGAAATATGTGGCTCAAAATATATTTTATGGGAATTATAGCTGTAAGCACTATGGTATAATATACTTCCAAAGAAAATGTTTTGTGTGTGTGAGTGTATTAGAATATTTTTCCACTTGTTTTTCTCTTTCTTATTCTACCTTTTAACTTGGCATACACTTGAATTCCCCAGGGAAGCCATCAGGTCCAGGGCTCTTATTTGTTGGGAGATTTTTGATCACTGATTCAATTTCTTCACTTGTTATGGATCTGTTCAGGTTTTCTATTTCTTCCCGTGTGAATTTTGGTAGTGAGTGTGTGTTTAGGAATTTGTCCATTTCTTCTAAGTTGTCCAATTTATTGGCATATAATTTTTCATAGTATTCCCTGATAATTGCTTGTATTTCTGAGGGGTTGGTTGTAATAAGTCCATTTTCATTCATAATTTTGTCTATTTGGGTGCTCTCTCTTTTCTTTTGGATAAGTCTGGCTAGAGGTTTGTCAATTTTGTTTACTTTTTCAAAAAACCAACTCTTGGTTTCATTGATCTGTTCAATTGTTTCTTTGGTCTCGATGTTGTTTATTTCTGCTCTAATTTTTACTATTTCTCTTCTTCTACTGTGTTTAGGGCGTTCTTGTTGCTCTGCCTCTAGTTCCTTTAGGTGAGCTGTTAGATTTTGGACTTGCGCTTTTTCTAATCTCTTGAAATAGGCCTGGAGAGCAATGTACTTTCCTCTTAGGACTGCCTTTGCCGCATCCCATAGATTTTGAATTGTTGTGTTTTCATTTTCATTTGCTTCCATATATTTTTTAATTTCATCTCTAATTGCCTGATTGGCCCATTCATTCTTTAGAAGGGTGTTCTTTAACCTCCATGTTTTTGGAAGTTTTCCAGACTTCTTCCTGTAATTGATTTCAAGTTTCAAAGCATTGTGATCTGACAGTGTGCATGGTATGATCTCTATTCTTTTATATTTCTTGAGGGCTGCTTTATGTCCCAGTATGTGATCTATCTTGGAGAATGTGCCATGCGCACTTGAGAAGAAAGTAAATTCCCTGGCCTCAGGATGTAAAGTTCTAAATATATCCGTCAGGTCCATCTGGTCCAATGTGTCTTTCAAGTCCATTATTTCTTTAGTGATTTTCTGTCTGGTTGACCTATCCATTGCTGTAAGCGGAGTATTAAAGTCCCCTGCTATTAGCACATTCTTATCTATAAGCTTGTTTCTGTTTGTGATTAATTGTTTTAGATATTTAGGTGCTCCCATATTCGGTGCATAGACATTTATGATTGTTAGTTCTTCCTGATGGATGGACCCTGTAATTATTATGTAGTGCCCTTCTTCATCTCTTGTGATTGTCTTTAATTTAAAGTCCAGTTTGTCTGATATAAGTATCGCTACTCCGGCTTTCTTTTGATTTCCTGTAGCATGATATATATTTCTCCATCCCCTTACTTTTAATCTGAAGGTATCTTCCCGTCTAAAATGAGTTTCTTGTAGACAGCATATAGATGGATTTTGTTTTTTAATCCATTCTGCTACCCTATATCTTTTGATTGGAGCATTCAGCCCATTTACATTCAGTGTTATTATTGAAATATGTGGGTTTAGAGTCTTTGTATCTTTTGTAGGGTTCATGTTTGTGGTGGTGTCTCTGGAATCTTTGTTCTTTGCAACCTTTTCTTCAGAGCATCCCCCTCAGGATTTCTTGTAGGGTTGGCTTAGTGGTGACAAATTCTTTCAATTTCTGTTTATTTGGAAAGGTTTTTATCTCTCCTTCTATTTTGAATGACAGGCTTGCTGGATAGAGGATTCTTGGCTGCATATTTTACTGTTCATCACATTGAAGATCTCTTGCCATTCCTTTCTGGCCTGCCACGTTTCAGTAGATAGGTCTGTCACCACTCTGATGGGTTTCCCTTGTATGTGAGGGCCCTTTTCTCCCTAGCTGCTTTCAAAATTCTCTTTGTCCTTGTATTTTGCCATTTTTACGATGATATGTCGTGCAGAAGATCGATTCAAGTTACGTCTGAGAGGAGTCCTCTGAGCCTCTTGTATTTCCACATTGACTTCCTTCCCCAGGTCGGGGAAGTTCTCTGCTATAATTTGTTCCAGGACTCCTTCAGCACCTTTCCCTCTCTCTTCCTCTTCTGGGATTCCTATGATACGGATATTGTTGCGTTTGACCGTATCGCTGAGCTCTCGAATTCTTCTTTCCTGTTCCTGGATCAGTTTGTCTCTTTTTTTGTCAGCTTCTTGTTTTTCTATAATGGTGTCTTCTAAATCACTTATTCTCCTTTCTGCCTCTTCAAGTCCGTGCATTGGAGGCCTCTAATTTATTATGTATCTCATTTATCGCATTTTTAATTCTTCATGCCTATTTTTATTTTCCATTCTGTCTGTAGCCATAGTTTCTTTGATGTCGCCTATGTTTTTTTCAAGCCCTGCTATTAATTTCACCATTATTATTCTAAAATCTTGTTCACTTATGCTGCTGATATCTGTTTTGAGCAGTTCATTAGCTGTCATTTCTTCTTGGAGTTTCTTTGGAGGAGAGCTCTTTCGTTTCGTCATTTTAGTTAGCTTTCCGGCTCTTGTTGGTTTTAAAGACCTGTTATGCTCTCTGTTTCTATGAGCACTGCTATATCCAAGAAACTCTTTGACTTTCCAGGGCCTATCCTTTCAGAGATTGTTTTTTGAATGGTATCCCTCGGTCACTCTTGTTGGGACCTTAGTTATTTTATTTTCCTATTCGTAGTGATATTTGGGACTCTTCACCTTGTGTACTCTAGCTTGTTTCTTGAGGTAGCCCTGGAAAAGAAAACAGACAGACAGACACACAGGGAGCAGGAGCACACAAACGCACAGGCTGATTCAACTAACATGCAAAGTGAGAGGGAAAACGAAAAAGTTAATAGAAAAGACGGAGGAGGGAGGGCGAATAATAGGGAGCATAAAATACATAAAAGGGTCAAAAAGGGGAAAAGAAAAGGAAAAAAGAAGAAAACTGATGGACAAAGAACGGTTTAAAGCATATACCTGGATTTCCCAGCTACAGTTAAATAGCCGTGTGTATGCAGTGCTGGTTGAAGAGCATAGAGAAAAGAGAGAAGGCAGGGTGAGACAAGGCAGATTTGGAAATAGAATGAACAGGCAGAAGGGATAAGAAACTTTTTTCAAAGAGGTAAAGGGTAGAATATGGTTGGATAGGTGAGAGAAGGATGCTGGAATTATCCAGAGAAACTATTTAGTCTAATTACTCCTGAGAGAAATAGTTGAAAAAGTCGGTAGGTGTAGAATTTACATTTACAGAATGGACTTGTGATTGTTTAAGCAAGCTGGCGACCAGAGTTAATCAGGTCAGTGTTTTGGGGGAAAAAGCGAGAAAAGAGAAAGAAGAAGAAAAAAAGAGAAAAGAAAGGGGGAAAAAAAGAAAGAAGAAAAAAAAAGGGAAAAAAGAAAAAAAAAAGGGAGGAGGGCACCTCTCAGGCAGGGATGGGCGTGGCGTGATCCGATGCCTCAGGCGGGGGTTCTGCCTTGGCGATTGTGGGAAGGAGAGTGACGGTGCTCCAGAGGAGAGTGACGGTGCTCCAGTCCCTTCTTGAACCCCGCGCTGCAGCTCGGTTTTGTTTTTTTTTTTTGGCATGTCGACTCCCCGTTCCGGGGACGCAGCCGAAGTTGGTTGCACTCTTCAACCCAGGCCAGTTCCAATCTCCAAATCCCAGCCCGCGCCCCGCTGAAGTTGCCTTAGACACAGCTTCCCAGACAACCCCCTCGGGCAATTCCAGGCCCCCTGCTGAGCTCTGGGGGCGGAGTCAGGATCGCTGCTTTCTTCTCTGGTCGGCTCTGGTGCACATGCGCGGGGGCTTGCCTGCAGCGTCCGCGTAGCCTGAGCCCGCTGGAGTGAGGAAAACCGGGTCTCTCTATGGCTCGTCACCCGAAACACGAACTCACAGGCAAATTTCCCAGTTTTTAGCTCTTTGCCTTCCCTCTCGAGTTCCAGCCAGCCAGGAGCGCGGACGCCTGGTGTCTGCGCGTCTCCTTCAGGGGTCCCAGCCGCCCTGGAGCTACAATGGCGGCAGGCGCGCCGCCGCTGGAGTGAGGAAAACCGGGTCTCTCTATGGCTCGTCACCCGAAACACGAACTCACAGGCAAATTTCCAGTTTTTAGCTTTTTGCCTTCCCTCTCGAGTTCCAGCCAGCCAGAGCGCGGACGCCCGGTGTCTGCGCGTCTCTTTCAGGGATCCCAGCCGCCCTGGAGCTACAATGGCGGCAGGCGCACCCGCTCCGCTTTAAAACCCAACCTCCAGGAGCGGCACAAAGAAGCAGTTTGTGTGCTCAGCCTCCCCCAGGACCAGTTGTCGCGAGGGGACCTGGTGTGCAGATATTTGGCAAGTACGGTCTTTCTATGCACCGAGCGGAGATTTTTCTGTCTCGGACTCTCCCCTTTTCCCCTCTCACTCCCCGTAGAGGGTAGAGGGGGATCGCCTCCCACCCTGGAGGCTCCGATCCCGTGCTGATTTTACCTTCCCCGGATCGCACTCACGTTAGAAGGCTTTCTCAGTGGATTCTGCGTCCTTTTTTCTCCCAGTCTCTCAGGTTTTGTATGGTTTCCAATGGCTTCAGATCTTTTCTGTGTGATGTATGGGCGCGAGTGCAAGTACGGAGCTCCTTACTTCTCCGCCATCTTGCCTCCCTCCGACCGGCATACACTTGAAAAGGGAGGCTGTGTCCCGCTAGCTTCTCAGTTTCACATTACATGTTGTGAAGTTCCATGTGGTAGCCATGTTGGACATGTACTGCTGACATCTTAGTGTTCCCAAGCTTGTGAATATAAATTAGTGCCACTTTTAATATTTTTAATTTTTTTTTTCTTCTCAGGTCATTATGATATGATCATATATCCTTTTCCCTGTTTTCTTTTAGCTTAATATTTTCAGTAAACCTAGTATTACAATTGTTCCTGTTAACTTTCACCATTTGTCATCAGTTACCGATGAAAGAGAAAATTAGACTAATATCTAAAAGCTAAAATCACCATATAGTAATTTCAGATGGTCTCCCCCTAGGTCTTTGTTGCTTTCTGGGCTGAGTGGTGAATGTTGAGGTCCAGGTGGGATGCTAGGTCAGTGTTTTAGTTGCTTTGTTCCATGCCATCAGGAACAAATGAACAGACATCTCTTAGTTGGGTTGGGGTTCTATTAAGTGTAAGGATTGTATTAGTAAAACCATTTCTGCATTGTGATAGGTAGAATTCTAAGATGTTGCCCAAGATTCTACATACACTTTTAAGTTCCATGGCTGCATGATGGGATATTATTTCTGTGATTAGGCTGTGTTATATACCATGCTACGTTTTAGAAGACAATCTAGGTGGGCCAAACTAATTCACAAGAGCTGTTTAAAAGCAGTGAATTTTCCCTTGCTGGTCATAGAAAGAGAAAATAAAAAGATTTTAAGTATGAAAAGGCTTCAACACAAGGAAGTTTTCCATTGCTGAGATATGGAGTGGTCCACATGGCAAGGATCTGAGAGTGGTGCTGAGAAGCTGAGAGCATTCACAGTCCAGAGCTGGCAAGCCTCCACCCACAGAAACAAATACTTCCACCACCCTGAGCAACTTTAGAAGTCCATCTTTCTCTAGTGCCGAATGATAATGTAACAGGCTGATACATTGGTTTTAGCCTATACAGTCCTCAGAACAGAGGATCCAGCTAAACTGGGCCATATTATTGACACACAGAACCTGAGGTGATAAATATGAATGTTTTAAGATGCTACATTTGTCCCACCAATTAAGAAAACAAAATCTAATAGCAGGCAGCAAGTGACTCCTCTTTATCAAGATTCCTGTTAGAGCTTTCATTGCCCCTGATTGTATGGTCAGACAGAGCCACACTAGTCCATAGGACTGATTTTGATAATTTTTAAAGTCAAAACAAATAGAAAAGACCACGAAGTCTTCTCAAAGAGGAATACTGAACACATTAAATTTGAATATATTAAATAGATACACAGAAAAGGACTCTACCAGCCTTTGCCTGCCTTACAGTCTAATGGCAAAACCCCATACCACCTCATATACAGTGGTTGGGGTTTTGCATTGCATTTGTGTCATGAAAGGGTCTAACTAAAGAGGGCCCAGAAGGCAGATATTGATTGTAAATTTGATAGCGGTAGATTTTTTAGCTTCAAATTAATCATAAGGTTTTCTGTTGTTTTGATTTCTTGTATCAGTTTTGGAAAATTAGAAGACGTCTTTTCAAATATTGCTCATGTCCCCCTTCATTTCTCTCCATCTGGTACTACACTTTTTTCCAAGATGCTTGCAGTATACCTCCTACATCTCTTAATCTCACTCTTATATTTTTATATCATTTTTGTTGGTCTTTCTGAGTTCATTCTGATTATGTTCTTCCATACAATTTTGTTTATCTATGTCTATATTTCAGAGCTTCATTATTTGGCTTCTCAATGAATCCATTTTTATTCTGTTTTTTTCTCTTATGTTTGTATAAACTTGTTTTCACATGTACATGCTTTTCTTTTTAACTAAATGCCAACTTTTATGAATACATGAGAGTGTAGAAGGGTATTATCCCCCTCAAGAGAAGATTTACTTTTTATTCTGTAATAAACCTGGATAACTGTAATACAGTTACAGAGATTGAAGTGATTCAAAGCTGGATGTGCATCCTGTATGAACATATCTGATTTTGGTTAACCTTTTAGCTATAGTATTGTTTGCTGGAGTCTAAACTCGAAACCTGGGTAGAAATATGACCAAGATATTAACATATTTTTTTTCTTAACACACAACCCTCTACTTTGTTCCTCTTAGACTTTAATCCCTTAGGGATATCAGTCCCTCAAAATCTCTGATTCTTACTCTGTCAGTTCTTTTTCTGAACTATTAGAGAATCCTGGGAGAAATACATTACACATCTTATTTCATGTTTCTGGCTTTCTTCATACTTCTAGATTGGAACTTGATATATATGTTTTTAATCTTTTTACAGATCTTCTAGTATGTTGTCAATAAGATGGTTTTCTGCATTATTTATTTATTTATTAAAAATTTTAAAATGTTTTATTCATTTCTGAGAGAGAGAGACAGACTTTTTTTTTTCAAAGTTTATTTATTTTGATAGAGACAGAATGAACAGGGGAGGTGCAGAGAGAGAAGGGGAGCAGGAGAGTCCCAAGGAGGTCCAAAGCTGTCAGCACAGAGCCTAATGGGGGTCAGGCCCACAAATGTACATTCCAATGCACACTGGAATTTAAATGTATATTGATATGTTTATGTTGAACACCTTGAATAACGTAGGAACATTAAAAGTGGTTTTCCTTATTATTTTAGTGTTGGTCCCTAAGAGCTAATAGGAGCTTTCTGTTTTGTTTTGTTTTTAGCTAGATCTTGGCTAGAGGCCGGAGTGTTTTTCAAAACTATAGGTCTCTGGTTGTGTGTGTGCACATACATATAATTGCTCTCTAGAAAATTATAGTACAGTTTTATTTGATAATACTATGTGTAAAAATCATTGCCCTGAAATAGAACCTTCCTAGTCACTCACAAAATCCATTAGGTGAGCAACATTTTATTTCCAGAATATAATCTATACCTAAAAACTGTCATGAACATGCTGTCTTTTGTAAATGACATGCATGATAGCATAGCATCATAGTTCAGAAGAGGTAGATTCTCAGTTTTAATATTTAGGTCATTTTGGGCTTAGGGAATATATGAAATTTGCATAGACCTAGCCATTCAGAAAAAAAAAAAATTCTCGTCTTAGGAACAGATAAGAAATGAATCATTATTATATTTTAGGTAATTTTGAATTAACTCCCTCTTTTCCTGAAAAAGATAAACTTTGGATCCTTAGGAATTAATTATATTCCTTTAATGTACAGTCCAGACTGATACCTTCTCTCTCCAAAACATCTTCCAAACTAAGTGCTTTTAATCAGAACATGAACTGAATGCAGTATATAAACTAATGCATCAGTACAAATATATCATTCATGGAAAATCAAATAATGGTAGAACTAAAGATGGAGTTTTGGGATGCTCTAAACTTAGAAATTAAGGCATTCACATTATAGTATCTAATCATCATTGTTATTGGCATTATGTATGTCTTGAAATTTATAGTTTATAGAATATTATTTCCTCCAATTTCATGCTATTTTATTAAAGAACATTAATTAGGTCTCAAAACTTTTCAACGTGTCTGGAAAATATTAGATAAACTCTTATCGGGATTCATGTTTACTTCTTTTTTTGTTTTGTTTTGTTTTTCCTTTTTTTTTCCATTATCATTTGGCAGCTCTTCCTAGAAATGTTTCTATGAAAATGAATAACTATAAAATAAACATTTGTATGAATTAAAAATAGTTATATTTGATTATCAGTGACTTCTGTTAAGACTAAAAAATAAACTAGTGTGAACTGACTTTATTTTGAGAAATACTTGTTTTCATAGACACATGCTATCCTGTGAACTTTGATCATCAATGTTAAAACATTACCTGTAGTATCTCTAGTCTCAAAAGAATATGCCATTATAAAAATAATAATAAAAATGAAGTTCTGATGGTGCTTTGTTACATATTCATGTTCATGCCAAGAAAATTAAACTTGAGGGTAGAAATACATACAGAAAGAAATGAACTCAATCAACCATAAAACGAGAGTTTTGAAATTCCCAAAAGATGCAATGACATTACATTGCTTAGAAATATGAGTCATTGGAAAGGCAGGAAGTTTTTTGTTTTTTGTTTTTAAGAAGAAGTGTGTTCTGATTTTGTGTTATCTCAAAGTACAATTTTATAATATTTTATGCTTCATTATACCAAAACTCATTAAAATTTTTATATGTATAAAATTGGATAAATGTAAAACTAGGTGCCATTCTACCTAAGATAGGTATTTAAGCAAGAGGCAAAGAATTCTAAAACTTCTACTCATGACACCAGAAAGAGCTTTGCATTTTTATTTATTCATTAGTGCCCTCTTTAATAAAGATTTGTTGAACTCCCACACTTTGAAATAGACTCCATGGCGGGCAAGGAAGATTCAAAGAAACATGATATGTTAAATATATAATCTCAATGATCTGAAACCCTTGTCAAAAAATAGGCCATATAAAGAAGAGAAAACAATAGAAAACCCCGAATGCAATGCTGGAGGAGTTATTCATATGGCTTGTGTGAGAAGATCCCACCTATGGCTGCCAAGAAAATAGAGCTGTGACTAATAGAGCTGTGGCTTGAGAGGCTGATTAGAATTTACTTGACAAGAGAGCAAACCTTAGGAAAAATTAGAGTCTAGAGAAAGCATGTGCTTTCTCAACAAGCATGGTGGTGCTTTTGCTTAAGTACAATTAGAAAGAGGCAGGAAATCGGATCAAGATGATTTGTGGTCAGGAAGGGGTGTCTTTTATGACACATTAAGGATCATTGACTATTGACTGTGGACTGATAGGGCTTGTTTTTAATTCCCCAGGTAAAATATCAGGCATAAAGCAAATTCCCTGTTACAGTTTCATGCAATATAGAAACTGATACTTACTGAAGGGTTCTAAACCACTCAGTAACATGGGTTAATGGTCTATTCAGACAGATCATCCTAGAAATTATTATGGAGGATAACTTTGGGGAAAATAAGACAAAAGGCAGAAGGACTAGTTTATTGGAATATCCTAAGAATGGATATCAACCATGAAAATGTTAAAGTGGCTGTTACTACAACTGCAATTATTATTAGTGGTTACTTTTAATGTATGTCCTGTATATGCAAGGTACTGAGTTAATCAGTTCACATATTATCTCAGTTACAATGCTAAGAACAAATCTGTGAAAATGATATTTATATCCCCAGTGTTAGTCCACATTCTCCACAAAGCAGACACCAGAAGGGGACCAAATGTGCAAAGATGTTTCCCTGCAAAGAAATGTGAGAGAAGTATGTGAGAGAAAATGCTAAGGGATCCAGAGTAAGATGGGAAGTCTTCAGATTCTGATGTCAGTCTGGCCTACACTGGAGGAAAAGGGGATCGAAAGCTGGGTGGAAGTGATCTAGACTGCTGCAGGTTTTAAAGTAGCTTTGTCAAGACTGTCAGGTAATGCTGGAGCCAAAGTTGGCAGATATTGGTGTCCTCTCTGTCCCAGAAACAGATGTTGCTTAGTATCCCTGCCCCACTCTGGTGCTGGCTGAGAGCAGCCCACAGGAGGCATGGCCTCAGAGAAAACATGGCCATGGATTTCAGAGCATAGTGACTGAGACCCATGGTCAGTTACGATTCCCCTTGTTGAAGGTCTATGAAAACCATTTTTATAGCCAGAAATAGCTATATAATTTGTATAACCCAGTACACAATTTGAAAACTGGATGTTTGTTAAAAAATATTATTTACAATTTCAACATCATAACAGAGGGTTAAACCAAGTGTGGGGCTCTTCGATGCACAGGGTTATAGGAGACTGCACAGGTCATGTACCCATGAAGTCAGCTCTGCTTATATTAATACTTCTGCTTAGTATGAGAAAGTAAATGTTAAAAAGTTTTCTCAAGCATTGTTTACAATAGCCAAGCTATGAAAAAAGCCATCAGTGGATGAATGGATAAAGACACCCCCCCACACACACACGCACACAGATACACAATGGAATACTATTCAGCCATTAAAAAGTAAGTCTTGACCATAAAGGGCATGGGAATTTCTGAGGGGAGGAGGTTGGAAGTGTTAAATATCTTGATTGTTGTGCTGATTATATGGGTGTATACATTGGTCAAAACTCATTGAACTGTGTACTTTAAATGTAAATTAAATTATGCCTCAATAAAATTGATTTAAAAAAACAGAAAAACAAACAAGTCTTGCCATTTGCAAAGATGGACTTTGAGGACATTATGCTACATGAAATAAGTCAGAGAAAGACAAATACTGCAGGATATCACTTATATGTGAATTTTAAAAACACAAAACCAAAACTAAAACCGTCTCCTAGATACAGACAACAGATTGGCTGGAGGTGGGGAGTAGTGAGATGGAGGTAAAGATGGTCAAAAGTTATAAACTGCCAGTTCTAAAATAAGTCCTGGTATTATAATGTACAGTATAGTGACTATAATTAATAATAGTTATTCCATATTAGAAAATGGCTGAGAGTCTTAAAAGTCCCCACAAGAAAAAGTATTTTGTTAATTTGTTGTAATAGATATTAACTAAACTAATTGTGATCATTTCATAATATATACAAATATCACATCTTTATATTGTATACTTGAAACTGTTATGTTGTATGTCAATTAACTTCAATTAAAAATTTTTCAAGGGTAAATAACCAAGTGACAGTGGTGTCTTCTTACAAATGCACATGTGTATTCAAATATCATTTTCCTGCATATATATTAGCAATAGTTTGTGTTTTATAGGAGCTTTAGGTCCACAATAGAATTGAGAAGGTATAGCAATTTACAGTATCTTCCCTTCCCTCATACATGCATAGCCTATCCCATTAGTCACATTCCCCACCAGAGTGATATATTTCTTACAATTGATGAGTCTATATTGACACATCATTTTCACCCAAAGTCCCCAGTTTATATTAGGGTTCACTAAGGGTGTTGTACATTGTATGGGTTTGGACAAATGTAAAATAACACATATTCATCATTATGTCATCCTGTAGAGTGTTTTCATTGTCCCCACTGTGCTCTGCCTATTTATCCCACCCTGCCTTCAACCTCTGGCAACTGTTGATCTTTTTAACACGTCTGTAGTTTTGCCTTTTTCCAGAATGTCATATAGTTAGAACCATACAGTATGTAGCCTTTTCAAATAGATTCTTTCATTTATTTATTTTTTAATTTTTTAAAAAAAATTCAGAGAGAGAGAGAGACCGCGTGAACAGGGGAGTGTCAGAGATGGAGACACAGAATCTGAAACTGGCTCCAGGCTCTGAGCTGGCTTTCAGCACTGGTGGCTCAAACCCACCAGCTGTGAGATCATGACCTGAGCCGACATCCGATGTTTAACCAACTGAGCCACCCAGGTGGCCTGATTCTTTCATTTATAATATGGCTTTAAGTTTCTGTGTCTTTCCATGACTTGATAGCTTCTTTTGTTATTTCTTTCCTTCTTTCTTTCTTTCTTTCTGTCCTTCTCTTTCCTTTTCTTTCCTTTTCTCTTTTCCTTTCCTTTCCTTTCCTTTCCTTTCCTTTCCTTTCCTTTCCTTTCCTTTCCTTTCTTTTCTTTTCTTTTCTTTTCTTTTCTTTTCTTCTTCCTCACTCACTCTCTCTCCTTCCTTCCTGGCCGTCTTCCTTTCTTTCTTTCTTTCTTTCTTTCTTTCTTTCTTTCTTTCTTTCTTTCTTTCTTTCTTTCTTTCTTTTCTTTCTTTCCCTTCCTTCCTTCCTTCCTTCCTTCCTTCCTTCCTTCCTTCCTTCCTTCCTTCCTTCGAGAGAGAGAGGGAGGGAAAGAGAGGGAGAGAGAGAATCTTAAGCAGGCTCCTTGCCTACCACAGAGCCCAACATAGGCTTACATTCATGACCCTGAGATCATGACCTGAGCTGAAATCAAGAATCAGATGTTCAACTGACTGAGCCACCCATGTGCCCCTAATAGCTCATTTCTTTTTAACAATGAATAATACTCAATTATATGGATATATTAGAGTTTATTCATTCACCTATTGAAAGATATTTTGGTTGCTTCCATGTTTTAGCAATTATGACTAACGCTTCTACGAACATTAATGTGTAGATTTTTGTATGGCCATAAGTTTTCAACTCCTTTGGATAAACACCATGGTGCATGATTGCTCAGTCATAAGATAAAAGTATGTTTAGCTTTAAACGAAACTGCCAGATTGTCTTCTCCTGTGGCTGTTCTGTTTTATGTGTTTACCATTTACCAACAATGTATTTGTTAGCATTTTGTGTTGTTATTGTTCCAGATTTTGGCCATTCTAATAAGTGTGCAATAGTATCTCAATGTTGTTTTAATTAATTTGCATTTCTCTGGTAACACATGATGTGAAGCATCTTTTAATATGCTTATTTGTCATCTGCATCTCTCCTGTGGTAAGGTGTGTGTTTGGGTCTCTACCCCATGTCGTAATTGAGTTGTTTTTGTACTGTTGAATATTAAGAGTGTTTTGTATATTTTAGATAATAGTCCTTTATCAGGTGTGTCTTTTGCAAATACTTTCTCACAGTCTGTGACTTGTCTTTTCATTCTTATGACATTATCTTTTGCAGAGCACAATTTTTTAAATTTTAAAAGTACAGATTATCAATTATTTTTCTAATGGATTGAGGCATTGCTGTTTATATAAAGAGTAATTGCCATATTTAAAGTCATCTATGTTTTATTTAATATTATCTTCTAGGTAGTTTATGACTTTGCATTTTACATGTAGCTATAAGATCCATTTTTAGTTAATTGGGGCACCTGGGTGGCTTAGTCGGTTAAGCGTCCGACTTTCGCTTGGGTCATGATCTCGCGGTTCGTGGGTTCAAGCCCCGCGTCGGGCTCTGTGCTGACTGAGAGCTCAGAGCCTGGAGCCTGTTTCAGCCTGTGACTCCCTCTCTCTCTGACCCTCCCCTGCTCACGCTGTCTCTCTCTCTCTCTCCTAAAAATAAATAAAACATTAAAAAAAAAAAGATCCATTTTTAGTTAATTGAAGGATGTAAGGTCTGTGATGATGATGATGATAAGATATTTGCTTGTGAATATCTAGTTGTTCCAGCATCATTTGTTAAAGAGACTGTCTTTGCTATATTGTATTGTCTACTCATTGTCAAAATGAGTTGAATATACATATATAGGTCTATTTCTAGGCTTTCTATTCTGTTCCAATGATCTATTTGCCTATGCTTTCACCAATACTGCACTGCCTTGAAGTGGAACACTGCCTTTAGGGTAGGTCTTAAAGTTGAATATTGTCAGTCCTCTATTCTTCTCCTTCAGTACTGAGTGGGCTCCTGAGTCTTTTGCCTCTCCATATAAACTTTAGAGTCTGTTTGTTTATATCCACAAATAACTTGCTGGGATTTGGTTTGGGATTGCACTGAATCTGTCGATCAAGTAGGGAAGAAGTGACATCTTGACAATATTGATTCTCTCTATCCATGAACCATAGAATAAGGATTAGTTCTAAAAAGGTATGATAGATGGCAAAGTCCATAGGAATTGAAATTGGCTGAACTGATGAATAATGTGATAAGTTGAATGATTTTTTGGTAAAGAATGTGACCTGAGATTCTTGCTTAACATAAATTGGTACCTATAGCAGAGACAGATAATTCAGGAAGAGAAATAGGTTTGAGGCATAGATCCTGAGAACATTTTTGGACATGCTGATTTGGAAGTGCACTGGGACAGCTAATTGAAGATTTGAAGGACACAGCTGTGGACATGAATCAGAAGTTTGGGTGAGAAGCCTCTGCAGAAATGAAAAATGTGTATTGTCAGCACATTATCAGTTTATTGACCCATCTGAAATCAGTGATGCACAAACTCAAAGGTTTTATTTTTATCCAATTACTGCCTTTGAGAAAGAAAATAAGTAGCCCCCTCAGCTGTCAACTGACAGCTGACCTTGCAGTAACAGCTAGGCCACAGAATTCCTCTGCTGAACAAAACCATTTCACAGAACACCAATATCAGACAAGGTCATTCTGTGACAGTGACAGAGTGAGACAAAAACAAGACCCCTCTGTAGTCATGACTGAGCACAGATAAATACAACAACACTGTTCATACCACAAAAATGACCTAATGTCCCCCTCTCCAGGCTAACTTGAATGCCTACTTCTTTCCTATTGCTTTGTACTTTTGCCCTGTTCTGTATGCTCTCCTAGTTAAAAAGATACCCGATCACAGAACAGTTTATTCTAAATGACATTATACAATTCACCACAACACCATGGTGTTCTTGATGTACGAAGCATTTACTGGTGATGCACACTGCAACTTCATGGTCTTCATGGTGATGTCATTGCTGACAAGTCCTATTGTTTTGTCGGGTTTCAATAATATACTTCAATTGCTGTTACCTTTCCATTGGCCCAAAGCCAATTCCTTGGTGTACCAAAATGTAGGAACTTGAATTTTACTGATTTATGTCTTGTTCTTCTAACATCATGACTCCTTCATTGTTTACTCTCTCTGCTCAAATAGGCAGAAAAGTCAGATCAGCTGAGCTGTTCCATAAGAAGCAGAGTATAAGATGCCAATCTTCCTTTCTTGGCTCTTATCTCTAATTTCTGTGGGTTCTTTGACATCTCAAATTCCTGAGAATGAAGCTATCTTCTTTGATATTGTGATGGGAGGAAAATGTATGTTTTCACCATGTGGGGAAAGGAAGGGATAAAGGTATCAGCATCACACCTTAACTGTTCTCTACAGTGAAGTAGTCACTAGCCATATATGTCAATTTAAATTTATTCAAAATTAAATGCAATTAAAAATTCAATTTCTTGGTTCCACTAGCTATATTTCAAATTCTCAGTAGTCATTTGTGGCTAGTAGTACTGTATTAGATAGTTCATATATGGAATGTTTCCATCATTACAGAAAATTTTATTAGGCAGATTGTCCTAGAGAAGAAGACACAGACTGGTTGAATAGAATAGGATAGCAGAACAGATTCATTAGTTTTATTCATTTTCTATTGCTGTGTAACTCATTGCCACAAGTTAAGAACACATTTTATCCCACAGTTTTGTGTGGTTCAGGAGTCCAGGCATGGCTTATCTGGAGCTCTCCTCAGGATCTCACTGACTGTAGTCAAGATGTTTATCAAGCTGTGTACTCATCTAGAATTTAGGATCCTCTTTGAAGTTCATTCAGGTGGTTGGAAATTTCAATTTCTTGTAGTTACATCACTGAGGCTCCCAGTTTCTTTCCAGCTCTCATCCAAAGGCTGCTTTCAGCTCTTATAATCTACCTGCAGTCCCTTCCTCATGGTCCTATAGACAATTCACAACATAGCTACTCTGTTCTTCCAGGTAAGTAGAAGTACGTTTATCTGGCTCTTTGCTCTGTGAGCGTCCAGAGGAAATATTTCACTTTTAAAAGTTTAACCTGTCTAGGTCAGACCCAAAATACTCTTTTTTTTCCTCCATATAATATAATCAGTTATGGAAAAAATATCTCATATTTATAGGTTCCTTCCAAACTTAGTGGAATCATACAGGGTGTTTATGGAATCATACAGGAGTAAGTTATTTTAGAAGTCAGCTAAGATTATTGCCTACCACAATTAGTCTTTTAATTATTGAAGGGGTACCTTAATCCCAAAGCATCACTGCCTCCTTTATAATGTGGAATCATTAACATTTTATTTCAGGTTTAGAACCCATTTTTCAGATTCGTAATGGAAATCCTCTCTTCAGCATTTCTTACACAAAAATGGTTGAAATCAAGCAGAGAAATTGCCTAACATTAAAAGAACAGGAGGAAAGAAAAAATAATCGAGGAGGTCTGCAAATATTTAAGGAATGAATGGAGTTAGAGGAGCAAAGGAAAAGTAGCTGGGTAATCTGGAGAAATAGAAGATTTTTCTGTCATGTCAATGAAGCCAAAGGAATAAATTGTTAAGATAGGGGTGTCTGGGTGGCTCAGTCAATTGAGTGTCTGTCTCTTGATTTCAGCTCAGATCATGATCTCATGGTTTGTGGGATGGAGCCCTGCATTGAGCTCACATCACAGCCTGCTTGAGTTCTCTTTCTCTGTCTCTCTCTGCCCTTTCCCTGCTCATGTTCACATTCTCTCTCAAAATAATAAAAACAATAAAAGTAAAGAATAGTTAAGATATTTTTTAAAAAACTTTACAACACAAATATTGGAGAACTTTTGGATTTTAAGGAGAACCATTTATTTTTCAATGAGTTAGTGGCAAGTGCGATAGATTGATGGAGGCAAGGTTTATTAGAAAAGAATTAAGGACACATACACACGATGACTATTTGAATGATGATGGAGTATATAACATGGATTTTGGATTTTAAGGAGAACCATTTATGTTTCAATGAATTAGTGGTCAGTGCGATAGATTGATGGAGGCAAGGTTTATTAGAAAAGAATTAAGGACACATACACACGATGACTATTTGAATGACGATGGAGTATATAACATGGAAAATGAAGTAAAAATAGCTTATATTTGTTTTGTATTAAATTTTTACTGCTTATTATTTCTAATATGAGAAAGACAAGGTTATTTGTAGATATTAGGGAAGTAGCCATGAATAATTAAAAGGTTTGAAAACCTAAGAGAGAAAAAGGCCGAGTTGATAGAATAGGGAATCTGGAACAGAAGAATAAAAATAGAAAGAAGGATCAAAATATAAATAAAAAGCATCCTGCCCCACATCAGGGGAGGGCATAAAAAGGAAGATAGAAATACAAATAGAGACGTTTGTAAAATGAGTGGGCCAGATATCAAAGGAGAATGGATTAAATGTATCTAATTTTCTGAGTGAAACAAATTCAAAGAAACAGTGTCATTTGTTGGCACTAAGAGGTAATAGGCATTGAGTAAGAAAGTTTATTCACCTGACGAAAGTTGAGACCGTGTACTATAACCTTGAGGTAATCAAAGCCACATAAAGGAATGACAGAAGGGGTTGAGGAACAGTGGAAGCTGGGGGTCCAGCTTTTTATTGGCATCAGTTTACACAAGTATGTGACTTGCCACAGCAACAGTTAATCACATTATATATAATCACATTATATATAAAAATATATATAAAACTATAAAAAATAATGAAGCGCAAGTGTATTGAGAGAAGGCTTACATTTTGCTAGCTGAGGGTTGGATTTTGGAGAATAGGTAGATGACCCAAAGTGGGAATAACGAAGAAGACCAAGGGGAGAAGAGAGGCAAGACCAAGACTGGTAGACTGAGAGACAATATGGTTAGATTGTGTAAGAAAGAATCAGAAGAATTGGGCAAAAGTTGGATGTGAAGAGAAAACCTTGGATTTATCAAAAATAAGGGAATATTTAATTTTGTTACAGCAGTTTTCATTGAGGAATTTTATGTAATTTTATTTGTTCACCGTAGATGTGATCCTCAGCAAGTTCTTATTTTTAATTAAATAATAATCCCATTTTTTAAATATGCCTATAAAACATGAGGAATTACTAAACATCACTAATATGTTTGCAAAATAATTGAAGTAATGTGTAATTATCTGTTTTAGTAAGACCTTAAATATACAGAAGCAATGAGACAAAGCATGCAAAGATAATGGCACTTCTTTGCCAAATCAATATAAATAAAGAGTATGAAAAAAGTGCCATCTTGTGATGACATAAAGTGGGATTTTGACATGATGTACAGGTCCATGCTGTCAGTTTCTTTTACTGATGGTCAATCTGCAACCACTTTATGGGAAGGAGGAGCCCAGCAGTTTGAGTAAATTAGCAGGCATGGAAAATCACTAAGTGTTCTCTTTTCTCTATACAGTTAATGTCTTTTGAACATATAAACTTGTATTCTGTTTAGGATGATTATTACTGACTTACTGGAAACTCATAAAAATAGTGTATTTAGAAAATAGACACTACAGGGAAAAAAAACTATTAAGGTATGTTAAAAATAACAGATTATGATCCTAGGTTGACAGTATCACATTGAGAAAGCCTATTAATCCATTGTCTTAACAGACACTTTTAGCAAAATTTCTAATGAAAAGCAAAACAACCATATTTCATCTTGACTGTGGGAGCTCCATAAATGATAGTTATTTTGTATTTCAGTGAATTGGTGTCAAAGGACAACCACAGCAAAGAAATTATTTGGAAGAAAATCAAAATGAAATAATCTGGTCTCTTGAATAATGTAAGAATCTATTTCTGATATGAAAAGGAAGACCGCTCTTACCCAAAAGCCCATTAAGTTTAATTTTTGCCTGTTTGTTTTCTAAATCAAGATACACTTAACTTACTTTTGCATAATGAGGACACATTTTGTTTGCAGTTACAGTAAACCTCTGTCTTTATGCCAGTGCCACTAATTTTATAATAAAATATTATTTATTCTAGTGTCCCATATTTTATAAACACGTAATAAATCATGTGTTTAAAGTAAAATGCAACTGACAGATTTGCATTATATTCAATAGGATATATAGTGTTGACTTTTGAAATATGCAAAAATATGTATACAAATATTCTCTTCTTTCCTATGTATGTTTATTTAATGATAACAGAACATTTCTTAAGAATGGAATGAATGTAGCAAACAACTGAAATAAATCTGGTGCAGAATTATACAGTGTAGCACAATTGCTACAGGGTTTTTGACTAAAAGAAAAAAATAGTATATTTTAATTTGTTTTCTTGAAATGGCGTTTGTAGTGTTGTGATTTATAATGAGAAATAAATTTGGTTTCCCTCCCATTTCTGGTACTGAGCTCCTAAAACCCCTGGAAATTAAGTATATAGAGCAACAAAGGCATCCTTTCTTAGGTTACTGAGGTAACTTTTTGACCCTGCCTGAGAATGGGGGCTAGAGAACCAACCACTTGATCAGAGGGTTAGAATTTTCAGTCCACCCCATGATTTCCCTGGAGGAGAGAGGGGCTGGGTTGAATCCCCGATGGACAATGGTTTATCATTTCTGCCTGTGTAATGAGGCCTCCATAAATGCCCCAAAGGACAGGGTTGGAGCACTTCTGGGTTGGTGAACTTGTGGTGGGCCTAGGAGAGTGGTAAACCCAGAGTGCATGGAAGTTCCCAACCTTTCCCTATACTTTGCCCTAATATGTACATCTCTTCTATCTGGATGTTCCTGAGTTACATCCTTTTATAATAAATCAGTGATCGAGTAAATGAAATATTTCTCTAAGTTCTATTAAAGAAATGACCAAGTTATTTATATTTATAAATGGCAGTATTTATATTTGTTAGACAAAGAGGCAGTACATTTGTAAGGAACTGACAAAGAAAACAGGTATTTTGGAACATTAATTAGTAAAGAATTTTGGGTAGAATTTGGGCTGAGGTAGTAGTTTGGGGGAAAAATAACAAGGTTTGCTTTCTACAGCATTGTCAGCTTTAAGTTCTTATCTCTGATGATAAGGATGTCTTTTTACTTAGTACAGGGATGGTACCTTTCATATGGGATATTTATTTCCTGCTTTCAGGGGGACTGGCTGTTTGCCAAGTAACTTATTTAAAAATAATCAGTTTACCAAAGTGGTGCATTTTGAGGTGGCTGCCCTTGTGCCCTACAGAATTTCTGCTTTATAGCCAGTTGGTTAGAATTACAGGTATCAGTCCAGGCTTTTGACTGGTGTCTGAAGTAGGGGGAGTAGGAGTCTTGTAGAACTGAACTCATTCCTGTGGAATCTTAAGCTACCATGGGTGGATAGTGTCAGAATTGTTTGTTGGTGTGGGGGGGAAGCCCCTCCTCCATGTTGGACATTGAGGCCAAGAACCTAATTTAGCATTGTATTACAGTGTGACTAAATTTGAACTAAATAAGGTGTCCTTCGATGGGTTCAGTCAGTTGAACATCTAATTCTTTATTGTTTTTTATTTTTGAGGGCAGTACAGAGAGAGGGGGGGACAGGAGAGGTAGAGCCCAGTAGAGATCAGGACCTGAGATGAAGTTGGATCCTTAATCAACTGAGCTGCCTTGGCACTTTGAGAGTCTAATTCTTGATTTTGGCTTAGGTCATGACTCATGGTCCATGGGGCAGAGCCCTACATCAGGCTCTGTGCTGAGCCTGCTTTGGATTCTCTCTTTCCTTCTCCCTCTGCCCCTGCCCAGCTTGTGCTTGCTTTCTTTCTCTCTCTCTCAAAATAAATAAGTAAACTTAAAATAAAAATAATAATTGCACAATTAAGAAAGATTAACTGTATAAAAGTGTTACAATTTGATAATTACTAAAGTAGCTTAATTTACTAATTTTACTTTACTGCTTTAACTTAAGTCTCTAGTTCAACTCAGAAGACATTCATTTTCACCCACTTTTGATTTTGTTATAATATCATTACAGTAAATATCAAACTCATCCTTTTTCTTTTTTATTATAATCTTTAGACAGATTGAAGACGAAAAATTTTATCAAAATATCTCAACTTCCATCCTTCTCCATCCAAACAGTTCATGTAAACCCTTTCATTGGTTGCCATTTAGGATTTAAATACTATATCAAATCTGCATTTCTTTTTTTAAAAATTTTTAATGTTTATTTTTGAGAGAGAGAGAGACAGCACATGCAGGGTAGGAGGAGGGAGGAAGGAACAGAGGGAGAGACAGAGAGAGACAGAGACAGAGAGAGAGAAACAGGCTCCAGGCCCCTAGCTGTCAGCACAGAGCCTGATGCAGGGCTTGAATTTGCAAATTATGAGATCGTGACCTGAGCAAAGTCAGACACTTAACTGATTAAGCTAGCCAGGTACCCTCAAATCTGCATTTCTTGATAAATCACATTTTTAAATATTTTAACTATTCATTCTAGATAAAGGAAAATAGTGCCTCTCCATAGCTTCTTCCCACTGATTTCCTCCAATCCCCTAATTCTGTCATCTATATTTTTACTTTTAAATTCACAAAGTTTAAGTTTTTAAAATCTTTTCTTCTGTGCTACAGCTTATGCTTTTGTGATATCTATAGGTTGATCCTACCAATGTAAAACAAAATAAGTATTAATGTAAAATATTTCTCATAGTAGGTAGAGGTAGAATGACCCATAGAGAAAATGTATTCTAATACATTATTTCCATGGAATAAAGAATTCTACAGAATGAAGTGGACTTTGAATACAGGCTGCTTTTATGCATCAGTACAACAGAAGGCAGTCAATCTTCACATTGAACTAGACATCACACTCTGACTTCAGTGCATGTAATGCACCATTTAATACAACAGAAGATAAATAGAAGCTGAGCAAATATTTGTAAGCTAAAATTAAACAATGTACAAGAAAGATGTCATGATTTGAGAGCCTTTAAGGGCATAGAGTTTGTGATTCAAGACAGGATTTTAAAAATCAAAAACAAAACAAAACAAAAAAATCTAAAAATGACCCTTATATTTACTTTTCATTTCAGTGCAGTTAGTTACCAGACAACAGTCCCCATTCTGTCAGTGGGAGAGGTAAGCTTAGCTTCCCATAGAAGCAGAGATTGCTCCTTATTTTCTAAGGTAGAACTCTGATTAGCCATGGACTATATGTTACTATGTATTGGGCAACTGGCTTTCTCAGTCAATTACTGTGAACAGTTAAAACCCAAATCTGGTGAGAAATTTGTATATTATTTTCACTCTCACAAATTGTTCTTGTGTTATAGAACAATAGAGATTGCTATGGTCTGAATGTTTGAGTCCCCCTAAAATTCACACATTAATCCTAATGTGATCACCTGATCACCCAATATGATGGTGTTAGGAGATGGAGACTTTGGGAAGTTGAAAAGGTTTTAAAGGGTGGAGCCCTCATAGATGGAATTAGTGTTCTTATATGAGATCCCACGGAGCTTCCTAGCTCCTCAGACCATGTAAAGACACAGAGAAAAGATGGCAGCCCAGAAGAGGTCTCTCACCAGAACCCCACCCCTTAACCAGATGTTAGCTTTTTGCACAAAATGAATCATGTTGAAAGTAAGGAGCATTATAAAAGTTCCTCACCCATACTATATATGCCTCACTTACCTGGAGCACTTACAGATAATGTACTTTAGCAAACAATCTATTTAATAGATTAAGAATCATTGATGGATGTGGGGGGGAGGAGGGATGGGCATGGAGGAGGACACTTGTGGGGATGAGCACTGGGTGTTCTGTGGAAACTAATTTGACAATAAAATATTTGTAAAAAAAATAAAAAATAAAATAATCAAAAAAAAAGAATCATTGGCAATCAGTCAGAAACAGAGGCATACCATATGATTTCACTCATAGGTGGAATTTAAGAAATAAAACAAATGGTCAGTCATAGGAGAAAAAATGAGAGAAGGGCAAACCAAGAAACAGACTCTTACCTGTAGAAAACAAACTGATGGTTACCAGAGAGGAGGGTGGGGAATGGGTGAAATAGGTGATGAGAATTGAGTGCACTTGATCTGATGAGCACTGAGTATTGTATGGGAGTGTTGAACCACAGTATTGTACACCTAAACCTAATATTACACTACCTGTTAAGCTAACTGAAATTTAAATAAAAACTTAAAAAAATCATTAGCATACAACACATTGAGCTAACCGGGGGTATATAGCTCTGTACTAACTTAGATGTTTGGTTCTGATACCCTTCATTGTCATTGTGAAATTCATAGCTGTCTTTCACTAACAATTTTATTTTTTAAATTAGAATTTACTGTTTTTAATGTCAAATATTTCATATAAACACATAAATGAATAAGAATAAGAAAGCATCCACTTTTTTACCATTCACTTTAAGAAATGATACACGATAATATTTCCCTCTTTTTCTTAGCGATAACTACCATCAAGATACTTGGTGCTGTATCATTACTGTGCATTTCTATTAATATTTACCATGCAAATTTTTACTAAAAACATAGTATTTTGCATATTTTAGCAAATATCAATACCTTTAAAAATCTATAATAGCTCCTGAATCTTTCTTTCTTTATTGATATTTTTCAGTTTTGCCACAATTTGAGGTAAGTTTGAAACATGCTATTTCAATTCTCCTTCGGATTTTATTTATTTATATATATTTGCCTTTTATGTGTTCATAGAACTTGCATGACAGTTTTCCCATTGGTGGCACTTTTTATTAATAACCAAATTTATGGAAAATCTGGAAGTCATTATTTATGTTCATATGCTAGATGAGAAAATGAGGATTTCAGAAGCTCAACTAGTAAATGATGCAGTTGGGACTTGTGCTTAGAGATAACTCTGCTTAAAATATCTTGCACTTAACTGGTGTTCTGCAGTTTCTTAGTATATTATAGTTATTTATGAATCACTCTATCACTTTCTATGTCTTTTGAAGAGGGCTGGCATTTTAGACAACTTTGTATACCCCTGTTACATGTTGCCTTCTTTGAATACGTGTGTCACAATTGTTACTTCCTTTCCTGTTAATCACTTAAATGAATGGCCGCCTCATACTTTGTTGTTCAAAGGCCAAAGTAACTTAATTGTACTATTAATCACAACAGGACAGTCAAGTCACTCAGGAGTCCAACCTTGCTTGCTAATAGACGTAAATCTGCATTGTCTGATTTGAAGTGACAGATCCTATACGTCCTGCTGGGGTCTCAGTATTTGGAATGGGAGGAAAACTGTACAAACATTTTAAGACACTTTTATAAATTTCAGGGTAAAACACAAGAATCATCCTTTAAAAACAACAAGAAAAAAGCATAACAAAATCTTTATAGAAATAGACCATACACTGATTCTATGTGATTAAAACATCAGTTCAGAGTGCAGAAACACCACATCTAGACGCTGAGCGAAATTATTCAAAAGCCAAACCAGGAGAGTTTTAAAAGTCTGTCTTTTAGAGTAAGGGCTAGTTAAAGAATGAGGGAATATTAAGAAATGGTTAGTGTCTTTACCCAGCAAGATAACAGAATAGAAGGAAGCCCACATGTCTGAGATGTAAAGAAGAGTGAATAGAATCATGCCGAGGGATGGGTAATGGAAAATTTACGTAAGTAATTCTAACCAATACATAATGTAAAAATAATTATTTTATTTAGATCTAGAATATAATTTCTTGTGTATAATTGTATTGAAAATGTGGAAGGACATCATAAAAATTACTCTAAAGAAATACTCTTTTTAAATAATTGTACTTATAAGGATAAGAGTTCAGAGATTATATAACTTGCCTAATTCGACCAACTCTTAAATGGTGGATCAAGGATTTGAAGTGTAACTCATACTTACTAAATGAATTCTCCCTATGTAGCCATTTTTTCATTAGGTCAAATGCCTAATTGTGTATTACTCTAGACAATGACAATATATCTAGAGATAGCTAACTGTAGATATTTGACCAGAAAGTGATTAATTCACTGCACTTGAATCATTATGTATCCTTAATCTTAATTTAATGTCAGGGGCCATCCCAGAGATGACTTGCCAGTTCAATTTCCTGTGATATAATTATGGTACCCAGTAAACCTGCACTATATATGACTCTAATTTTAGTGCAAGCAAACTAGGATTGTTGCTACTTGAAGCTGTATTTATGAGAGACTGCATCTATGAATCCTTCTTCCTGATGTCTGGTTTGTCAGCAGCAACTCTCATAGCAGTATAAGCACCAAGATGTCTTTACATGGATGTTAAATTGATTAAACGGGGCCATTAGAGATGGTTCTAATACCTCAGCAGCCTACATAAGCAAAAACCAAAACCTAAGCCTGTAAGTGCTTCAAGGTTAAGAAATCAAAACCTAAGGACAATCAATCACGGTTGACTAGGTTTCTCAAATAAAGCAAATGCTTAGGCTATGGCCAAATCATTTCCTTGTTTTGCTTCTGCCTTTTTCTATAAAAGTCTTTTTTTTAGCTCTGGTGGGTGGAGGACTAATAACCACTCCTAGTTTGGCTTCACCCAATTTGAGTTGATTTTTGACCAAAGAAACTCTTAAAAATTTAATAGGCCTCATTTTATCTTTTAACAGGTGTTTTTGGCCAATGGAACTGATAGAAAATTAGGCTGTAGCCAATACTATAGTGAAAGTACTGGCATCTGTGTGACATACAAGCAGCCATGATTTTAATGACCCTAGTTCTTCCCTACATAGACATTGGTTATTCCTGTAACTAATAAGTTATTTTGGTACTATCAGATTTCTTTTCTCATACTGAGTAAATGTTGCTTTGAAGGAGAGAAATCAGAAAAAGGATTTATTTGAAAGGAAGAACTTCTGTCCCTGAGATGGAACCCTGATACTGATCTTGACATTCACCCTAACTCAAGTTATAAATAAACTCCTAGAAAGAACTTTAAACCACATCCTAAACAAACCTCCAGTCTCCCTCTCTCCCTAAACGTAAAGCGATAAAGGCTTCAGTGGCTGATATTCCATCTATCATATGGCCCTGAACAGTGACTTGTAGAATAAGTAATCTGATTATGTTAGGAGACATTGAAAGAGCAATGATTTTAAGCTGTGCCTATCATTAAAAATTTTTATTATGATGAAAATTAACAACTTAGTGACATTATTGAAACATACATACAATGTTTCAGTGAATTAGTTTTAAACTAATTATTACTGAGGATATCAAAATCACAAATATATGAATTAATGTATGGGTTTTTTAAAGTTTTTTAAAGTTTATTTATTTGGGAGAGAAGGTAGAAGAGAGAGAGAGAGACTCCGAGAAGGAAGGACAGAGAGAATCTCAAGCAGGCTCTGTGTTATTAGCATGGAGCCTAAGTCAGGGCTGGAACTAATGAACTATGACCTGAGCAGAAACTAAGAGTCAAATGCTTAACAGACTAAGCCACCCTGGCACCCCTCATACTGGGTTTTTAATAAGTAATTACAGTAATATTATTTAATATTCTGAGTTATTGTGAAAAATATCCTAAGTTCTTGAGCTGAATTCATTTTGTGAAGTATCTTGACTCTATAAACGAAGGGCATTGTCATCTGTATTAAGAGATAAATAAAGTAAAACAAAGAACTCAAGTTAGTTGCTGGAGGTTGACTGATTTTAAAGTGAGCAAAGACCCTTACATAGTTCCGGAAGTTTGAAAATCACTTGGAGGATGCTGGAAGCTATCGACTAATTCAAGGTATATTGCTTAAGAAGCAGCTTATGCCATTACATGAAAGCCGTATGTTCAGTGTGGTTCACATTTTTAAAGTTTGATTTGTATCAGTGGTTCTCAAATTTTAATACATATCAGAATCACTTGGAAGACTAATTAAAACAGAATTCTAGGCCTTAACTCGAGTTTTGGATTCAGTAGTTTTAGGATGGGAACCTAGAATTTGACTATTCTAACTTTCCATATGATGCTAACGCTTCTGGTCCAGGGACGACATTCTCAGAACCACTGGTTTTATTTATTCTTTTAAAATTTAGGTGAGTGTAAGAATCCTTATAGATCTTGTTTAACTTCCATGATGTGGTTTCTCCCCTATTCAGTCTCATTCTGCTTTGGGTGGCTCCAACAATTTGTGTGTGTGTGTGTGTGTGTGTGTGTGTGTGTGTGTGTGTGTGTGTGTGTGTTCAAACACCCAAAGTGATTTTTATGATGAAGTAAGATTGTGAAAACACATATAAACACCTGGGCTGGGGGTAAGGAGGAGAATAAATGGATGATTGGTTCTGATTGGCATAACGGTGGTTGTCTATAGCCACCTAAGTGCAGATGGTTAACATTTCTTGATGCCGACCCTTGAATAAATTGATCCATCCTCATTTTTCCCATAAGACTGCATTTCTGGTAGAACTGTGGCTTATTATTTAAGCTGCTTAAATAAAAAAAATGACTTAAGAATTCAGTCTTTGGACACTCAGCAATCAAAACAGCTGCTGTAACTCTTACTCATCCTGAAGACAGCAGGCTCCTGCTTGGAAGAGTGTGATTGAGTTTGATATTTTTAATTAGATATCTTCAGTTAGTAAACCAGAATTTGTATCAAGGGGAAGCATGTATATTTTTAGAGCAATTTGAATTCCAAGAGATTCTTTAGACACACATTAGCTACCATTGTTGCAATTGTTGTAAGAAGTCACACATCTTTCTTTCATACTAATAGAGCACCTTTGAAAAACATTGTAGTTCAATGCAACTGTATTGTCTCAGGCTTAAATATTAAGGTTATTACATGTTTTTCCACTTATGATTTGGATTGAAATAAGTTTATGGTGAATAAGGATCATTTTTGGAAATAATTCGAAGTTCAAATGTAAAATAATACTTGTGTAACTTGAAGGTATATTTTATTTTTTCTTTATATCTGAGAACTGAATGCCAACTGAGGAAGAAATTACTGCCCACAAACGCTCACAAAAGTACTGTGAGAGGACTTAAAATTGATTTTAGAAGATGTACAGATGACAAACTGGAAATAATGTGAAGTGTCATTAAGTATTTTTCTATCAAAAAATCTAAAAGTATTATGTTTTTTCTATTTTTTCTTAGAGGAAATTCTGAACCTAATGTTTCTAACAGCTAGTATGTAACTCCCATTTCTAGTCATTCCCATACTTCACAACCCACAGTTCCTGAGGCAACATCAAAGTGGACAAATAGTAAACCTAATCAGAAAGGACTAGAATACAGTGTTGCACAAGGCAAGCTAAGTGTGTTTTCTGTGTAAATGCATTTCCCTAGCTCCTACAGGAATAAGTACTTCTGAAATAATACCATTTTCTATGAAAAAAGTGTTAGTTTCTGAAGGAAATTCTTCATAATTCTGAGAAATGTCATTAAAATCAGCAAACACATTCATGTAAGGGTGAATATCCATTTGAAGCAAACAGCAGAATTGCAGAAAAAGTAGGGAAAAAATTTGAACACCTGATCAATTCAACTATATGACCCAAAACATTTTAAATACAAAGTATTTCATAGACATGCATGTTTCAGATGATAGAGGTGTGTATATATGTGTGTGTATATATACATATATATGTATATATGTATACATACACACCTCTACCACTTGAAACATGCATGTCTATGAAAAAAATATATATGCACGCCTCTACCACTTGAAACATATATATTTGTGTATGTATATATATATATGTATATGTGTGTGTTAATATTTTTTTTGAGAGAGGGAGGGAGCTGGGGAGAGGCAGAGAGAGGGAGAAACAGAATCCCAAGCAGGTTTCACCCTTCCAGTAGAGCCCCATGCAGGGCACTTAACTCACAAACCATGAGATCATGATCTGAGCTGAAATAAAGATTTGGCTGCTTAACTGGTTAAGCCAACCAGCTGCCCCTAGTATTTTTTTAAAATAATTATTTGTTTATTTTGAGAGAGAGAGCAAGCAAGCACACACTTGAGACAGTAAGCATGAGTGAGGAAGGGGCAGAGAGAGGAGCGAGAGTGTGCGCACATGCGTGCACGTACACACACACGCTCGCACACACACACGCACGCACACACGGGAGGGAGAGATGACCCGAAGCAGGCTCCACACTGTGAGCACAATATGGGGGTCGAACTCACGAACCTTGAGATCATGACCTGAGCAGAGACCAAGAGTTGAAAGTTTAACCAACTGAGACACCCAGGTGCACCTATTGCATATTTTCATATAATTTATTGAAACATAATTTTTGTCATCTACATAGTATAAAGTGAATACTGTTCATACCTTCAAGAATGTTTTATTGTAGGTATTTTATAGAAATGATGACAGTGCTTCTAGACATAGTATACAGGAATAGCTGTGGTATAGGCTTGGATTAGATGAAAAAAATGACTTCAAGGAGTAATTGAATTGATATGTAATAATGGTGTTATTGGCAAAAACACTGGACATAGTATAATTTGTATTCAGGCACTGCAGGACTACAGTTCCTCAGAGAGGTGAAACTCAGAAGGAAGGCCCTTGATTGCCCTATTTTCTGCCTATAGAAACCTACAGAGGGGTAGGATCTGAGCAGGGCCTAGTGGGCCTGCTGAGCTAAAGGAGGCAGAGAACAAAGTCTGGGTAGTTGCAGGTTGGGGTATTTTTTCTTCATATTACTAACAATAATTGGAGACATTTTTATTTTCATTTCTTCAGAGATTTTATTTTTATTTATTTTTTTAAAAATAGTTTATTGTCAAATTAATTTCCACATAACACTCAGTGCTCATCCCCACAAGTGCCCTCCTCCATGCCCATCCCACCTCCCCTGCACATCCATCAGTACTCAGTTTTTGTCAGCATTCAAGATCTCTCATGGTTTGCCTCTCTCCCTTTCCCGCACCATTTCCGCCCTTCTTCTCCCCCTTGTTCCTCCGTCAAGTTCCTCCTAATCCTCCTATACGTGCAAACATATATTTGTCCTTCTCTGCCTGACTTATTTCGCTCAGCATCACACCCTCAAGGTCCATCCATGTTGCTACACATGGCCAGATGTCATTGTTTCTCATTGCCATATAGTATTCCATGGCATAGATAAACCACATCTTCTTGATCCATTCGTCTGATGATGGACACTTAGGCTCTTTCCATACTTTAGCTATTGTGGAGAGTGCTGCTATGAACATTGGGGTACATGTGCTCCTATGCATCAGCATTTCTGTATCCCTTGGGTAAATTCCTAGCAGTGCTATTGCTGGGTCATAGGGGAGTTCTATTGTTAGTTTCCTGAGGAACCTCCACACTGTTTTCCAGAGGGGCTGTAACCAGTTTACATTCCCACCAAAGGTGCAGGAGGGTGCCCGTTTCTCCACATCCTCACCAGCATCTAGAGTTCTCTGATTGGCTCATTTTAGCCACTCTGACTGGCGTGAGGTAGTATCTCAGTGTGGTTTTGATTTGTATTTCCCTGATGAGGAGGGATGCTGAGCATCGTTTCATGTGTCTGTTGGCCATCTGGATGTCCTCTTTGGAGAAGTGTCTGTTCATATCTTCTGCCCATTTCTTCACTGGGTTGTTTGTTTTTCGGGTGTGTTGTTTGGTGAGTTCCTTATAGATTCTGTATATTAACCCTTTATCTGATATGTCATTTGCAACTATCTTTTCCCATTCTGTTGGTTGCCTATTAGTTTTGTGGGTTGTTTCCTTGGCTGTGCAGAAGCTTTTCATCTTGATGAGGTCCCAATCATTTATTTTTGCTCTTCATTCCCTTGCTTTTGGGGATGTGTCAAGCAAGAAGTTGCTGTGGTGGAGGTCAAGGAGGTTGTTTCCTGCTTTCTCCTCTAGGGTGTTGATAGTTTCCTGTCTCACGTTCAGGTCCTTTATCCATTTTGAGTTTATTTTTGTGCATGGTGTGAGAAAATGATCTAGTTTCATTCTTCTGCATGTTGCTGTCCAGTTCTCCCAACACCATCTGTTAAAAAGGCTGTCTTTTTTCCATTGGATAGTCTTTCCTGCTTTGTCAAAGATTAGTTGGCTGTATACTTTTGGGTCCACTTCTGAGTTCTCAATTCTGTTCCATTGGTCTATGTGTCTGTTTTTGTGCCAATACCATACTGTCTTGATGATGACATCTTTGTAGTAGAGGCTAAAGTCTGGGATGGTGATCCCTCCCGTTTTGGTTTTATTTTTCAGGATTACTTTGGCTATTCAGGGTCTTTTGTGATTCCATACAAATTTTTGGATAGTTTGTTCTAGCTTTGAGAAGTATGCTGGTGCAATTTTGAATGGAATTGCATTGATGTGTAGAGTGCTTTGGGTAGTAATGACATCTTAACTATATTTATTCTTCCAATCCATGAGCATGGAATGTTTTTCCATTTCTTTGTGTCTTCTTCAATTTCCTTCATAAGTTTTCTATAGTTTTCATCATACAGATCTCTTATATCCTTGGTTAGGTTTATTCCGAGGTATTTTATGGCTTTTTGTGCAATTGTGAATGGGATCATTTCTTGATTTCTCTTTCTGTTGCTTCATTGTTGGTGTATAAAAATGCAACCGATTTCTGTACGTTGATTTTGTACCCTGCAACTTGGCTGAATTCTTGGATCAGTTCTAGTAGGCTTCTGGTGGAGTCTGTCGGGTTTTCTATGTAGAGTATCATGTCATCTGCGAAGAGTGAAAGTTTGACTTCCTCTTTGCCAATTCTGATGCCTTTGATTTCCTTTTGTTGTCTGATGGCTGATGCTAGGGCTTCCAGCACTATGTTAAACAGCAGTGGTGAGAGTGGGCATCCCTGTCACGTTCCTGATCTCAGGGGGAAAGCTCTGAGATTTTCCCCGTTGAGCATGATGTTAGCTGAAAGCTTCTCATAGATGGCTTTGATGATGGTTACGTAGGTTCCTTCTATCCCGACTTTCTCGAGAGTCTTTATTAAGAAGGGATGCTGTATTTTGTCAAATGCTTTTTCTGCATCTATTGACAGGACCATTTGATTTTTATCTTTTCTTTTATTGATATGATGGATCACACTGATTGATTTGCAAATGTTGAACCAGCCCTGTAACCCAGGAATGAATCCCACTTGATCTTGGTGGATGATTCTTTTGATATGCTGCTGGATTCGATTTTCAAGGACCTTGTTGAGAAATTTTGTATCCGTATTCATCAAGGATATTGGCCTATAGTTCTCTTTTTTTGCTGGGTCTCTCTCTGGGTTGGGAATCAGAGTAATGCTGGCTTCATAAAATGAGTCCAGGAGTTTTTCCTTTGATTTCTATTTTTTGGAATAGCTTGAGAAGAATTGGGATTAATTCTGTTTTAAATGTCTGGTAGAATTCCCCAGGGAAGCCGTCAGGTCCAGGGCTCTTATTTGTTGGGAGATTTTTGATCACTGATTCAATTTCTTCACTCGTTATGGGTCTGTTCAGGTTTTCTATTTCTTCCCGTGTGAATTTTGGTATGAGTGTGTGTTTAGGAATTTGTCCATTTCTTCTAAGTTGTCCAATTTGTTGGCATATAATTTTTCATAGGATTCCCTGATAATTGCTTGTATTTCTGAGGGGTTGGTTGTAATAAGTCCATTTTCATTCATAATTTTGTCTTTTTGGGTGCTCTCTCTTTTCTTTTGGATAAGTCTGGCTAGAGTTTTGTCAATTTTGTTTACTTTTTCAAAGAACCAACTCTTGGTTTCATTGATCTGTTCAATTGTTTCTTTGGTCTCTATGTTGTTTATTTCTACTCTAATTTTTACTATTTCTCTTCTTCTACTGGGTTTAGGGCGTTCTTGTTGCTCTGCCTCCAGTTCCTTCAGGTGAGCTGTTAGATTTTGGACTTGTGCTTTTTCTAATCTCTTGAAATAGGCCTGGAGAGCAACGTACTTTCCTCTTAGGACTGCCTTTGCCGCATCCCATAGATTTTGAATTGTTGTGTTTTCATTTTCATTTGTTTCCATATATTTTTTAATTTCATCTCTAATTGCCTGATTGGCCCATTCATTCTTTAGAAGGGTGTTCTTTAACCTCCATGTTTTTAGAGGTTTTCCAGACTTCTTCCTGTAATTGATTTCAAGTTTCAAAGCATTATGATCTGCTAGTGTGCATGGTATGATCTCTATTCTTTTATATTTTTTGAGGGCTGCTCTATGTCCCAGTATGTGATCTATCTTGGCGAATGTGCCATGCGCACTTGAGAAGAAAGTATATTCCCTGGCCTCAGGATGTAAAGTTCTAAATATATCCGTCAGGTCCATCTGGTCCAATGTGTCTTTCAAGTCCATTATTTCTTTAGTGATTTTCTGTCTGGTTGACCTATCCATTGCTGTAAGCAGAGTATTAAAGTCCCCTGCTATTAGCACATTATTATCTATAAGCTCATTTCTGTTTTTGATTAATTGATTTAGATATTTAGGTGCTTATTGGGGACATTTTTGTAACATCTATTAACATGCTGTATAACAAATATTTTTGGAAATTTATTATGGAAAATTCTGGTATGTAGTCATCTTTCTACATAAATTATAATTCAACCTGATGCACTAGTGGTAAGCAATGGGCTTCTGTTACTCCCTACGAAGTGGCTTCCCCCTGCGGAAATTGGTGTTTGCTCTGAATCCTTTTTTGTCTTCTTTTACCATGCTGCCTATTAACCCTATCTATAGCACAGATTAACCAAGCTTAACATTACCTATAATTTTGAATTTCTGTGTATTATTATTAATTTTATCCTGTTGATAATTCTACTTATACTTCTTGCTCTTAAACTTAACTGAGAGTGAAGATCAGTGGATATCTGGACATTTTAACTTCCATATTCATCCACTGACTACCAATACTATCCCCTCCAAACCTACACTAACTCCCAGGAAAGATGTCTAATGGCACAATCTTTTACCTGTGTGGTTGGACAGAATAGCATGGCTGAATGAAGAATTCCATGACTTTACAACTGCTTCCCATGTGGATTTTGTTTGCTACCTTTTACTGATGGTACACACTCCCTGAATATTTTCTCTATGATTGAATTTTGGACACCAGATCTCACATAGGCACCTTTGTTCTCACTTTTGGTTACTTCCCTGTTTTATCTTCATATTTGTCACTATCAACCCCTTCTGCTGTGTTAGACATTATTGTTTTTGAATATGTATTTACTTATGTAATAGGTCTAGATTACATTCTGTTAAGTGGTGGGTGGGCAGAATGGAAATGATGAACTTTGGAAACCAGTCTAAGAAGAAAATAGTCCAGTTGTGACCATGGGGTATCGACAGAATCTAGAAGCATCAATTGCCAATAAGGAGCTTCTCAGAGATAAGAATGAAGATGTTATACATTCCTAACTCTTCACATTCAATCTGTGTCTGCCAGTTTTCTTACCCTTCTTACAATTGCTTCCTCTCATCTGCTGTAATGGATCCTATTGCCATATTGAAAATCTCATTTAGCTCTTGAATCTTAAGGGCTGAAATATTGGAAGTGAAAAAAAATACACTCATAGATATTTCTATAAGAATTCAGAAGAAGGTTAATGAATTTCAGAATGCTTTATAATTATGTAGTTATTACAGTTGGTGTTGAAATAGAGATGCCAAAAATCAGTAGAGCAACTGTTGTTTAGTCTGAACCATTTTTGAGAAGAGTATAAGGGATCTCTAATTCACAGAAATTGGTTGCAAATAATCCAGCACAAATTCAGACCAATGTTCCTTTAAAACTCCTTTGTATGATTTTTTTTTTTTGTCTTTGAAGCAGGACTTACCATTAAACTTCAAAATATCACCTTCTATAAAAGAAATCCTTCTTTAGGAGTTTTCCTCTGAGTTCCTATCTAATTTCTCTCATATATTCACACTCAGTTCCCTCTTGATTCCCTTACTGAAACACATACAGCTATAAAATTTTAGTGGCAAGAGTAAAGTTACTTGGGTCATTGTTGTATTTTGGTTAGTATTATTGGCTGTTGTATGTGAAAAATGTAGGATATAGTTTGAGACATGTGGAATTAAACTGTCAGGACATAGTGCATATTATTAAGTAGGAAATGCTTAGCCACAGACAGTGTTTGAAATTTGGTGATCAAGCTACAGCCAGTGATCCATAATTTGATCCATATTTTTGACTCTGAAGAGATCATTGAATATGTCTTTAAATTATCCAAGGAAAGGAAAATAGAGAAGTGCTAACAAACAGATTCAAAACTTGAACACTGCTGGGAACCTCTTGTGATGAGATGACCTCAGAAGGCAGAAACAAAAAGGAATACCAGAAGATAAAACAAGGAAAAGGAAAGAGTTGTGATTTCTCCCATATTCTCTGTCTCATATGGCACCTTTGCAATCATTTGGCTAGAAAGAGGAGGATTTCTTTTGGAACTTTGGCTGTGTTCACTCATGGTTCAATCCAAGACCCAGCTCTACCATGTCAAAACAGGGAGAAAACGGGGGGAAAAACAACTGTGAAATTCAACCACTTGAAGATCATAATGTTTAGACTATGGTTTCCTTTGTGATCGACCTGCTGCCATTAATTTATCACCCTCTGGTAGCTGCTGTTTGTGTTATTAAGTCCTGAGGTTTTTGTTTGTTTGTTTGTTTACTGTAATGATCAGGGGAGACAGCTTATAGGGTTCTCCCCCCATCTTGCCTGGCAAGGTGGCCGACCACAAGATTAACATACCCAATACAACAGAATTTGCATAGACCAGCAATACTAACTAGAACATAAGAACATTTGGCTTCAATGGCATTTGGGAAACAAAATGGAGAAAATTAAGACCAAATTTCTAGTGAGTGCCTTATACAAGGGCACATTCCAGGTGAAGTAAGATCAAAATATGATCTGTGAAACTGCAAATAGTATTATGGACAGGTGGGATATCATTGCATCATAGGGTGGGAAGATACATACATGAAAAGCACAAGGCATAAACCAACAACCAAAATGAATTTGAACACATCAAAATTAAGAATTTCTATTCAGTGAAACAAAGCACATCATAAAAATAATTATTAGATAGTAACCCTTTGAGAAAATGTTCTTATGGTCTAAAACTGAGAAAGGATTAGAATATAGAAGGAACTCCAAAAAATCATAGGAAAAGACTAGAACCCAATAAACAAGCAGTTTATAAAGAGGAATCCCAGAAAGCTAAAAATCATATGAATTTGAAATTTATTTATAATTTATAATCAGAGGAATAAAAAATGAAATAATGATGGATAATGCATTATTCTTGTAAGATCAGAAATGTAGGGAGGGAAGTATGTATATCAGAACCTTCATGCACTGCTGGTGAGAATGTAGTTTGGAGAACCATCCTAGAAAGCATCCTGGCAGTATTTAGTCAAGTTAAGAATGTGCATGATTTATTCCATTCCTCAGTATATACATTCTAACACTGTGCATAAAAGGATACATTAAAGGGTATTCAATGTTACATTATATGTGGCATTTTTGTAACATTGGAAAATTGAAGTCAGTCTGTCCAGATTAGGAGAGTACATCAGTTATTTTAAGATCTGTGAAAAAGTGGTTAGAAGGAACAGAGTCAATGTGCTCATACAACATGGATGAAGCATAGGAATATATTTGGGTTAAAATATGATATGTATATTTAAAATACATATATAAATTTAAAATTTAACATGTCCCAGAAAGAATACTTATAAGTAAAAAAGCAAATATTTAGAGTCATTAGAATTATTGTCTTTGGGGCAATGGAGGAAACAGGAAAAGTAAATGGAAGTAATACAGAAAGTACATACAACATTTTAATAAAATAAGAAATTTACGCAGTATTTTTAAATAATTTTCCTTAAATTCTGAAGTACAATGAGCTCAGTTCCCAATACCTGATATATTTTTTAAATGTACAAAAATAACAATAAAATGTTCTTGTCATAAGGATAGAAAATATTTTTAAACTATATTTTAGCATTTATATATTTTTGAGAGCCAGAGGCAGACAAGAATCAGGGGAGGGGCAGAGAAAGGGAGACACAAAATCTGAAGCAGACTGCAGGCTCTGAGCTGTCAGTACAAAGACTGACATGGAGCTCAAACCCACAAACCATAACGTCATGACCTGAGCCAAAGTCAGATGCTTAACCAAGTGACCCACCCAGGCACCCTTTTTAATTTATTTTCTAGCGTTTATTTTTGAGAGGATACAAAATATTTTGGATGAGACCGTAAGCAGTGAGTGATTAACTTTCCTTAGAGAACTCCTGCTGATCTCTGGAGAACTTTGATCTGAATCTTGAAAAATAAACAGAAGTTGACCATTAATGTAAGACGAGCATTCCAGAGATAAATATTGGCACTGTATCTTGGCTTTCTTCCTCTTCTGTAGCCTGTCTTTCAGTATAAAGATGCTACAACTTGAGTTGTTTTTATGAAACACAGGAGCGACCATATGATTCTTCCACTGTTTTAAAACTCCAGCAGCTCTCTGATTTCTATAAAATATAATAGAGATTATAGTTTTTAATTTTGTGTCTCATCACAACCTTCCAATTAGCATTTGTCAATTTTCTTCATGTCTCAAAAAGTTAGGCTGGAACATTGCATTAGGATTAGTATTGGATCCTATCTCTCAGGATGTCTTCTGTTAAGGGCATTGATTGGGAAGGAAAAGGATCCTGAAAATTAGAATGAGGGCACATGTGCTGATGAAGCTGAAGACATTGAATCTCTAAATTTTGCTGAGTCTCTTTTGCCAACAGAAGCAGCCCTTTCACTTCTGTCTGAGAAAGTTAACCCTGCTTTTCCTGAAGAGTTTGTAATGACCTCCCATGAAGTAGTTGCTAGGAAGACAGCTGATTCTCCTCAGGGCCTACCTCCACCACCCCTCTTTGCATTTAGGCCTGTAACTAGACTCAGGTCACAGAAGAATTTGAAAGGGGAGGTACAAAATGTAACCCATAGGGAGTTATACCACACTCCAAAATAATTGCATCAGATTTTCTAATTTATATGGACAGAATATTGGATAATAGTGTAGGAATGGATATTAAGGTTATGGGGCAATGATGGAAGAAACTAAAGTTATATCAAGACAAATTTATTGCTGTGGGCCCACTAAGTAGAGTTTCATTGTTGTAGTTCAGGGCTTAGAAAGGCTTCTAACATTTTCTTTGGTTATTTGAACTTAGTGTAAGCTCAAAAGTTTGCTTACACTAAATGAAGCTAAAAATCCAGAACTGATTTGGTATATACTGTAGAGGTAGGTATGCAAAGGTTTAGAGATTGAAACTTTAGAAGGGATTTATCATTTAAGACGAGTTAACCCACTCCTTTCACCTTGGCTGTAAGGGATGAATTTGTGAGAGGAGCCCCTCGCATTCTGGAAGAGCTCTACCCTGGAGGTCACAAATTACAGTAAAAGCTATTGGCCTGGATGACAGACTGCTACATGGGAATAATTGGATATGAGGAGGCAGGTGCCAAGAGCGGACCCAATTGCTAAAGGTAAGGTCATCATGGTTGTTATAATGGACAGCAGAGTCAAAGCACTATTCAGAATAGTGTAATGACTCAGACTTATTTTGTTGACTAGTTGATCATGGATTCCCAAGAAATGAAATGAAATAGAAGAAATTCTTATCTGACTTTACAAAGGGAAGAGTTTTAGATCAAGTGAGCAGAAGTCTAATTTGAATCATAAGAGTTAGAGTTCCTCAATCAATTCCTAGACTCAACTCAGTTCCTGTGAAACTGAACTTCATTCACTCTGTGAATGAAGGTTTCCTTGAGGGAAACCCATCACAATGCCAAATATTTCTACTTTGAATCTGTCTTCCAGCCTTCCCCAACAGGACCTATGGCCTATTGCCACAGTGGATGTGCACTTAGGGAAAAGGAAATAATCAGACTTTACAAGGGTTAGTAGATACTATCTCTGAACTGACACTAGTTCCTGGAGATCCAAATGTCACTGATGGAAATCCATTAGTTAAAGTAGGAGCTTCACAGTGGGTCAAGTACGATGGGTCTGGAGACCCATCCTTTGGTCATTTCCCTGATTTCAGAATGTGTAATTGGAATAGACATACCTGGTAGTTAAGAGAATCCTCATAGTGATTCCCTAATCTGAATGAAGGAAATTTTGGTCAAACAAGCAAGCAAACAAACAAATAACCAAACAGCCAAGTGGGAACCACTGTCTTGGGAGAGTAAACCAAAAGAAACACCACATTCCTAGAGGAATTGCAGAGATTAATGCCACCATCTGGGACTTGAATGATGCGGGGATGGTTATTCTCACTGAATTATCATTTAGCTCACCTATAAATCCTGGGCAGAAAACATAGAGCTATTGGAGAATGATAGTGGATTATTATAAATTTCACCAGCTCCAATTACAGCTGCTGTATTGAGTTTATCTTTATTGCTAACAATACATCCTCACTATGCTATCCCTGTGGTATATCAACTTTCTAGGTCTATATCATAATTTAGTTAACAGAGACCTTGATTACATTTCTCTTCCTTAAGATGTCATACTTGTCCATTGTACTGATAAGATTATGATTATTGGACCTGGTGAGCAACAATGAGCAACTATTATAGATTTATGGTTAAGCCATTTACATGTAAGTTAGAAGTAATTCTGACAAAAATTCAGAGGCCTTCCACCTTCAGAAAAATGTCTAGGGATACAGTGGTGAGGAGCATGTGGAGATACATTTTTTCTGGGGTGAGGTAGAAATTGTTGCATCTGGACTCTCTTGTTTTCATTTCTTTACTTCCTTCCTTCCTTCTTTCTTTTCCTTCCTTCCTTCCTTCCTTCCTTCCTTCCTTCCTTCCTTCTTTCCTTCCTTCCTTCCTTCCTTCCCTCCTTCCCTCCTTCCCTCCTTCCCTCCCTTCCCTTCCCTTCCCTTCCTTCTTTCCCTCCCTCCCTCCTTCCTTCCTTCCTTTCTTCCTTCCTTCCTGTGGGTTACTTGAACATTTTGGGAAGTCCATCTGAATGTATTTTTAAGCATTATTTATTGTATATATATATATACAATAAATAACTATAAATTTTATTATGATTGCTTTGGGTAGTAAATAAACATATGTATAGCATAATATCTATACTTAGAAGAATTGATTGGTAACAACATTTACCACTTCAAGTGAAACGGAGAAATACTCCACTTAGATACTTTTTTTTTAATGTTTTATTTATTTCTGAGAGAGAGAGGCAGCATGAGCAGGAGAGGGTCATAGAGAGAAGGAGATACAGAATCAGAAGCAGGCTCCAGGCTCTGAGCGAGCCATCAGCCCAGAGCCTGACGCAGGGCTCAAACCCATGAACAGTGTGATCGTGACCTAAGCTGATGTTGGATGCTTAACTGACTGAGCCACCCAGGCGCCCCACCACTTAGATACTTTTACCTTTCCCGTGTTAAATATCACTTTCTTAAGTATCAGGTGGAGTTAAACTTCTTTGTTTCAGTCATCAAATATGATTATAAAATGCATGAGGAAAGGATAGTCTGTTGTATGTACTCATCTTTCTGTTCTTTCCATGGTTTCTTTTCCTTTTTGATGATCTGAGTTAACTTCTTTATCATATCTCTTTTGTTTGAAGAACTTCCTTTATCCAGACTAGGGGTAAATCGGCTAGTCATAGATTCATTTAGTTTTCTTTCACCTGAGAATGTTTTTATTCTCCCTTCATTTCTGAAGTATAATTTCACTGGTTGTAGAATTTACCAATGACATCTTTCTAAAATTATTTTCCATTTTTTTTTAGCTCTTGAAAAATATTTTCTTCTGTCCTCCATGGTCACAGATGAGAAATTTGCTGCCATTTTAATTGGAATTTTCTTATGAGTAGTATCATCTTTTTTGCTATTTAAATTTTTTTTCTTTAAAAAATCAAGCCTGTGGTCTGCTTGGTTTATCTGCTGCAACTATTGCTCCCATTGGACCCTGCTGGTACTGTGCAAATAGCAGAAACAAGTGGCTTGGCTTCTCTACATAGAGGGGTGGGCAGAGTATGGACTCTGCTTTCTAAGCCTTCTGGCTGCTCTATGTTCCTGAGCAGATGAAGAGACTCGAGCTTGTGAGAACAAAGAGGTTGTCTGGATCATGCTGTTTGTTGTGGTTTGGGTCTCTTCTACCTGTTATGCTCTATTGCCAGGTATATCTGGGCAGGCCAGGAGATTCTTGAGCATATAGGACTAATACACTTCTAGGGAAAGGCCATTTGCTGTGTCTAGACCACCTTTTTTGGTTCCACAGGCCCTCCCCACTATCCTTGAGTGGGGAGGAGAACCTTTGCCTGGAAGGACTTGCTTATTGACTGGGATGCTTCCTGCAGCTGGGTCTCTTTTGTAGGTACTCTAAAATCTCTTGGCTAAAAAGGAGAAGCTCAGTGCTTCCTCTGGCCACTTATTTTTGGGTTCCAGTAGATCTTCCCTTCCTAGCAGTGTTGGGTTCTTTTGAGGTTTTCAGAAGGATTCTGATCCAATCTGACAGAGGCATAAACTTTCCTAGCTGCCTTCCGTTGCTGGTCAGCAATGAGAGAAGAGAAGTTCTGAATTTCTGAACTGAAGGGATAACAAGTTGCCCTGACACTGTGGTGTTTCTTCAGTCCTGAGGTTGCACACCAGATTGCCTTCTTGCCACCGTTAAGAATTTCCTCTTAGTTTGGGGCGCCTGGGTGGCTTAGTCGGTTAAGCGTCCGACTTTCGCTTGGGTCATGATCTCGCGGTTCGTGGGTTCGAGCCCCGCGTCGGCTCTGTGCTGACTGCCAGCTCAGAGCCTGGAGCCTGTTTCAGTCTGTGACTCCCTCTCTCTCTGACCCTCCCCTGCTCACGCTGTCTCTCTTTCTCTCCTAGAAATAAATAAAACATTTAAAAAAAAAAGAAAAAAAAAGAATTTCCTCTTAGTTTTATCTTGTGTCATTTCCTGAGTTTGTAACTATGATTTAGCAAGATAGAGCAGGGGGGAAAGGTCAACATCATCTTTTTCAGACCAGACATTTTTTATTATTATCATTAAAAGCATGTTTACTACTTCTAATTCTTACAGAATTTCAGTTGATCTCTGCCCATCATTAAAATTATATATTTAACATCTTCATAAATGAATTCTATGTTTAGTGTCTAGTTTATCTTACCTCATTTATCTTTTATAAATTATATCTTCATTTTACAGTTGAGGAAAATTTAGGCTCAGAAATGTAGCTGTTTCAATTTACTTAGCCAGTAAACAGAAGAGCAAGGATTAAAAGCCTAATTAGATGCAGTCCTGATACCATTCTCTTTTCTTGGCTTTACATTGCCCTTTTTTGTGAGAAAAGTATACATAATTGGGTGCTATTTTCTTCACATAGAAGTAATTAAATCTTGTGTGTGTGTGTGTGTGTATGTGTGTCTTTGTTTAATAAAGTCATGGATGACACTACTGTGTCGATTTCCCACAGATAAGATAAGCATAAAATAAACTTTGTAAGGGTAGTATGTTTGGCATTATTAATGTTTTGCTCATGCCAGTGCTGTGCCCATTTTTGACTGTAGCATGACTGCGCTAGTTACTGGAGAGACTCACGTGCATATTTTCTAGGGTACATTTGACAATACGACATAACCTTGGACATATGTATATCTCAATGGATACATTTATAAAAATGGGGAGTTATTTGCTAATCTAAGAGAATTATATTTCATGATTGTATTTTCTTGTATCTTTTTAGAGTCATGCTTATCACTGTTCAAGTTTAATCCAGTTTCTGAAGTATACTTACATACATCTAAGAATTTCTGCTTCTGATGTTGATTAAAAATAGTATAGAAGCTCGCCTATGTACATTATAGGTTACAAGTTCGTCATTATGTACTTAATGTCTTATTTTCATAAGGAATTGAATTCCTGAAGGAACATTAGTATTTAAAGGAAGCAGTATAAAAAAGTATCTTTTTTTCTGTGCCTAAAAACAAAATAGGCAGGGCGTAATGTGAGCTGCAAAATAATCTTCCAGTGCTATTAATAAGAAGCATTTTGAGGAATTCTACTTCCGGCCAAGATAGGTAAATAGGGGACAATTTATCCTTCTTAGTGAAATAATTAAAAAATAAATCAAAATGTATAATTTAATGGTTTTCAAGCCATTGAATATTAGGTAATATAGAAGTGTGGTCCTTTTAAAAAAAACTTATTTAATGTTTTATTTTATTTTTGAGAGAGAGACAGAGTATGAGCAGGTAAGGAGCAGAGAGAGAGGGGGGGAGACACAGAATTGGAAGCAGTCTCCAGGCTCTGAGCTGTCAGCAGAGCCCAGTGCGGGGCTACAACTCATGAACCATGAGATCATGGCCTGAGCCAAAGTCACACACTTAACTGATTGAGCCACCCAAGCACCCTGAAGTGTGATCCTTAAACACAGGAAATAAACAAAGTTAGAGGGAAAACTCTCTAGCTTACCACCTTGAGGGACTTTCCAGTCTGTGGTGCAAGGAAGAGTTGCCTGGGCAAAGGGTGGCTGACTCTCTGGACTGAAGTGATGCAGCTAAGATTTTAGGGATGTCATTAAAGATAAACTTTGCAGGGCAAGAAATGGAAAGGAGAGGGATTCATAGAAAACTCCAAATATTTGCAGAAGGTCCCCTTCAGTACTGGGTACAATTCTATTGAGCTCACACATGGCATAGTGAAGACACTCCTTGAGAATGGGAAAAGAGCCACAAGGAAGGATTAAAAGAAACAGTACTCAGTATTCACACAAGGCCAAAAACTGGGCCTATATTTACCATAAATTATGGAGTTGTGGGTGTAGTACACAAAAAGCTCTTGCTTAGGAGTGAAGGATACTTAGATAAAGATTAAATACTGCCCTAGACCTGCCTAACATATCTTAAAAACAAGATATAAAACAAAATGTAGGTCATAAAAATACTAACCCTAATATTACTGTACACTTAATAAAAGTGCTTCAAATTACAGAGAACAAACAATGATAGATCTTCAGAGAGAAAAAGACAAATCCACAGTTATAGTTAAATATTTTTATACCACTGTCAATATTTGATAGACCAAATAGACTAAAAATCACTAAGGATATAGCAGACTTAATGGCATTTTAATGAATTGAAATTTATACGCATTCCACCAACAAGAGAAGTTAGATTCTTTTAAAGACCACATCAAACATTTAAAAGGACTTTCTTTCCATAGTCTGAACAATAAAACATGTTTAATAAAATTTTAAAAGAGTGATGGTGTACAAAGTATATTCTTTGAATATAATAGAATTCAATTTGAAATTAATCTTGAATATTCCCAAATTTTTGAATATTAAGTAAAACAATTTAAATAATCTAGATATTGAGGAAGAAATAAAATCAAATTGGACTTTTAATTGTATAAAACTGAAAACACTATCTGAATTTATGGGATTCCACTAAAACAATATTTAGGAAATAATTTATAAGACTAATCACCTATCTAAGAAAAGAAGAAAGGTCTCAAATCAAGAACCACCAGTTTCATTTAAAAAACAACAACAACAAAATGACCTAGAAAATGAAGAACAAATGAAACCCAAAGAAAGGAGGAGAAAGACAATCATAAAAATGAGCATGGAAATTATTAAACAGAAAGCAGAAAAGTAATAGGGAAAATTACAGTAACCAGACATTGGTTCTTTTTATTTATTCATTTCACATAAAGAAGCCTTTATTTGAGGTTTAACATGAAATAATACAAATAACATTTATATAAATACAAATCACATCTAGTTATAACAGATATCAAAACACAAAGTATAAACAAACAAAACTAATTGGTAGCTATATATATTTGGACACAGTTGTGTCTTGTACAAAATAATTCAAATCAACGTAAGACCCATATTCCATGGTGTCCTATAAGATGTGTTAACTTTAGCAACCCCCTACTATTTTCTTCCACATCCTCCTTTAGTATGGTTGGTAATTGTCTTGGGGTTGCCACTCCTTTCAGATGCCTCGTCATATGTGCTCTGTTGGCCACAGTGGTCTGTATATCCCTGTCCGTCCATATCCATAGTTGCCAGAGTTCTACCCAGTATAAGCACGACTGCCATAGCCGCCATAGTGGTGACCACCACCTTAGGCACTATTATAATTTCCATATCCTGGATCATAATAGTTACTAGATCCTTGGTTCCAGTTTTGGAACTGACCTCATCCATGACACCCAGTCCCACCACCTCCACAACGCCCAGTACCACCTTCTCCGGAAGGCCCAGTACCATCTCCACTATCAGCTACAACACCTCTTCCTCATTGTTGTTGCTGCTGCTGCTGCTGCCTATATACCTCTTTGTGTTGTGCAGCTTTGATTTCACACTTCCCAGAACCAATTTGATGGTATCTGCTTTCTAGCAATGTCTTTACTGACTCTGTCTATACATGTGATAAAACAAAATCCTCTTGTTTCATTTGTTTTTGTATCCATGAAGGTTCAATATCTTCAGTCTCTTTAAAAGCTTCAAATATTCTTTTATTTGTTCTTCAAAAATATCTTGGCTCAGTCCACCCACAACAACCTTTTTGGGGGTTCTTTTCTTTTTAGAGATTTGGTCTTTTGGGGTTCTATCAATCTGTCATCCAGTTTGTGTTCCTTCAGTTCCAAAACTTCATTAACACTAGCAGCATCTTTGAAAAGCACAAATCCAGATCCTCTTGATCTTCCAGTCAGTGGTGCAGTTTTAACTGTACAACCTACAACATCCTCAAATTGAGGAAAGACTGATCTTTCTTGCTTCTATCCCAGCTTAAGCCTCCAATAAACATTTTACTGTCATCCTGCTGATTATTTCGTATTGATCTTGTTTTTATGTTGCTGTACTTTTTCATGTCCTGCACCCAGGGAGCACTGTCCACCTAAGAGCTGGTGCTTAGTCTCAGTCACCCAGCAGTGGGAGCGGAGCCTGGTACACAGCTGGATCTAAAATAGCGGAAGGGAAAAGTTGTTTCTTTCTGGAGATCAGTAGCATTGACAAATCTCTAGCGAGAAAAAGAAAGACACACATGACAAATACCAGAAATGAGGTTTCATCACTACCGATGTTGTGTAAAAAAACTTTAATTCTAATATCATGTGTAATAATTAAGACTAAATAATGATCAGGAAAAAAGGAAGAATGTCTGCTTTCATTGGTTATATTCCATATTGAATTGGAAGGACAAGAAAATGCAGTAAGAAAAAAATAAAAACAAAAGGAAGTAAAATAGTTTTTATTTACAGAACACATCCTTGTCTAAGTAGAAAATTCAATGGAATTTAACAAAAAATTGTACTAGAACTTGTAGTTGACAAGAATATGGTTCCTAGATATAAGGACAATATACAGAATTTCTATCTTTTTAATTTTTTTAAAACATTTTTATTATTGAGAGACATAGAGCATGAGCATGGGAGGGGCAGTGAGAGGGGAGACACAGAAAATGAAGCAGGCTCCAGGCTCTGAGCTAGCTGTCAGCACAGAGCCCAATGCCGGGCTCATACTCACAAACTGTTAGATCATGACCTGAGCCGAAGTCGGATGCTTAACTAACTGAGCCACCCAGGCGCCCCACAAAATTTCTATTTCTATATATTGCCAACAAAAGATACCATTTACAGTAGAGTGAAAGTGTGGTAAACTGATTTAAATTTTTTATGGAAATTCAGATATCCTAAATTTCAAAAAAACTTTTAAAATAAAAATTTTGAGGATGCACAGTATCTGATTTTAAGATTTATTATAAAACACTATATCCCATGTCAATGTGGAACTAACAAAGATAAAAAGATTAACAGATGAATGAAAGAGAATAGTTTAAACATATATGTGTATAGATGTATGTGTTTATTTACAGAAAGAGAGATAGTGTACATAGAGAAAGAATACACAAGAATAGTCTTATAAAACAAAAGTGTTAGGATTTTATATATCAATATGCAGAAAAAAAGAATCTTAAGTGTATACCTTGAACAGTATAATAAAAATAACTCATAATGTATCAACATGAAAATAAGCTACAGATTTTTAGATTTTTAAAACTAAAAATATTAGAGAAAATCTTTGTATCCTGTGTGTGTACACACCCCTATGTATATGTATGTATGTGTGTGTGCGTGTGTGTGTATATATATACACACACACATATCTATAATATATAAATTGAGCTTACTGAAAAATAAGAATGTATTTAAAAGATACTATTAAAGGGATTAAAAGAGAAAGACTGGGAGAAAATATTTGAAAATCACCTATCCAATAAATTCTATACAAAATATATAGAGAATTCTCAAAATTCATTAATAAAAATCGTGATGTATTAATAAAAGAATGAACAAAAGATTTCTGGCAGATAACTCACCAAAGAAAATGCACAGATGGCAAATGAATCCATGAAGTGTTCAAAATCATTAGTCATTAGGGGAATGTGAATTAAAACTACAATATGATACCACTACTTACACATTAAAATAGTAAAAACAGACAAAAAGAACCTGATCATACCAAGCATTTGCAATGATATGCAGGAACTGAAACTTTTATATCCTATAGGTTGGAATATAAAATAGTACAAGTGTTTTATTTAGGAAAAAAGTTTAGAAGTTTGAAAAAAATTAATGCAAAATATAGATAATACCATCATCTTTGTGTTTATAGGTATTTATCCAAACCAAATAAAAATGTATGTCCCAATACACAGACTTGTGCATGACCATTCATAGTATCTTTGCAATAGCTAAAACCTTAAAAAAGCCGAAATGTCCAAAAAAGTTGAATGAATCAACAAACCATGATATATCTATACAACGGAATACTACTTGGCAATAAAAAAAAAATTACTAATACATAATACAACATGGATGAATCTCAAAATAATTATTGTGAAAGAATCCTGACAAAAATCATACTCGGTGTTTGAATTCATATTAAATTAAATGAAATGTATAATGAGAGACTAAAAGATTAATGGTTGCCTTGAAATAGGGTTTGAATGGAGAAGAGCTAGAAGGAGGAATTAAATATGCAGGAGGAAATTTTCAGGATTGATGGATCTGTTTACTAATGGATAATGGTTTCGTGGATATACATGTCAAAAGTCATAAAACTGAACACTTTAAGTAAATGCAATTTATTTTTGTAGATCATAAAAACACATTCTGGTTCACTTTCAGAAAAATATAGAGTCATATTTTCATATGTCACATGTACCAACTCAAGAAAATTAAATATTTGTAACACAATCTCAGTCACATACTTAATCTTACAAAGCTTCAGAAATTCTTAATCACAAGCATCTGTGTACAGGTATTTAGGTAGATAATGTAGCTGATGTGATATGTTATTAAGCCCTATGAGGAATGTTAACAACAATTTCCCTCCTCAAGCTAATAGAACATTCATGTTTGATGTTTAAATAATTTCATTATCAAGATGAATAATAGGATTGACTTTGACAACTTTCTTAATTACTGATTTTGACAGGAAGCCAACACTAATTAGAATTTCATTTTTGTAAAATGAATACACTGTAATCAGCCAAACATCCCTCAATTAAATCAGAGCTCTAATATTGCCTATGTTGTCATTTTAATTACTACATAATATACGTAGAAAAATAGGTATTTATGTTAATTTAAACATATTACTTTATAAAGAGACTAATTCATGTGAATTTTTGGTAGTCTACTACCACTTTTGCTACATGTGATAGAGACATAAAAAGTATGTTTAGCACTTCAGTTATATTTTAAAAAACTACAAGTTTCTAAGTATTATCCTTTTATAATTATTTTAGAAATAAAACTATTTTACTGTTCTATAGGAATAGGAACATTACAATAACCACAACAAAACCCAGAAGATTTCTTTGAGATTTCTCAAGTTGATCTGTTGGGCACAAGTTGATAGTGTGTCCAAAGAGCACCCAGCCAACAGATAGACCATATAGTTCCTTCCTAGTTCACTTGAAGCAAGGTGACATTTTACACTCCATGAAATGACTGAGAATGGTAGTAGTCCCACTTGGGGGTCCCCGACATGGTAAGCGACCCTTTCTTTCCAGAAGTACCTTGTGTCATTGGGATTGTATTTCTTGTGTGTGGGGAACTAAGCGTTAACTTTCATTCTCCTAAAAAAAATAGTGATTTGCACCTTAGGGTTCATCATAAGAATCCTTCAAGGATTTGGGGCACCTGGGTGGCTTAGTCGGTTAAGTGTCCGACTTTCGCTTAGGTCATGATCTCGTGGTTCGTGAGTTCGAGCCCCGCGTCGGGCTCTGTGCTGACTGCCAGCTCAGAGCCTGGAGCCTGTTTCAGTCTGTGACTCCCTCTCTCTCTGACCCTCCCCTGCTCACGCTGTCTCTCTCTCCTAGAAATAAATAAAAAACATTAAAAAACATTAAAAAAAAAAAAAAAAAAAAGAATCCTTCAAGGATTTAAAGTCATGGAAGACATCCAGACAGGTCAGGCTCAATTGGTTGAATCGCCTTACTTTTTGTCCAAGGTGGAATCTGGGATATCTTTAATATAGCCTGCTGTTTCTGAATTGATGTTTTGTACCAAGTAGAAAGGTCAATACAGACACTTAGGGAGAATGCCACCTGGCTTTCTAAGCTAAATGCTGATGGTTTATAGGGTTTATTCAGAGAGAGAGAGGGCTACAAGGTTGAATCAATAGTACAAGTTGTTATCATTTTGTTGTTAAGGTCCTATTGGTAGGAATTTCGTTAAATGCCACATAAAACATTTCAAACTGATTTGGTTTCAGCCCTATCAGTTAAATCAGAATCAGAGTGGCAGACAGTATATACATATGGGAAAATTCTAGTGATTTGATATAGAAATGAAGGTTGGTTATTATTGGGAGATAATTCTCCCTAAGTCTGTTTCATACTTGAATGACTTAAGTTGTGCTGTTTGAAAGATGCTTTTAAAAGATGATTATAAAACAAACAGCATTGGAAGACAGAGATAGTATCTTACTCCAGGGCAGAGGGCACAAGGATTTCTTTACTACATAATTTGTCTTTCCTTGGAAATAGTGAGGCATGCTTGAAAGCACTCCATTTTAAAAGATTGGAGCTTTCTAAGCTTGAGGTTCCTCAGATAAAATACAAAACCTCTGCATTCAGGACATCAGATGGACCTTTTCATATTGCTGCGGGGGTGGAGGGGTTGGGGGATGGGTGGAAAGAACTGATGGTAACATGAGGGTTAAGGTATCTATTGTGCCTTGAGTAACAGAGTTCCTTGTCTGTGATCCAGAAGTCTAATGTTTTTTTACTAACATCTATGAAACTGTCAGGATAACTACTTGTTTTGTAAGCAAGATAAAAATCTCGAATGTTTCACAGTCCTTGCCTCCCTTTCCACATTCTGTAAACCAAAGTATTAATTCCTGAGAATCAGAATGGTGATTCTTTGAACAAAGAGACAAAAGTGATTGGGACAGCAGTTTTGACTTTTTAGGTTTATTTGTGCAGTCGTTATGTTACTTCATGGAAGCTTTATTTCATAGGGTCCATAGTCTTTATATTGTTAAAGCCAAAATTCTTTGAAATGTTTGGGTGTCCCATTTTGTGAGTAAAGTCATTCTAGTAAATAGCCGTACGTCCCTCTTGCGGGGAGAACTGAGGGTATCATTACAGTGCATAATTTCCATAACTTTCCTTGTTCCTTCTTCTGGACTCCTGACTACTTCTTTAATCAGTCAGTTTAAGTTGTAAAAAACTGGTTCAGATACGAATTAGCATAAAATTTGTGACTTTAAACCAAAGTGACTACCAATTGTCCAGGCTTTTTTTGTTTGTATAGATTAAGCAGTATCTTTTTTCGTTACTTACATGTTTTATCACAAGGGAATTCATGTTCTTTTGACCATCCCCAGGGATTTTCTAAGGATTCATCCAGCTGTTTGCTACTCAGATATTGATATTTACAATAATTGCAAACTGCTTCTGTTAGTTAAATATCGTTATTGTCTCCTTTATGTCAGGAGCACAGGATATGCCCTGTGCTATCCAAATGGTCGAATCTATGATAATGAATCCTACCATCAGCTCTGACCTACGAAGAACATCTACTACATTGTTTTCTAATAATGCCAGTACCCTACTCACCCAAAGTTCTTTAAGACACTTTCCTAAATTGTAGTCAATTGGTAGATTGACCTTGTTACTCTCTAAACAGAGAAAATTGCTACCATATTGGTAGCATTTGCCAACTCTGTGTTCTGCCCTTTTGTTCCATGTTCTTACCAGATCCATTGTCTTCTTCCCCCTGTCAGTATATATGGACTAAGTCCTGAAGATCATTGAAGATATAGTATCATTCCTGCGTTAGCTGACATTACCCTTTCTTTGTCAGGTTGTATAGTGACAATCCTAATTGTTGACATGGCTAGAAGGCGAGGCAGAGTCAAATCTGAGTGAAGCATGATGTCTTGAAAGAAAAAGGAGCAGGCCACTTCTGAAGGTCCTGTGAATGAAGTAAGCCTAAGATTTCAAGTGTATATATACCCTGCTTTCTCAATATCATGTCTCAGGCTCCTAGTCTTCCCAGATCAGGACACTTAGATTTTCATAGTGGACTTGGTGGGTTTGAGAATTAATATTATTATTCAACTTAACCTGCAGCTCCATTGTTGTCCAGGTGGCTTTGTGATAGAGAGTGCCAGTCTTAGGTTTGCCTGTAAGTAAAGAAATACCACCCAAAGTGGGGAAAAGGGGTAGAAGTGGGAGCTCTATCCATATACAAGAGGGGATTATAGAATATAGAATTTGAGTTTAGGCCCCTGAGGGAGAGGCCTGGTAATAAGAGTCTAAAATCAAATAGAGTTATAGAAAATAAACTTGATTCCTTTCCAGAATTTGGGAATATCAGATTTTGGGAGGTGGGAGTGGAGGTTATTCAGATGTGGCCAGTAACTGGAGGAAGAAGGAGAAATTTCACTGTTAACTGAGGGGAGCCAGTCAGCCTGTCTGACATGAAGAAACAAATTCAAGTAATTTTGCTCTAAAGTAAAAAGAAAGAGCAAGACAGAACTACAGCACAGGTCAGTTATCAAATATTGGACTAGCAAGAACAAAGCAGACACTCTTCCTTTTCTTTCTGGCTCTAATCATCGCCTCTTCTTTCTTTATAGCCTACCAGTATAGCCTCACCCTTTCCTTCCCTTTTAGCTTCCTTGTTTCTATAGTGCCCTTTGAGGGATAAAACATGTAGCCCACAAGGTACACGGGAATAAAAAAAGAGATGGAGGCTTTCTGCAGGAACTGTGGCTGAAGCATATTAGGCAAGTAAAAGGGATTACAAACCACTTTCTCTAATCTCTATGATTTTGCAGATACAAAATTCTTATATCCAGATGGTATCTCATTCATCAGGGAGAGAGAGAGTGGGCATCTTGTAGTTAGTTCCAAATTTATAAACAATTGAGATGGAGGACAACGTTAATATGTTAATCTTAATATATATTAACCATGAAGAATATATCTCAGGATCAAGGAGAATGATGACTATCAATCTTCCTATTGAAACATTATCAGTGGAAGAAAGTGGATGTACACCACAGGAGAATCTGTGAAGGAAGACAGGAAACTCTAAAGGAACAGTAACTTAATTTATTATTCATTTATTAGCCAATTTAAGAAAATTAAATGGAACCAATCCATTATTTCATCAAAGATGGGGTGTTGATAATGGTGTTTTAAGATAAAAGAAATGTATGTTTAAACAATATTAGCAATTAAAATAAACAAAATGTTCATATAAAGCCAGTATAGTTAAAAGTATATTTCCTTTATTCCTTCATTGACTTTCCCTCAGGAAAAAACTAAGAACCATAAAGCCAGTAATTGTATGATCATTTCTTTTTAATGTCATGAGGGCTGTTGCATTCTTAACCAGATTTCCTTTCTGAAACATGGGGTATAATATGAATATAAGTGTGATTGTTTTTTTTTCCTTTCTAAATGTACAAAAACTAACTCCATATTATTAATTTAGGTGACTATTCTCCTAAAACAATTCCCTTTTGTTTTTAACTAAAGTACTTCCTAATAATAGAATTCTAGAATCTGATCTAGTTTAGAAAAAGAATATATGAGACTTTAGAGAAAACTTATCAACTGTCAGAAAGAAGGCTGAGTGCATTATTCTCTTTGCAAGATAATGTCTAACTATAGAAGGGAAATAGAATTTTTGTAAACTCATATTGGATAAACATAGAAACTGACTCAAAAGAATGTGTGCCATGCAACATCACCAATACTAAATGTTTAGTGAATGCTTACATATAGAACCTATTTTTAATGATGTAAATACAAATATACAAACATTCTCTAGAAGGAATTGTCATTGTTAAAAGATAGTATATGCTCAATATCAAGAGAAAGGTGCCTGTGTGGCTGCAATATGGAAAGAACAGTAGAAAATGATGGCTGAAAAGAGTTCTGTGGCTGGATCATGTAGGGCATTTTGGAACATAATAAAGATTTCCAATTTTATGTGAAGTGTGAACTTTGGAGGATTGTAAGCAGTGAAGAGACACCATCAAACCTGTATTTTGAAATGATTACTCAGATTGATGTATGAAGAAATGAGTATAAGGAGAATACACTGTAGAATATAAATCAGGAATACCAGTATGGGGGCAATTGCATACTTGCATAAGTGATGGTGGTGGCTTGGTTACCATGACAATGGAATTGTTGATAAATGATCAGACATGGGATATATTCTGAAGGCAGATAACATTCCAGTTTTCTTCTTTTTTTAAATGTTTATTTATTTTGAGAGAGTGTGTGTGGGGGGGAGAAGGGGCAGAGAGAGAGGAGAGAGAGAATCCCAAGCAGTTTCCATGCTGTCAGTGCAGAGACTGACACAGGGCTCGATTGGATGCTTAGCCAACTGAGCCACCCAGATGCCATAGGGTAGTCTTCTGTTTTTTATATGGAGTATGACAAGGAGCAGTCAGGATGCTTCCAGGGTTTTGGCTTGAGCAACTGCATGAATAGGATTCACATATAATGAAATAAGGAATTTGGGGATGGATCATGTTGAGTATGGGATATCAGTCTTTCCATTTTGGACATGTATACTTAGTGGAAGGATATATAGTAAAACCTTGGATTGCGAGTAACTTGTTCTGCAAGTGTTCCACAAGATGAGCAAATATTTCTAATAAATTTTAACTTGATAAATGAACAGTGTCTTGGAATACAAGTAGTATGTGATGGCGAACATTGCATGATCACAACTGAGCCAATGGTTCTTCTCTCTCTCACTCACTCACTGTGAGTTTGTGGGTTATCATCTCCCATGCTTAGATGTTCCATTTCAAGCTGCAGTGTTTGGTAGAAATCAGTGATTTTTCAGAACATTGGAAGGTGTCCACAAATGGTACTAGTGTATTTTTTGTCACTTCAGAGTACTATGGGCAGTCCTTTGCTTTTCCATACAAGAGTAGGCTTAGGAATGCTTTGCTTTATTCTAGATCATTGGGTAGGTTCCTTGTTAATGATACACACACTCAAAAAAGATTCCATTGAGCCAATAGTTAGCAGTGATTCCATTAATGATAGTGAAACTCATTCTACACAAGAACTCTCCTCTCTCTTGTCTCCCTCACACCAGCTATGAAGTTTTCAAAGAAAAATGCAGGTTAATTTGTTTAATTTTCTTTATATTTTGTTTTTTGTTTTTATTTTATTTTTTATTTAAAAATTGTTTACTGTTTATTTTTGAAAAAGAGAGAAAGAGAGAGAGAGAGCATGAGTGGAGGAGGGGCAGAGAGAGAGAGGAAGACACAGAATCCAAAGCAAACTCTAGACCCTGAGCTGTCAGCACAGAGCCTGACATGGGACTTGAACTCACTGACTGTGAGATCATGACTTGAGCCAAAGTCGGAAGCTTAACCGACTGAGCCATCCAGGTGCCCCTATATTTTGTATTTTCTTTATTATTTTGTATGTATTACAGTATTATAATCACTTTTATATGAATATTTTTGGGTTGTAGAACAAATCATCTGAGTTTCCATTATTTTTTATGGAGATATTTGCTTTAATATACAAGTGCTTTAGATTACAAGCATGTTTCTGGAAAAAATTATGCTCTCAAACCAAGGTTTTACTGTATGTGGTTTGGGGAAATATTTGAATTGTGGAGTCATCAAGACATATATGCTGTTAGAAGTCATAGGATTAGTCCAGTGACAGAATTATCATTGATTGTAGACAAATCATATTTTGAGTATAATAGTGAAAAGAAGAATTTCTAGCGCCCTAACACACTCCACATTGAACAGCTGGTCTGGAAGAGTGAAGTCAGAGGAAAGAATGAGAGGAGAGGGCCACAGGAAGCCCAGTGTAAACCCCATAACTATCTGTTTAATGTGGCCTCCTTTCCTTTCAACCATCTTTACAATGTTACTTATATGTTGATTTAGTTGCTTATATTACTAATATCTTTATTAAGATGTAAATTCTACATTAAAATTGAAAATGTAAATAATAGGGAATTGGTTTCTTTTGCTCATCACTTTATATCTAATCCCTGCCCTGGTGTCCAGTATACCTAGATGCTAAAAAGAAAAAAGAAAAAAAAAATGATTATGACTAAATAATTACTTTGTAATGTTATCCATGAAATACTCTTTTTTTTAATGTTTATTTTTGAGAGAGAGAGAGAGAGAGAGAGTGAGCATGAGGGGAGATAGACAGGGAGTGAGGGAGATAGAAAACCCAAAGCAGTCTCTCCACTGTGAGCACAAAGCCCGACATGGGGCTCAAACCCATGAACTGTGAGATCCTGACCTGAGTCAAAATCAACCAGCTGAGCCACTCGGGTGCTGCTATGAAATATTCTTTCAATGTGTAATCTGATTGATAAAAAGTGTTTCACCTTATAGAGGTTTTTATCGATTTTTTTCCTGTGGATATCAATATATTTAAATATAGATATGTGATTGTACTTCTGTTGTTTTCCTTAGTTTATATACTTTTTAATATTTGTAATTTTGTGTATATTTACTACTTTCCATAGATTATTTCATTTTTAAAATTTACATGAAAAATATTACATTGAAGTCAATAAATACTGTCATACATTTTTAAAAATTTTATTTTATGGAGTGCCTGAATGGCTCACTTGATTAAGGGTCTAACTCCTGATCTCAGCTTAAGTCCCAGTCTCACAATTTGTGAGACTAAGCCCCACATTCAGATCTGTGCTGACACCATGGAGCCTGGTTGGGATTCTCTCTGTCCCTCTCTCCCTATCACTTTCCTGCTCATGCTCCCTCTCTTTTACTCTCTCAAAATAAATAAGTAAACTTAAAAGTAAAAAATAAATAAAAAAATTATTTTACATTTATCTCTTTAATGTTTCTGAAGTACATCCTGAAGAAAATGGTGATGTGAAGAGAAAAATATAATTTTTCCTGCCAAAAAAATAACTCTGGCACCTTTTATTTAATACTTCCTCCTTTCATGATAAGCATAAGACATTATATAAAGAATTTATTCTAGTAAAACTTACTCGTAGAAAAATGCATAAGTCACAATGCATTAGTTCTATAATTTTTCACAGTGAACATACTCATACAACCAAGACCCAATTTTAACCAAATTCTATTTATCTGTCTATAGATTCAGGATGTTTCTTTTTTTAAAAAAAAACACTTAACACTTTGTTTATTTCTGAGGCAAAGAAAGACAGAGCATGATTGGGGGAGGGGCAGAGAGAGAGGGAGACACAGAATCAGAAGCAGGTTCCAGGCTCTGAGCTGTCAGCACAGAGCCTGATATGGGGTTTGAACTCACGAACTGTGAGATCATGACCTGAACTGAAGTTGGACACTTAACCAACTGAGCCACCCAGGTGCACCAGACTCATGATGTATGTAATTGCATCATCCTAAAAAAAATTTGGATATTGAAAATGCGATTTTAAAATGTAGATGGAGTTGTACGTGATCTCAAATGCATTGGCAGAACCTAAGAAGCTGGTCTTGCCATCCACCCCCACACTCTCACCCCAAAGTAACACATCTTTACCTCTCCCACTATAGATAGTGTTGCATTTTTGAAATAAATTAAATAATGCAAGATACATTTATATCTCTTAAATGTTTCCCCTCAATATTATGTTTGACATCCATTCCCATTGCATGGAAACAGTTCATTCATTCTCATTGCTTAGTCTGTGGTTTTCTATTGTTATATTATAAGCATCTGTTTTACTGTTAATAAACATCCAGATGTTTATTATATTTCAATCTTTATGATAATAAAAATTCAGTCTTTCATTGGACAAGTTTATGTATTTCTGTTATGTATATGTGTAAGAATGGATTACTTGGGTTCTCTACTTAGTTTCAGTATTTACAGCCAAACAGATTTCCAAAGATGTGCCAGGTTGAAATATTACTGTCAGTAAATAAGGGTTGTAGTTACTCCATATTTCCAATACATATTTTGCTTTGTTAGTAATTTTGGTTCGTTTGAGCAATATTTTGCTGGGGTTTTCATTTGCATTTCCTTGATTACCAATAAAGTTGAACACCTTTCCATATGTTTATCTGCTATTCAAATATTCTCCTTTTGAAATACGTATTCAAATCATTTACCTATTTTTCCATTGTGTTTGTCATTTTCTTATTCATATGTAAGAGATATATGTTATGTGCTTATGTCTATTATAGCCTTGTTTATCAATTGCATTTTTTACCCTTTATATTGAGAAATTTTTGTTTCCTAATTTAAAATCTTTATTTACTCCTAAGGTCATAAATATATCCTTCTCTGTGTTCTTTTATAAATTTTATTGTCCTAACCTTTACATTTAGATTTATAATCCATCTAAAGTTAATATTGTAACATATATATCTCCAGTTGACCTTGCATCATTTATTAAAAGACTATTTTTTCCACTTTAGCAATTAAGTGGCTCCTTTTTATAACTCAGTTGAAAGTCTGTCTCCATGGACACCTGGGTGGCTCATCCAGTTAAGTATCTAACTCTTGATTTTGGTTCAGGTCATGATCTCATGTTAGAGAATCCAAGCCCAATGTAAGGCTCCCCGTCCCCCCCACCCCTGACAGTGTGGAGCCTGTTTGAGATTTTCTCTCCATCTTTCTCTCTCTGCCCCTCTCCTACTCAGCCTCTCTAAATTAATAAATAAATAAACTTAAAAAAATATTTTAAAAAATCAGCAGATCATCTATTTTCTTCTGTGTTCTACTTACCTGTCCTTCTGCCAATATCACAGTATTCTAAGACGGTATACTTTATAAGTTTATGATATCTGATAGCGTGAGTCCTCTAGTTTGGTTCTTCTTCAGGTTTGTTCTGGCTGTCTTAGGTTGTTAATGTTGCCATATACAGTTAAAAAATAGCATTTCAATTTAAAAATACTGTACTTTTGATTGGAATTATGATGAATCTATATATAGTATTTGAGGTGAATTGACATCTTTACAATACTGAGTCTCTAATTTGTCTCATGGGGATCCCTTCATTTATTATGTCATCTTCAATTTCTCTCAGTTAAGTTTTATGGTGTTCATTGTACGATTATTATACATTTTGCTTTCATTTATTTTTATATTTTCTATTATAAGCTATTATAGCACTTCTTTAATGCAACTGCTCACATGGAATTTGTGTGCTCAAAAATATATTTCACTTTTACTTTGAAAAATATTTTAGTGGAATATGACCCTTTTGATTGACAGGTCAGCACTTCAGGGCAAAAATTTAAAACCCGTCTACTTCATTCTTAACTTTGTTACTGTATTTTTCAGTTCCAGAAATTGTTTGACTTTCTTATGGATTCCACTTCTTTAGAAGTGCTCTAAATTTTTATCTATTTAGTCAATAATCTTTTTTGTTGACTAGAACTTATTAAGCATAGCACTTAAAAGTCTTAGATAATTTTTTAAATGTTTTATTTATTTTTGAAAGGGAGATAGAGACAGTGTGAGCAGGGGAGGGTCATTGAGAGAGGGAGTCACAGAATCCAAAGACGGGCTCCAGGCTCTGAACTAGCTGTCAGCACAGATCTCGACGCTGGGCTCCAACCCATGAACTGTGAGATCATGACCTGAGCCGAAGTCAGACACTTAACTGACTGAGCCACCCAGGTGCCCAAAATCTTTGATAATTTTAATACACGGATCATCTGTAGGTAAGCTTCTTTGACATTTTTTTTTATCCTTATTTGTGTGATGCTTAGTTTGGTTTGCAAAAATTTTATCAAAAGCCAAACATTGTGGGGCTCCTGGGTGTCTTGGTTGAGCGCTGGACTTTGGCTCAGGTCATGATATTGTAGTTTGTGGGTTTGGGCCCCACATCAGGCTCTGTGCTGGCAGCTTGAAACCTGGAGCCTGCTTTGATTTCTGTGTCTCCCTCTCTCTCTGCCCCTCCATGCTCGCTCTCTCTCTCTCTCTCTCTCCAAAATAAACATTTAAAAAAAGAAGCCAGACATTGTGACTAAAAATTATGAAAATTCTAAATGATGTAAATGTCTTTTGCATTTCTTTGCAAAATGGGTAAAGTGGGAATTGAGTTGAGTTTAACCCGATTTCCAGTTTTAAAACACTTTCTGTTTACTTCTGCTTCAATTTTACATCTGTGGTCTAACTCACCCAACAATTTATGAACAATATAAATTGTTGTTCATCAAGGACCCACCAGCCTGGCAAGATAAATCTAATCCTTGTTTTCTCAACATCTCAGGACTTCAGAAAACTATGATAAGTTCCAGAAAATCTCTGCCTTGCATCTCAGTCTCCTAGGTTATACTGATTGAAAAGTCAGCAATAATTTTGGTAAAACATCTGGTACATTCTTGACCTCAATTCTCCATTTTTGTTTTACTAGAATCCTCAGGCTTTAAGTCTAATTTTTAAAAATTTTTATTTTATTTTTGTTGTGGTTCTTATTCAACTAATGTAAAACCATCTGTGCTGTGCCCAACCCACACCTACAACCTCAGATTTGTCTGGAATCAGCAAATATCATGCAGGACAATATTGATGCAATATAATGGCCTCCTTTTTGAAAGCTTTCTCATGTCTGTGATATTTTTTCTGCTAAAGTCCTGTCACCTCATCACTTTACCTGTGTCTTCAAACAGTGTTTTTATTATATATATTTTTTGTATTTTATATAGATTTTCTAGTTGAGTCTCTGTCTCTCAAAAGAGACTCATTCTCACTATGTGATATCTTTTTTTAAATGTTTATATTTGAGAGAGAGAGAGAGCACATGAACAGAGGAGGGACAGAGTGAAAGGGAGACAAAATCCAAAGCAGGCTTCAGACTCTGAACTGTCAACACAGAGCCAGACACCGGGCTCAAACTCACAAACTATAAGATCATGACCTGAGCCAAAGTCAGACACTTAACCAACTGAGCCATCCAGGTTCCCCACCATGTGATATATTCTTAAATATCAAAAGCAAGAGAATGAACTCTATAGATATTGATTTGAAGACCTGCATACACACATGAACACTCTGAACATACATGCAACTATTAAAATGAGTACTGTTCTTCAGAAATATAGTCAATGGTATTGAAACAGTGCATGGAGACAGATGGTAGCCACAATCTGAGTATAGCATCATGTATAGACTTGTTGAATCAGCATGCCATAACCTGAAACTAATGTAACATTGAGTATCAACTATACTTTAATTAAAAACATGAGTGCTGTTCACTTTTAATCCATAGGTAGTCTTATTATTTTAATTTTGTAGAATATTATGTTCCTATAGCTTCCAAAATCTCAGACAATGAAAATGGAAAACTATCCTTAGCAAAAGTAAACTTAAATAGAAAAGGAATAAGTTTTAAAAATGAGACATGTGTAGATGCCATAAAAATTAGATGACATAATGTATCTATTTGTAATTTTTAGATTATTCTTTTATAATTCATTAACAAATGTATTTAGTGATGCTAAACATTGTTTTGGTCTATCAAAAATTACTTTAAATGTTGTTATAACATTAGAATAATGATAAACATCATTTGTTTTTCATAGAGTTTTTATTATTACTAGAGTAAGCATGGCCTTCTAAAGACCATATTTGTTATCTTTGGTTTTCCTGGGCCAGGGGGAAGATTTTTAGTGATGAACAGTTGAATTACTTACAAGATTTCTTTCTAAATAATATATGAGCTTGAACCCTATGATAACATTTTCAGAAGATAATTATTTGATAGAGGAATGTATTTGAGAGCATGTAAGAATCTTGTGAATCTTGTGTTTTCAGTCACTATAAGCACTATAAGTGCATATTTAAAAAGCTTCTAAATTAAACATACAATGCTAGCTGATGTTCACTTGTTTGTGGTTATTTTAACTCGCACTAACAGTTATATTACTACCTCTGTGTATATACTGTTTATGTGTGTATATGTGTTGTATATACATGTATTATATACATGAATACCTTGTGGCTTTTTCTGAGATGCAAACATCAAGCGATATATATTCAGAATATTTAGTTTAGGTGGCTTATTTTAAAGCTGTTTTTGTTTGAAATTTAAACTATATTCTGCATTACAGTGTCTTTAGAAGTTTTCAACATTTGATGGAAAAACATACAATTAAAAATATGATTTAACTTGTTTTAAAGTATTGGGTTTATAAATATTGTTACCAAGGTGATGATTTCATTTAATGAAAACATCCTTTGACTGAATCAGATTTGGGACATTAAAAAGTTCAGTTAATAATAACTTATGTAGTGGATGAACAACAGAAGTAACCTTTGCTTATTAGGAGATATTTATTTATTTACTTACTTACTTAGTTACTTACTGAGATGAGAGGTGGCTTTAATGGATTTCCCCAAATACAAAATAGCTAGAGAAGCAAATTGGGTCATGATAAATAAATGAGGATTCTGGTACACTTCATTTTTAAAAGGTATAAGTATGTCCTTATCCAGGGGAAAGGTAGCTGGCAGTGGGTATTTGGGGAAGACATTATTCCATTATTATCAAAATTAAAGACTGAACAGTGTAATGGGTAAGAATCTAACATGAGGAGAGAGATTGCTTATATCCCAGCTGTACCATTAACTGCATGGTTTTGAGAAAGTTACCGTGTCTCATTTTCTGCATCTTTACAGTTGAGGAAATAATAATATTAATCAATAGGGTTAGTGTGGAGGTTAAATTAGTATATGTGAGATGCTTTGAACAGCACTATGTAACTTTAACTGTTATTATCATTGAGATCAAATATCAAAAAATATCATTGAGAAAAACAGATAATATATTCACATTCAAATGCTATTTGAAAGACATAAACTTTCTTCAGTGTATTGTTCTTATGTCCAAAAATACATTTTGGAAAAGTTGCTGAAAAATGTGGGCCGTAATAGCCCAAATTATCAGTGTTTGCCTTTTGAAATGTTGAGCATCAATCATATTTTGAGACTTTATTTTTCTTTGCCTAATTAATATTTTATATGAGGTATTTTTCTATCATGGGAGTTAATGTTTTTAGTATAGGATATAAATAGAAGAGCTGTTTGCCATTTTTTATAATGAGAAATTTAACCAAGCAGTCTTCTATAATCCTTAGATCTATCTGCATCAATCTTTAATACTTTTGTATTCCTTTCATACTAAGATATTCCAGGATAAACTTATACTTCCTCTACTCCAATCCTCGGATCATCAATTTCTCCAAGAAGCTTTGCTTCCTATAAGTAGCATATGGTATTTAGAAATCATCTGGGTATTGATATTTTCATTGCTGCCAGGCTGTCATTGCATCTAAGTAGATGTGTTTATCTTATCTATCAACCCACCCACTTACCTACCTATATGTAGGTATTAAAAACCATGGATGCATGTTAGAATCCTCTAATTTCAATCTAATCAGTTTAAGCTTCTTCTAGGATCTTTTTAAAAATATTTTTAATTTCCTTACCCAGCAGAGAGAAATGCGTCTCCCATTTCCTACATTTATTATTTGCTTAATCCTCAAATACAAATGAAGTACATGATTCAGACTCACTAATCCACAATGCTATGGAAAATGAACCTATTATCAAGAGTTAAACATGGGCTTATACTTCTTTGATTTTTTAGCCTGAAGCACAAGCACTTTCAAAGTGTCTGTGTAACATTTGCTGGTATGTTGGTGAAAGCAAGACTAATTCAACATAATTGGAAAGAAAACCTTATAAGTGCATGGATACAGAGGGGAACAGTGATGCATGGGGGTGGGTATCACATTAACAGTCCATCACATTGTGTCACTGGGCCCAAATGACTCCTCACCCTTCACTCACTTCTAAGATCCCCCAAATCTTATCTAATCATGGTATCTGGATCATAATCCATAGTTTTGTGAGCATATCAAGTCTGGATATAGATGATGTACCATCTCCTGTTTGAAGTTCTCTAAAGTAAACAAAGTATCCAGCCTGCATACTCTTTCCAAATGGTTATACTCTGTGGTAGGCAGGATTCTAAGATGCTCCCAAGATTCCTCCTCCTGGTACATCACTGAATAGTTTCTTCTCTTTTTATGGGGATGGGACCAGAGAATACGATGGTCTTCCATATGACTAGATTACTGACCTCTTCACTTTTACTTAGTCAAAAGGCTGATTACTCTGAGTGGGCCTCATCTGAACAGACGAGTCTTTTAAAAGAAGGTGCAACGTCTGAGACATGCTCCTTTTGATTTAGAAGAAAGCAAACTACTGGTCTGAAAAGAAAACCGCGAAGCATGGAAGGATAGGTGTTCCCTAGTAGCTCAGGTCCTTCGTCCTGCAACCACAGAAACTGAATTCTGCAACAGAGATCTCAGAAGAGTTACGCATCTTGGAAAGGATGATGGGACTGGTCAACACCTAGAACTGAGCCTGGGGAGACTCTGAACAGGGAACTAAGCAAGTTGTTGGTACCCAGACTCCTAACCCGTACACATTGTGAGATAATCAATTTATATTCTGTTAAGGCGATAGTTTGTGGTAATTTATAATGCAGCGATAGAAAACAAATGTGTGCTCTCATTTAAAACAATAGAGAGAAGGGGCGCCTGGGTGGCCTAGTCGGTTAAGCGTCTGGCTTGAGCTCAGGTCATGATCTCGCTGTTTGTGGGTTTGAGCCCCACGTCGGGCTCTGTGCTGACAGCTAGCTCAGAGCCTGGAGGCTGCTTCAGATTCTGTGTCTCCCTCTTCTCTGACCCTCCCCTGCTCACACTGTCTCTCTCTCTCTCTCTCTCTCTCAGAAATAAAAACATTTAGAAAAAAATTTTTTTAAATAAAAAATAAAACAATAGAGAGGAAGAGTTTGTTCAGTGAAATTGTGAGATTCAGGCACATGTTTCCGGCTTTCTTTCCTACCAGCAAGGAATGGTCTCTGATTTAGGCCCAGTTTTGCTCCCTAGGAGTACTTTCTTAGCCTGGCTTTCTCTGTCGTTCTTGGCTCTGCCCTTTAGACTGTCCATCGTTTTTCAAAAGAAATGGTTCCAGTGTGCAGGAAAGCAACCCTCCTGTGGTGTCTGTTTCAGAAATGGGGCCAAGAGACCTCATTTAATTTTGAATTTCCTCAGCCCCTGCATCTCAGTCCAAGCTCTTATTTAAATAACTTTGTGAGTTTCCTATGACATTTTAGAAGGCTTAATCCCTGCCCCCAAAGTCACATTAATTTCATGACAGACTTATGTCTACCTTAGGGGTGTCACGTGACTATGTAACAATATTTATATGATTTTTTGAATTCCATTTTTGTCAAGCTGATAAGATCTATTAGGCACAGCTTAAATCTCTCCGAGATCTTTAGAAAATCCTTTGCTACTATATCTTTACTTTAATCTTTACCTTGAGGCCACTTATTGTTTCAGAATCTTTGCCAGACCCAGAGACTTGAGATGGAAAAGCTTTATTTTCCAAACCAGCTGGTCGTGATGCCTCCATTTTTCCCCTCCAAATTGACCTTGCAACATGAATGATTCATTTTTATCTCTTCTCTTTGTTCTCATACCTTATCCTACCCAGCTAAAAGAAGCCAGAAGATACTTTGCAAATTTTGTTAGAACATGTCCTTAGCCAGATCTTCTAGTTCATTAGGTACAGTTACTATATTTCTGGGAACATTCATGTTGGCCACTTAAGTCCCTACACACTTGGGTCCCCACTATCCCATCCTCCACAGCAGTCTCCTCACCGCTCTTAAAGACACAGTAGCAGTTTGTTTGCGGTTTTTCCAGGCTTGACGTTAGGCCTCTCCCTTCTGTTCCTCTAGTACCAGCCTCTCCTGCTGCTGATGGTCACAAAGACAAAGCAACATTTTAGGTTTTTGTTATGCCAGCGTTCCATTTCAAGTTACTATTTCTATTTCAGATATATATCTATAATTGTACACACACACAGCTCAAAAACCAGAGGCTTAAAACACCACAGCAATCATATTTTATTTTCCTCCTCATTCTGTGGATCCACAATTTGGGCTGGACTCAACTGGATGTTTCTATGATTATTTTCTACTGGAGATTCTCATTTGACTGCTCATTCAGTTGAGGCTAGATGGACTCACAGAACATTAGGTGGTTACTATTGATGGTCATCTGGGCTGCATGTCTACAGCTTATTAGCATGGGCTTCACACATTAAAAATAATATAGGAAGCCCCCCATGCAAGAGGTGTGTGTGTTTGCATTTGTGCATGTGTGCATGTGCGCACGCACATAATTTTGTTACTTTTGTTACTTTTGTTTTTGTCCTGTGGACAAAGCAAGCCCCATGGCCAAACTCAGAATCACTGTGGAGATGCCTACAGAGGACACATATACCTATGTATATGCATATGTATGCAATACATACAGAAAGTTTTGTTTGATGTCATTACTCTGACACCTTTTAGTTTGTTGCTAAAAATATACTGTAATTTTAAAGCTCTAGGTTAAAACCCTAATGACTCCCTGAACCCCCAAATGGCACAGTTACTCAGTTACTCAAAATTTTTGGTTCCATGCCTGGGTTTGCTGTGTGCATTTGACCATCTGGTTACCCTCATGGTGGTCATCTCTGTTACAAAATTATTTTTCCTAAATCTCACAGAGTCTGGTATGAATTTTTTTTTTTTTTTTTTTTTTGCCTTCTTCTTACTAGTGTATTACTGAGGTCCAACATTTATCTTTTTTGGATCCACTTGAATTTCCAAAGGCACTCTTTATAGAGCATTCACCTCCCATCCTGTCCTGATGTATTTTTTTTCTGTTCCCCTGAGGGAAAAAGTGCTTTCTTCTCTAAGGAAGAGGCAATGTCATCTGTAAGTTATAATGATGACTGTGAATGAGCTCTTTCCTCAAGTAAGTTATATTCTAATTAGAAAGGAAGATTTCTGAACAATGTAATCTTACAATAACCCTAATGTAACTTAGGGGAGTATGGTTTTGAAGAAGTAAGCTTGAAAGAATCTTCTCTTTCTGCCCTGATTTCTTAATAAAAAGCCAATGGCATAATTATAAGAATGATTTTTTTCCTTAAATCTGTTCCAGCAGCTCATGACTTCAATGTATTTTTAACTGACTCAGGATAAAGAAGTCACTGTTTTTCTTTGATAATATAGACATTAGAATATAATCCCTGAAACTCCAATAGACATACTCTTTCACCCTGAGCGAAAATGACAATTTGAAAACAGAGAAAATACAAAGAAGATTAAAAAAGAGAAAATTATATTGACTTTTGAGACATTTGTTCTGGTAAATTCTGTTACTCTTATATATATATATATATATATATTTTTATATATATATATATATAAAATTACTGATGATTATCCCCTTTTTATACATACTGAGGAATATATTTTCCCTGTCACTTGCAACTAACACTATACCTGATTAATATAAAGCCCTATTTAAAGCATTGATTCCAGGGTATAAATAAATATTCTAGGAGGGCTGTTACAAGGAAAGTTCCATTGTAACCACACATTAACAAAAATTAATGATGGTTTTTGTGGTATGTAAAAGGCATATGTTTATATATAATATGCTGAATCTCAATTTATATTTTGTCTATAAGAGTCACCACTCTGTCATCTTCCACATCATCTATTTTTTGTTTAGTCTTGCTTGTACTAGTCATTAACCCTCCAGGTAGGCATTTATCACTTACTTTAATGTAGATACTATGCTTTGTTCTAGGGAACAGTCATCAACAAGGTATATCTCATTCATTCAAAGAGCTTTTTGTCTACTTTAAGAGACCATTGAATACAATATGATGAAAGTTAGTTGGGGAAGGTTTCTGGCATGATGGAAACCTTTATCTTAATTGGATAATGCAGGTGTATACATTGATTAGAACCCAGACATTTTAAATACAATGAAGCATTTTATTGTGTTTAAATTATGCTTCAATAAAGTATCCATTGTGTTACTTTACAATAATAAATAATCAAGCAGAAGGGGTGGGTCTTGGGTGGCTCAGTAGGTTGAGACTTGACTCTTAGTTTCAGCCCAGGTCATGATCCCAAGGTTGTGGAATCCAGCACCACATTGGGCTCCATACCGAGTTTGGAGTCTGCTTGCGATTCTCTGTTTAGTCCTTCCTTCTTGCACACTCTTTCTTTTCTCTAAATAAATAAATGAACATTAAAAATATAATAAAGCCGGGGCGCCTGGGTGGCTTCGTCGGTTGAGCGTCCGACTTTTGCTTAGGTCATGATCTCGCGGTTCATGGGTTTGAGCCCCGCGTTGGGCTCTGTGCTGATTGCCAGCTCAGAGCCTGGAGCCTATTTCAGAGTCTGTGTCTCCCTCTCTCTCTGACCCTCCCCTGCTCACACTGTCTCTCTCTCTCTCTCTCCTAGAAATAAAATTAAAAAAAAAAAATATATATATATATAATAAAGCCATAGGTATTTATTTGCTTGTTCAGTTGTGCTCTAATTTTATCTTATTTTCACTTTATACACATCCTACTCTATTCTACTTTGCCTTGCAATTATATTTTTCTTTCTCTGTTTTCCTTTCCTTAGAGGTCTTCCTGTGGCCTTTACCAGATTCTGGCTATGGACTTAAATTTGATCAAATGTTCTTCTAGTGGGTCATGAGCCTGCTGAAGATGACATAAATTTTTTGTCAGTTAATTGCACAGTATGCCTGACTATAGGAGAAACTGTAATGAAGAAAAAAGCTTTAAGAAATCTAAGGGAATAGTTTGGAAAATATTACAGGGATAGATTGACAAGAGTGAATAGTTAATTGAGACTGAGGGAAATAAGAGTCAGGAAAATGTTGCAGCATATAAAAAAAACACACAACTCATTTATGTGTTTAAACTTCAGCTTAGGCTGACTGCAGTTTTGTTTTTATCTGTTTAACAGATAATTATGACCTTTTTTTTACCTGATCTTACTTTTAATAAAGGAAGCATATAACTTAGAGTAAAAATAAATAACTCAAGTTAGAACTAGAGGAATTTGACCACCATCTGGAAGAGTGACCTAGTTGCTGACCTCCACACTTCCTCTTTACTATCCACCATGCACTTTGATGTGGAGCTAGAATCTCTCACCAGGAAGTAATTTATATGCAGAAAAATGATATCAGCACAGCTCTAGGGGACCATCTTCCTTTATTTATTCACTGAGCATGTTTCTTTAATGGGAATTTCAATAAAAATAAGAACCTGATATTTAAATATTTAGTTTCTAAGTAATTTTTTAGATGCAGATTTCAACTTTTATATTCTTAGCAGGACTTTTTTAAGAGTGCCAGAACTTCGCTTTTGATTTAAGTTATTAAGGCATTATTGAGATCTTTAACATTATTTAAGTATTTTTGTAATATTCCTCTAATATGGTCTTTGAACATATATTTATTTCCAGAATATTATTACTTCAAAAGGGTCTTAAGTGGGACTTGTTAGAATTTTTTATGTAGCTTTTATGTAAATGGATTTTTTTTTTTTTTAAGAAAGGTTGCTTTGAATTGCCAAACCCAGGTCTTTTCGTTCTAATTTTCCAATTTCATCTTTAGATTGAAGCAACCACATATCCAAGGCTGTCAAACTTAGAAAAATGAGAAGGTAAATTAGTTTGGATTTTCATGTTACCCTTGATTTTGGAATTTTTTTATGGATTTAGGTTTGTAAGGCTTTGAAAAGCATTTTTCTTCTTCATAAACAATGATCCTTAAATTGAAATTGTCCCAAATAACTATGGTAATTTTAATATTCCCTTTTTAAATATACTTTAAATTTGGACCACTTGAGTCTGACTTTAGCTCAGGTAATCATCTCACATTCATGGGTCTGAGCTCTACATGGGGCTCTGTGTTGACAGCTCATAGCCTGGAGCCTGCTTCCCATTCTGTGTCTCCCTCTCTCCCTCTCCCTCTCTCTCTCTCTCTCTGCCCTTCCCCCACCCACACTCTGTCTCTGTCTCTCTCAAAACTAAATAAACATTTTTTTATAAAAGTAAAAAATGTATACTTTAAACAGAATGATACTGTTTATAAACTATTACCAAATAATTATCACATAGATCCTAGTCTCTTATTTTCAGTTTTTCAATTTATGAAAATATTTGATTGACTAGAGAAATGACTCTAACTTTAATTGAATTTACTAAGTATATGTATAAAATAACTGATTTATTAAATCAGGTATGTTTACGCATTTCAATAATATTCTAATTTAGGCAAGTAGTTTACTTAAAATATTTTTCTTTTTTTTTTTTTTTAAATTTTTAATGTTTTATTTATTTCTAGGAGAGAGAGAGAGACAGCGTGAGCAGGGGAGGGTCAGAGAGAGAGAGAATCACAGACTCCGAAACAGGCTCCAGGCTCTGAGCTGGCAGTCAGCACAGAACCTGACGCGGGGCTCGAACCCACGAACCGCGAGATCATGACCCAAGCGAAAGTCGGATGCTTAACCGACTAAGCCACCCAGGGGCCCCTTAAAATATTTTTCTTAAGTAAATACAAAGCAAGTTCAAAATATAACAGAAATTTTCTAATTGATATGTAGGAAGAAGAAAATGGATTCTGTAAAGAAAATAAATAAAGTCTGTCATCTGGAGGTTTTTGAGGATCAATACAAAGGGAAAATAAAAGTAAACTGTAAAATAAAATAATTTTATGTGGCTATATACACTGATCAATTTTGAAAAAAATGTTGATTGGAGGATTACTTCAATATTTCAATTTTAATTTAAATTTTTAAATTTTATTATTTATTTTGAGAGGGTGAGAGAGAGAGGGAGGAAGAGAGAGCAAGTGGGGGAGGGGAAGAGAGGGAGACAGAGGATCTGAAGCTGGCTCTCTACTGACAGCAGATAGCCTGATGTGGGGCTCCAGTTCACGAACAGTGAGATCACAACCTGAGCCAAAGTTGGCTGCTTAACCACCTGAACCACCCAGGTGCTCCTTATTTTAATACTTTAAAGAAGTGCTATTACTTTACAGAGTTAAGGGACAACTCATGTGATTTTGTTTTAAATAGGCAAATATTTGATTTACAAATAATACTGAGTTCAAGCAGTTCTAAGTTGTATATATTCTTCTGTGATGAAGAATATAACATTACTTTGGTTGATATCATTCAATTTGGCTATTTTCTGGTGTTTGTGTAACAAGCCACCCCCAGATCAAATGACCTATAAGCATTTCATTATTCTTAAGGATTCTGAGAGTCACAGATTCAGAAAAGGAGAATGGGGACAATTTTTCTTATCTCCACATTGTATGGGGCCTCAGCTAAGGGTGGGCTATGGGTAGCTTGTACAGATGGAATTGAAATACTTGGGGCTGGGTTATCCAATCTAGAATGGCACCCACCGCTCCCTTCAGCCCCCCGAATCAGCTAGTATTGTTGATTGGAGTGTTCCAAAGAAACAGTATGGCAGCTGAGTGCAGCCTTACTCTGCAGCATTCACAGTATATGCTGGAGCACTTTCTCTAGAATTACTTCCTCTTGGAACCCTGATGTGCCATGGTAAGTAGGCCATTTATAGACATTCCAGTCAATAGTCAACAATCAGCAATCTTTGTTTTACCTGCCCTTCAACTATCCCTGCTCAGGATTCAAAGCACTACATCTAATAGGTCTTTGAAATGAAATTTTCTATAACTAATACATTTGTACAGATTGTCTGAATGTATATAATTGCTGAAAAGATGCTTTTAAAACTCAAATCCTAGCCATTATAAATTATTGTTATTAATTATGTTAAGCTCATTATCTTACTGCCTATAATTTCATAATTTTGACAGTTATTCCTTTAAGAAGGCAGATTATTTCCCAATTTGTGACCATACTAATTGTTTTCAATTTTGTATTTTGTTCAAGAATAATTAATACTCTCTGCATGTTTTGTGCTATCAATCATATGCATGGTTATATCTGCTGTAATTCTTGCAACATCATTATCATCCAATAAATTATTTTGAAATTTGAAAATTTTTCCAGCTTCCCCAAAAAATTAATACTTTTTAAAAAATTCAAAACCTTTTTTAACTCATTTCTTTAGAATTTAATAATTTATTAAAATAAAATTCATTTATAAAACACTTTTATTTAAGAATGGATCACTGGCTTAAGATTAGAAATTCACTTTTTTAATGTAAAGCTGTACTACCTACATCTAAAAATACTGGAAAAAAAGTAAACCTGACATTTCAAGAATTATCTGATTCATAGAAGGGGAAATGGTGCAAAATTGCCAATGAGAAACAAAATTATGAGAAGTACAGCCTCTTTTTGCTTCATATATATTTTTTAATTTACCGAGTTGTATCTCATGCAACAGAATATAGATGAATACTATATGGTAGCACTTAAGTTTCCATTCCATGTTGATTCCAATCATTCAGAATTTTAAAAATATGTAAATTATAAATGTAGGTATGATAACCTATTAATCATCAACAATTGTTTGTACATCTTTTCAAATTAGAAATGAAGACATCAGAAAAGTATCTTACAGAGTAAGTTGTCATATTTTATTGACTGGAGAGAATATACAATGGCTGAGATACCAGTAATGCATTGTATAGTTGCTACAACTAAATGCTTGCCGAATGAAAAATCGTAAAGCAAATGATGGAACAGCTACTCTCCAGTAATATAGTAACTTGTAAAATTACAGATTTAACTGCAAACACTAAGTTAATATCTGATCAGTGGATGGATTTACAAGTGTGACTGGGCTTGCTGCTTTTCATCTTTCCAGGTACAGTTCTTAATTATTGCTGAAGGGTGTGTGTGTGTGTGTGTGTGTGTGTGTGTGTGTGTGTGTGTCCTGAGCAGTAACAGTAAATAACTGACATATTCAAATGTTAGGTACATTTTAAAAAATCTTCTGATTTATTCTAGAACAATTCTGTTAACATTTACTCTGATGTTGCCGAAGCCTGTGATGTGTAAAACTGCTGGTGCCGTTGTACAAATCAAGGCAGTGACACTGAAACATTATTAATAGTCACTGTTCTTCACTCCTGTGTACTGGCTCAAAAAAAAAAAATCGAGTTTCGCTGAAGAATGTCTTTAATGAAAATGAACATTACTGAGTTAAATTTGGACCCTTAAATAGATCTCTTTTTATTTTTTTATTTTTTTATTTTTTATTTTTTTTTTTTAATTTATTTCTAGGAGAGAGAGAGACAGACAGCATGAGCAGGGGAGGGTCAGAGAGAGAGGGAGTCACAGACTGAAACAGGCTCCAGGCTCTGAGCTGGCAGTCAGCACAGAGCCCGACGCGGGCTCGAACCCACGAACCGCGAGATCATGACCTAAGCGAAAGTCGGACGCTTAACCGACTAAGCCACCCAGGCGCCCCAATAGATCTCTTTTTAATATGTCCACTGAAATTTAATTGGCATACCATCAACTGTACCTATTTAAGGTATGCAGTTTGGTATGTTTTATCTAATGTATACACCTGTGAAATCATCACCACAATCAAGATAATGAACAAATCTATCAGCCCCAGATGTTTCTCATGCTCCAGAGTCTTATTTCTTTTCTGCCTTTTCATGCCATCTCTCTCAGTACCTATCCCCTAACGATGAATGATCTGCTTCACTGTGATCTAGTTTGTATTTTCTATATTCCTGCAATTTGCCATCTTTATATCTTCTTTGGTGAAATAGCTGCCTAAATAATTTGTCTATTTTTTATTCGCTGGTTCATTTTCTTATTGAGTTTTGAGAGCTTTTAATGTATTCTAAGACTTCACCAGATGTGTAATTTTCAAGTATTTTCTTTTACTCTGTCTTACCTTTTTATCTTCTTAATGGTGATTTTGAAAGAGAGAATTTTCAATTTTATTGAAGTCCAATTTATTATTTTTCTTCTTTAAGAAACTATCAATGAGTTTGGGTGTAGTATCAAAGAAATATATCTAAGATGATCTGAAATGACTTAAAATGCTATTAAGGTAAGAATTTAAAAACTGTTGCAATATGTTAAATGTAGAAGCAGATAAAAGAATTCAGTTCTCTTGTGCCAAGGTAGACATTAAGGAAACTTGCAAAAATGTAATGCAATGCCAATCTTCTCACTTCTTTGTTTGCTTTGGAAAATGTAGTTATTTTTCATAAACGTTTTATATTAACATGTAACATGTGCATTATTGTTTAAGTAAATTGATACATATTTTTAAATATTCTCAGTTAAAATTTCTAATATGACAAATATTAAAAGATACATCCACATAAACAAAATATTTGGGGAGGGGAATCAGTAATTTTTAAATGTGTAAAAAAATCCTAAGGCCAAAAGTTTGATAAATCTAATTTAAGACATATATGAAAGATATATGATTAGATGTCATTATTTCCCTTCTATACACAAGGAAATTAATTGTCAGATAAGTCAAGGAAAACTTAGAATCTGACCCAGGCTTTGAGTTAGCAATGGTTATGGAAAGTAAAGAAAAATAGGAATAAGGGAAAAGGGAAAATAGATTAAAAACAGAAAATACTGTATGGAAATCTGATCCTGAGGGAGAAGAAGGGATTATGAGTTCATGTGATTATTAGACCCTCTTTTTGCAGTCTAATACACTTTCAGTAATTGTACTTTCTAAATCTAAGTCTATTGAAATTGCTAGAATATTTTGTTATTATTGTTTTTGTATTGACTTTCGAATTTGGAATCCTTCTTTGTTATTTTATGTCATTTTTAGGTTTTGTCTTCAAGGTTTCATTGAGAGAAGATAAGCTAAAGTAAAATAATCATTTGTTTGAAACTAATGATGCCTTCAGGAAATTATGAAGAATCTTTTTATTTACTGTTACTCTGTATGTCTTCTCTGTCATCAATTTCTGTTTCCTTAAAGCACTCTTCATTCTGGCACACAGTACTCTAATTTTTTTTCAGGGCTCCTTAGAGCAGACATAGAAGAAATTTAAAATTCATTTTCCTCTTTTTCAATATTATTCTTTAAAAATGACTTTAAAAATGTGATCCATTCTCTCAATATTGTTCTCTCTTAGTTTGGTGACTCATAACTTGCTATTAATAATTTGTTAAAGAAAAGCAATGACTGATTTCTACCTTCTATAGACATATGCATTTTAATACATATATTAGGTAATATGCATTTCTGAAATGGACATGAATTTTTAATGGCTTTATAATTAATATAAATTACTATTTATTCATGGAGGATTCTTTCAATTATGCTTATATTTGGATCTTTATTAAAGGCTATCTTATTAAAATATATAGTTCTTATTAAATGCCAGATACTGATCAAGCGTTGGAAAAACAGTGGTAAAAAGGCAGATACAGTCTGTTTTCAAATAACTTACATTCAGAGAAGCATAGACAAATATAACTAAGCAAATTAATTAAAAATTTAAAAATAGAATTGTTGCACACAGCAATAAGGATTATTATGAAAGTAAGACAGAGAAAGAATGTAGAACATATGACAGTAAGTTGTTTTTTTATAGGCAGGATGTAAAAAGCATCTAAAGAATTTGAATGGAAAAGTAAGCATTAAAAGAAGCCGTTGAAGGGATGCATGGGTGGCTCGGTCTGTTATGTGTCAGACTTTGGCTTAAGTCATATCTCGTAGTTCCTGAGTTTGAGCCATGCACCACGCTCTGTTCTGACAACTCAGAATCTGGGTCCTGCTTCGGATTGTTTCTCCCTTTCTCTCTGCCCTCCCTAACATGCTCTCTTTCTCTCTCTCAAAAATAAATAAACATTAAAAAAATAATAAAAGGAACAGTTGGAAAGGGGGAAAACTTCCAGGTCAGAGTGAACCACCGTGCAAAGGTCTTTGTGTGCAACTCACTTGAGTGCTCAAAGGAAGAGAAAGACGGAGTTTGCCAGATCACAGTGGCAAGAGTAAGGATTAATAAAGTCCATAAGCCAGAGGAGTGTTAGATCACATAGAATTTTGCAGTTCAAAATAAGAAATTTGGATTGTATTCTAAATGCAGCAGGAAACCATGGGAGAAAGAATGACATGATTTAAAGTTATATAAGTTACTCAAGCTACCTTGTGTTTAATAGACTGAGAGGGGAAAAACAGAAGCAGGAAGATCAGTTAGAATATTCTCTTATTTCGAAGAACATCCAGTGTTGGCTCACGTGAGGGTTGTAGAAATAGAGAACACAGTGGTGAAAAACGGGATATATTTTGGTGGAAGCGACTCATTGAGATGTGATTCAAGCTGTTACTTGGTGTTTTGGGTCTACTGATTTGGAAGAATTTATAGTACCAGGAAGCATGATGGGAAAACTGGAATTGGAGGCATCAGAAGTAGTGTTTATTATTGTAACCGTGAAGCCAGACTTGTCTACAACAAATAGATTCAGAATTATCCCCTAGAAACAAATACATGTAAGTGGAAAAGAGGTAGTCTAGTTTTGTGTATGCCTTTCTTATTTTTAGGTTATATTTACACAACTTGGAGTTTATGATGATCATTTTCACATCTTGTACGTAATCTTTTCTGTTAACTTCTAGTAAAAGATATCCAACTATTAGCGTATTTGAACCCTTTGTTTCCTATTATAAGAATACTTTTCAAAACTTGTCCTGTAATGAAACTATTTCTCTTAAGATGAGAATATTTAGAGTTTACCACTGATTGTCCCATAACACGTGTCTGCCAGTATTAAGCACAAGATACATTTGATTCTTCAATAAGCATTTTAAATGTATTTATCACTTGAAAACATTCCACATTTTCTTTTTATTTTTAATGTAGTTACCATGGTAATCATAGCTATTACTTGATGTTTGCCTCAAAAAAGGAGCCATGTCATTTTAGACAGAAATGTCGAGAAATGTAGTTTCCCAACCTTTCTGTTTCTTTTTCTTTATTATTAAGATAATATAATGTGATGACAGTTTTAAAGTTTTGAATATATAAATGCCAACTTTCTGAAGAGTTTGTAGTATGTTTTAAGTCTTTTTGCTTCATGTTGCTGTAATGTAAATACTAAATGGCTACCTGATTTTACCACTTAAGCAACAATTGTCCTACTGTTACAGTTCTGTGGCATGAAAATTGACTCCCTGTGTGAGTTAGAGACCTTGAATCATGCTACATAATGAGTAGTTACATAAATTATTGGCAAAGCTTATAGTAAAAGTGGAACTACTGCTAAAATAATTGTATTTAAGCCTTGAGCTGTGTAATGTGCTATGTCTGCCAGTCGAAGCTTTAAAATGGGTTTCCTTATGCAAGATTTTTCTTTTATCTGATTCAACTGCCTATTTAAGCTAACTTTAGCCAAATTTTAAATTCCCTTTTCTGAGAAAATCTGGTATAGGAGAGAGCTGCTACTTGGCTTTTCAATATCTATTTTCCTCTTAAACCAATGAAACTTGATTTTATTTAGGGTGGCCATATCCATGCTTTTTTACCAGGTAAAGATTGTATAGAGGAGTATATAAAAAGTATGTTAGTCTGTAGGGCTTCTGGGAAAGCTTTTTAAAAGGTTCTAACTCAACTGTGAGATTTTCTATTTTCCCTTTTTTCTTACATACTTTCTGCAAGTTATGGCCTATTGCTTCAGAGGCCATATTGGGCCCTAAAGTACTTTGGGCATATGAGCTTTGAGCTAAGGATGGCTAGGTAGGAAGATTTTAAGAAAAAAAAGAAAAAGAAAGAAAGAAAAGTAAAGAAAAAAGAAAAGAAATGAAAAAAGAAGGGAAGGGAAGTAAAAAGAAAAGAAAAAGATTGAGGTTTTTATGTCATTCTGGAGCCTCCTATATTACTTACTTCTGGATTTCTTGTTATATAGAATAAAACAAGCATTGTCCAATTTACTAGATTTTCTGTTATGTGTTCTCAGACATACTACCTAACTCATTCATCTTACATAACAAAGCTACTTGTTTAACGTACACATTTTGGTATTTAGTACCTACTACCAATATTAATAATTCCCTCTGAGGTTTGCTTTGTTCTTTATGAGCTGATTTGAATCTTTCATTTGACCTTTACAACAACTCCCGGGAGTATATTGTTATCTCCCTTATTTGATGAGAGAAATAAATACTAGAATGGAAAGGGCTTTTACCAAGGTCACATGGCTTCTGAGTTCTGTTAGTATTTCAGACTATTCAGCCTGACCCAGAGGCCACATTCTTTTTTTTTTTTTTTTTCCAAATTTTTATTTAAATTCAGTTAGTTAACATATAGTGCAATATCAGTTTCAGGAGTAGAATTTAGTGATTCATCACTTACAGATAATACCCAGTGATCATCATAACAGGTGCCTTCCTTAACACTCATGACCATTTTAGCCCATCCCCATCCCACCTCTGCCCAGCAACCTTCAGTTTGTTCTCTATAGTAAAGAGTCTTTGATGGTTTCTCTCTCTCTCTCTCTCTTTTCTCCCCATTCCCATATGTTTGTATGTTTTGTCTCTCAAATTCCACAAATGAGTGAAATCATAATAGTATTTGTTCTTCTCTGACTTATTTCACTTAGCATAATACACTCTAGCTCCATCTACATGGTTGCAAATGATAAAATTTTGTTCTTTTGATGGTTGAGTAATATTCCAGTGTGTATATACACCACATCTTCTTTATCATTCATCAGGTGATGGATATTTGGGCTCCTTCCATAATTTGGCTGTTGATAATGCTGCTATACACACTGGATGCATGTACCCCTTCATATCTGTATTTTTTATCCTTGGGTAAATACTCAGAGGCCACATTCTTAACTGACACCTTTATCTCCATTCTAGACTGCTTTAGATCTGTGCTTGAAATAGTGCCCCAAAATGGAGTTTGTGGAAGAATATTTTGTTGCAAAAGGGAGGTAGTTAAAACTTGGTAATAAGGTGACAATTGTATGCAATTTTACCCAACATTTAATTTAATTATTTATTATTTAATTGGCTTAACAAGAATTTCTTGTTTGTTTTAAACTTTGTACTTCAAGGAAAGAAGTTAGTAATAAACAAGTATAAGAAGTTCTTATAATACACTTACCATTAATAATCTATGGATCAAAATAGGAAAGTGAAATTCATCTCAAGATTCTAAAGGGAATGATGATATAAAGAGTCAAAGTAATGATGGTAATAAAGAGTCAAAATTCTAGAAAATCCTTTCTGATAATTAATGAATGACATGGGTCCTATCAATTAATTTATCAAGATATCAGAGATATCAATTAACTTATTGACTAAACACTATCTGCTGAAGTATATGTTAAACTCAGTATAGAAATTATCATATTTAATTCAAGCAACAATATTACACTAGATTGCAATACTTACACCACTTCATAGAGAGGTGGAGAAGGAAAGAAATACTAGGTAATTTAACATATTCAAACACAGACTCCATGAGAGTAGGAAGAGTATCTTTTTTCATGTTGTATTGCTTCTCCTGAAACAGTACCTTTCCCATAATAGATACTCTATAATATTGTCTGTGAATAAAAATTACACATCTGGGAAGGGGAAACTCTAGTTCTAAACCTTGCCTTGTTTAAGTCTGCAGTGTAACTTTAAAGCACTATTCAGCATTGTTTAAATTGGAAAGTTAAAAATTCTATTTTGAAAATACAAATCTGAAGAGACAGTTTAAAAATAGATACTGGTACAGTTATTAATTATTTTTTATTTTGGGAGAGCAAGAGTGGGGATGGGGCAGAGAGAGACAGGGAGAGAGAGAGAATCCCAAGCAGACTCCATGCTGTCAGCACAGAGCCCAACGTAGGGCTTGATCCCACGATTCTGGAATTATGAACTGAGCTGATATCAAGAGTTGGAAGCTTAACTGACTGAGCGACTGAGGTACTACACAGTAGTTAGTTATTATGTTTATATAATAAACCACATCTTGTTTTTTATTCCTCTTTTCTTATTTTCTTATTCCTCATTAAGGAAGAACCCTTGACAATTAGAAGAAAACTAGAGATTTTAATGACAAGTTAATATAAAGCAAATTATTTATATATAGTTATTTTTGTTATTTTTCTAAACTCTTTGAAAGAGTATAAATATGAAGATTAATTTTTAAACTTGCTTAAAATTTAAACTCCCTTTTCTCTATTTTATTTCTTTGCCAGGAGCATCAACTAATGCAGGAGCTGTACAGGGATGGGCTCATAGATGTTTGTCATTAAGCCTAAGCCTTTTACCGAAATACTAGGTTTATGATTTAATATAAAGTTTATTGATTTTCATTTAAAAATAAAAGCAATAGAGGTAATAGTAGTAACTCGGAAGTGCACTTACTCTGCCTTTTCTCTTTTTCCAAACTGACTCTGATGGTCTGTTGTGATAATGCATATTGAAGCACTATATCCAGCTTGTGCTCTAAATACCATTGTAATTACGTGTGTGTGGCTGTCTGTGTGCATTGATGTAATATTTATCTGTGAAAGCATGAAAGAGGTATTGGTTGAATTAACCAGATAATCAGATAATTGAGTCTTAAAGTACTTATCCAAGACTCATATATTTAACAACTGTTGACTATCAGACACATTATAGAAAAACATTTCAATACTTACAAAAATTAAATCCTTATTTTGTCTTGCTGAAATTGAAATAAGAAAAATCAGTTCTTCTCATTCTTTCTTTTTTTCCTATTATTGTCCCCCTGAAGAGCTTTTTTTAAATTTTATTTTCCTAATCACTCTTCCATGAAATTGTAATGCCACATATATACTGTATATTTATGTATTTCTTGTATGTCTGTCTTTATTTTTTTTAATGTTTATTTATTTTTGAGAGAGAGAAACAGAGTACCAGCAGGGGAGGGGGAAAGACAGAGAGAAAGAGGGAGACACAGAATTTGAAGCAGGCTCCAAGCTCTCAACTGTCAGCACAGAGAGTGATGTGGCACTCGAACTCATGAACCGTGAGATCATGACCTGAGCCGATGTCAGATGCTTAACCAACTGAGCCACCCAGGTGCCCCATCTGTGCCTTATAAATTAAAAAGCTATATGTATTCTCCCTGCACAGATCAGATTTATTGTCCTCGGTGGCCATACCTCTCATGAGAATTCGGGACATAAATGATCATTTGTATAGTATCATTAGTAAGAATTCATGATAATAAAAATAAATGAGTTGATGGAGACTCAGTGAAACTTACTTCATTTTTTAATTATAATAGTGCAACTGAACTTTGAAGTGCTTATAAAATATGTGCACAAAGTTTTTGCTACTACCACCTTTAGGAAGTGGAGCCTAACCTTTTTCTTAAAAGTGTGGGCTGGATTTAATGATTTTTAACAAATAGAATATGACAGAAGCGACAGTGTAAAACTTATGAGATTCTGCCATAGAAATCACTATAGCTTCCTCCTTGCTCTTTCTTTTGGATCATTGGCACTGGGGAAAGAGAGCTATCATGTTGTGGGAACACTGAAGTCCTATATTTATTTATTTATTTATTTTTAAAATGTTTTTATTTATTTATTTCTAGGAGAGAGAGACAGCGTGAGCAGGGGAGGGTCAGAGAGAGAGGGAGTCACAGACTGGAACAGGCTCCAAGCTCTGAGCTGGCAGTCAGCACAGAGCCTGACGCGGGGCTCGAACCCACGAACCGCGAGATCATGACCTAAGCAAAAGTCGGAAAGTCGGACGCTTAACCAACTAAGCCACTCAGGCGCCCCAATTTTTATTTATTTTTATTGAGGAGGAGCAGTATTTTCTTAAAGTTTAGTGTAATAGAAGAATATTATATTAGTTTCAGGTGTACAACATAGTGTCTTGAGAATTCTATACAGCACAAAATGCCCACCATGAGAAGTGTAGTTACTACTTGTTACCATACAAAGTTATTACAATATCATTGACTATATTCACTATGCTCTACTTTTTATCCCGGCGACGTACTTATTTTGTAACTAGAAGTTTGTACTTCTTAATCTCCTTTACCTATTTCACCTATCCCCATTCCAACTTCCCCTCTGGCAAACACCACTTTATTGTCTGTATTTATTAGTCTATTTCTGTTTTTTTATCCTTTTTTTTCTTTTGTTTTTTTTAAGATTCCACATAAATGACATCATATGGTATTTGGTTTTGCTCTGACTTATTTTACTTAGTATAGTGCCCTTTAAGTCCATCCATATTGTCATGAATGACATTTCATTTAAAAAATAATAATGTTTAGTTTTGAGAGAGAGACAGAGACAGAGCACAAGTTAGGAAGGGGCAGAGAGAGAGAGAGAGAGAGAGAGAGATGGAGCCCCAGAATCTGAAGCAAGCTCTAGGCTCTGAGCTGCCAGCACAGAGCCCGATGCAGAGCTGTGATATCATGACCTGAGCCAAAGTCAAATGTTTGACCAACTGAGCCCCCCAGGCACCCCAATATTTCATTTTTAATAGTGAGTAATATTGCATTATGTAATATTACTATTAAATAGTATTTTAATATATTAAAGCTTATTTAAAATATAATTATATATCAAGCAATATTACTATATATGCATATACATACATACATACACACACACACACACACACACACACACATATACATACATGCCACATCTTCTTTATCCCTTCATCTTTCAGTGAACACTTAGATATCTCCAATATATTGGCTGTTGTAAATAATGCTACAGTAAATATAGGAGTGAATATATCTTTACAAATTAGTGGGGGTTTTTTCTTTAGATAAATACATGGAAACAGAATTACTGGGTTGTATGGCATTGTTTTTTAGGAACCTCCATACTGTTTTCTGTAATGACTAAATGAATTTATATTCCCACCAAAAGTGCATGGAAATTTCTTTTTCCTCCACATCATCGCCAACATTTATATCTTGTCTTTTTTAAATACAAAAAATGAATTCTAGTATACTTAACATACAGTGTTATATTAATTTCAGGTTATTTCTTGACTGTTTGATACTAGCTATTTGGACAGGTGTGAGGTGTTCTCTCATTGTGATTTTGATTTGCATTTCCCCGATGATTAGTGATGTTAAGCATCTTTCATTTGTCTGTTGACTATTTGTATTATTTCTTTGGAAAATTACTGATTTGGACCCTTTGCCCATTCTTATTTTTTTATAATGTTTTTTTTTTTTAATTTACATCTGAGAGAGAGAGGGAGAGAGAGAGAGACATCATGAGAAGGGGAGGGTCAAAGAGAGAAGGAGACACTGAATCTGAAATAGGCTCCAGGCACAGAGCCCGACATGGGGTTCAAACCCACAAACCATGAGACCATGACCTGAGCCGAAGTTGGACGCTTAACTGACTAAGCCACCCAGGTGCCCCTCTTTGCCTATTTTTAATCAGATATTTTTTTTATTCTGTTTTGTTTTTTAATGTTGAGTTGTATAAATTCTTAATGTATTTGGATATTACTCTTTACTGGAGATACCATTTACAAATATCTTCTACCATTCAGTGAGTTCCCTTTGCATTTTGTTGTTGGTTTCCTTAACTGTGCAAAAACATTTTAGTTTGATATAGTCCCAGTTGCTTATTTTTGCTTTTGTTTCCCTTGCATGAAGAGCTAGATCCAGAAGAATATTGCTAAGGCTGATGTCCAAGAGAGTACTATGTTTTCTTTTAGGGATATTATGGTTTCAGTCTTAAATTCAGGTTTTTAATCCATTTTGAGTTTATTTTTGTGTATGGTGGAAGAAAGTGGTCCAGTTTCAGAAAGGCACACATGGCAAGGAGCTGAGGTCACCTGCAAACAGCAGTATGAGTGAGCGATCTTGGCAGCGGATCCTCACGTGCCATTCAAGCCTTCAAGCCATTGCAGTCACCGCCAGTATCTTGACTGCAACCTCATCAGAATCCCATGTCAGAACAATATAGCTCAGGCTCCCAGAGAACCACTCCCAGAATTCTCACCCACAGAAATCATGAGGTTAAAAGTTTGTTTTAAGCTGCTAATTTTTGTGGCAATTAGTCATACAGCAATTGATAACTAATATACCATGTTTAATGATTTTTTTCACATATTTGCTTTGTTTTCATAAAATTATTCTCATTATGGGAATAAATTCTGTGAGATTGTGCTATTACATTTTAATATTACAGCCAATTACCTCTTCTAATTTTCTAACCTTTTGTGTTCAAGAATATGCACATACTTTAGATTTTGAGCTGTGGTAATAGTAAAATTAAATTTTATATGGGTATATTATTTAGAGTTTACAATCACTTCATCATTACATTACCAGGTTTAAAGCTTAAATAATGCCAAAAGGTACATTAATCATATTTTCCTATTTATGAAGGAGAAAAGAAGGCTCAGAGCTTTCAAATATTATGTTCCCAGAGTCACACAGCAGGTGACTCAGTGCCAGGCCTTTGATTCAAGAATAGTGCTTTTTTCAAGACATCATTTTGCCTATTAATGGTTTCTAATATATGACATGTGAAGATGAAAGAAATGGATACAGGCTGACTGTATTGCCCCTAATAAAAAGTATCTATCTGAGGCAAATTATATTGGAATGGTAAAATATGTATTTGCAGTATGATCATTTTAGTCAGATTGTCAAATAACTGTACATTAAGTGAAATATTCTAAAATATAAATGATTAAGTTCTTAGAAATACATTATTTATTTTTAACTAAGGGTTTCACTATAAGAACAAATGGAGAAGGAATCACAGTGTCAGGCTATCATTACTAAATTAGAGAGAATATGAGTTTGAACATAACATGGTGAGAAGGCACTCTTACATCTTCATCCATCTGCTCTTTTGAATGTTAGATGCTTCCTTTTCCTTATAGATTATTTTAGTGGCGTGTTTAGGAACTGGAACAAGATTCTTAATAGGATTCTTGAAAGAATTTTGGTGGTACTTACTATTTGATAGTTAAAAATATAATTGCACAGATTCCTAAAGCTAATTTTTTGAGCAATACTATTTCTTTGAAACAAACAGTACTCATTTTTGGATTGCTCATTATAATGAATTAATTTTAATCACATCAAAAACACACTGCTATGATGGTCTCTTTTGGAAACAGAAACAGCGTCATGTTAACTTGAAAACAATTATATCTAAATCTTGTAAAAGAGTCTAGCATGTATTAAATTTACTATCTTCATAGCTTAGAGAGGATCATTAGCCTTAAAAGTAACATAAGTTATATCAAATGTTATTGTCTGATATTTTTCCAGGACTAATCTAGCAGGGTGTAATATATAAACATAATTATATTTCACTAGGGTATTAAGACGATATATGCTAAGTGGAAATATAGTGTGGTAGTTAAGCATGCAAGTTTAGTTAACAGACTGTGGATTTGAAACCTAACTCTGCTACTTTACTGTATTTGAAATCCTGGACAAGTTACTTCAGTTCTCTATGTCTTAACTTCCACATTTTTTTCTATATTTCTCTTAAGCCACTGATTTTTTTTTTTTTTTCTAGGAGAGAGAGAGAGAGAGACAGCGTGAGGAGGGAGGGTCAGAGAGAGAGGAGTCACAGACTGAAACAGGCTCCAGGCTCCGAGCTGGCAGTCAGCACAGAGCCCGCGGGGCTCGAACCCACGAACTGTGAGACCATGACCTAAGTGAAAGTCGGACGCTTAACCGACTAAGCCACCCGGGCGCCCCTTCACTGAATTTTTCTTACGTAATGACAGTTTCTTTTTTTTTTTTTTTTTTTTTTTAATTTATTTCTAGAGAGAGAGCGTGAGCAGGGGAGGGTCAGAGAGAGAGGGAGTCACAGACTGAAACAGGCTCCAGGCTCTGAGCTGGCAGTCAGCACAGAGCCCCAAGCGGGGCTCGAACCCACGAACCGCGAGATCATGACCTAAGCGAAAGTCGGACGCTTAACCGACTAAGCCACCCAGGCGCCCCACGTAATGACAGTTTCTAACTGATGAACTTGCTGGTATCATGTTTTTTTTGCATAATTTGTTATTATTTTCTGTTACTATTAATGCTAAATATGAGTAGTTAGAGTATAATTAAGTATAATTTGTATAATTAAGTATCCAATAATATTACATATTCTTATAAACAGCATAAACTTCCTGCATCAACCTCATATTAGTTGTACAATCCATCCACAGTACAGTTTGTCCTAAGACATCTGGTAGTAACTTAGTATTTTATATTTCCAAAGGCTACTCTGGGAACTGTCCTGGGCTCAAAATGAAGATTTTTTTCCATCTTTCTAACAGCTTAATTTTAAAATACAAATTTGCTATGCCTTTTTGACTTTGAAATCACTCATACATTTGGATATTTGGAAAATTCTGTATTTATTGGAGAATATAGGGATTTTTTGTTTCAGACCATGATCCACCTTGTGTTAATAACCATCATCATACACCAAATCATCTAATATTTCTAAATACCTGTCTTATGTTTGTATTATTCTTTACAGTTTAGAAAACATGTATACCTTTATATCATAGCACATATCAAACTTCTAAGAATAGTCATTATTATTTTCATGTCATAGATGACAAATATTGTCCTATATAACCTATTAGAAATGTGTGGACTCAGTACTTAGAATTGGATCTTGTTACTATAAATCCAGTGATGCTAGGACCATGTTATATATGGTAAATTAAATTATTGGTTACAAGCCTTTGCTCTCCTTTTACTAATACATATCTGCCACCATCACGTGATGCCCTGATACTATCACCCATGCAACTTGCCTTAATAGGAAGTGAGTAGATGTGATGGCAGATGCAGCTTGGATACACTGTGTGCTCACAGTGGTTTTCTTGCAACTCTGACACTGCCATGAGAAATTGCCCATCAGCCAAAGGAGTCAGAGAGACAAATAGAGCAGACCGGAGATCTATGTGAAGCATGGAGCCAGGCTGAGCCCAGTCTGACTCAAAATCTTTCAGCTGTCTAACCCATAGGCACATGATGGAGTTTTCTGATGCTTTGTTATAGAACATTACTGTGGCAGTAGCTGATTAACACATCATGTTACAAGGACAAATCAACTGTGCAAAACACAGATGATGGATATGTGGAGAAGTTAAATATATAGTTTTAAACCTTATGTTATTTAAAACATAAGAGTGCATGAGCTTCTGACTTCGACTCAGGTCATGATCTCGTGGTCATAAGTTCGAGCCCTGCTTCAGGCCCTGTGCTGACAGCTCCGAGCTGGGAGTCTGCTTCAGATTCTGTGTCTTCCTCTCACTCTGCTTCTCCCCAACTCATGCTCGCTCACTCTCTCCTCTCTCTCTCTCTAAAAAATAAATATTAATTTTAAGAAAGTGATAAAAACTTGATAAAGTAGGGGTGCCTGATTGGCTCAGTCAGTTAAGCATCTGACTTCAGCCCAGGTCATGATCTCACTGTTGTGAGTTTGGGCCCTGTGTTAGACACCCTACTGACAGCTCAGAGCCTGGAGCCTGCTTCAGAATCAGTGTCTTCCTGTCTCTCTGCCCCTCTCCCACTCATAATTTGTCTGTCTCTCAAAAATAAATAGACATTAAAAAAAGGAAAATAAGAAAGCCCCTCCCAAGATAACATGATAAAGTATTTTTATTTCCATTCAAACAACAGAATGGTGGTGGTGCCATAATATGTAATCAAGTGGCTAAGAGTTGAGCTTCCATGATCACATCAGCTCCTCCATTCCCAATAGGCAATAAGTTTCCCAGAATGCAACTTAGAAATTTAGCTACAAAAAAGGAGGTGGTTCCCTTTTATGTTGGTCTCAGCTTTCAGCTGGGAATGCCTAAGGCCCTGAGCAGGCACTACTTGTGCTGAGTCCCTATAGACATTTCCTTAATCAGAGACAGTGCTGTGTCTGGACAAGCCGTTGTCATTCTTAGTATGATTGCAAGTTGCACCTCAGCAATAACCATCCAGACAAAGAAACAGTGTTTATTACTCACAAGTTCTGGAGGCTCCATGGTAGGCCCAGAGACCACACAAGGACGTGGCAGGGGAGAAGAGAGAGTACAGAACTGGGGCTCTGCCTTATTGGGGTGTCAAGAGTGGGTTCCTAGAGTTTGGTGGTTCACTCTTCACTGGTACATTAAAAACACGAGAAGGAATTAGTGCAAGGAGAGAGAAAAGTGGGGTCACTGAAGCTATCCGTTACCTAGGTCACCCTGGGTTTTCTAAAAACGGAATTTCATGGGTAAGAAAGGCCTGGCTCCTTATCTATTTGTTTTGCTAGTAGCCTGTCATACAGGTAACAGTGTGTCTATCCAACATGGATGTCTTTGAAATAGATGCCTCAGCAATCAAAAGCTTAATGTCATGCTCTTACATTATAATTGAAAAGGCTTATTGTCAGGAACTTACATTGTCTGTTTATACATGAAAAATGTGAGAGGCATTCTCCTTTAAACCTTTTTTTATTTATTTTTCCAAAACTAATGTGTCTCTTAAAATGTCTTGGTCATAAAATGCTATGAAAAACAGAAATATCCTGAACCTTCTCCCAGTAAATTTATTGATATATGTCTGTATGTGTATATATACATATGCACATATATATATATATACTATTTCATATTTCCAGGGAAATATTTAAAAGAATAGATTTTCAGTTCCTACAACTTACAAATTACATACACACACATATGTATATGTGTATATATATATATATATATATATATATATATATATATATATATATAATAATGACATCAATCTTCATGCTGTCAGCAGGGCTCAATGCAGGGCTCTATCTCATGAGCAGTGAGATCATAACATGAAATCTAGAGTCAGATGCTTAACCAAATAAACTACCCAGACACCCCTCACATTTATATATTTTGAATTCTCTTCAAAAACTTTTGATGAACCCCCTTTAGAAAAAAATATCAGAATCCTACACCAATGTCTGAGCATTTTGCGTTTTGTGGTATTTTCTACTTCTTCAACTGATGATGATTAGAACACAGAAGTAGTATATTCTCTGTTTCTACCACATTTGTACCTCCTAAATCTCTGAAAACACTACATTTGTTTAGAGAATTGCTCACTGCTTTGGGGAGAAATTTTATAGATAAGGACTTCTGATATACGTTATGATTTCTTTTTAGTGAATGCTTTTGTAATTAAATACGAAATCACACCAACATCCTAATTTTTAATTGTAGAAACATTAATGTTCATGCCTAGATAAATCAGCTTCATTAAGTATATAAACCAAACACACCCCAGAAATATTTTTCTGTTTGGTCAAAAATTAATAAATATTTTCCATTTATTTACCTTTCTAAAGGTAAATAAACCTTTGGAGTTGAATAAACTTTTAATTTATTTGAGGATAAAATAATTAATGTTTGAAAAGGGTCACTTAAACTGTGGTTGAACAGTTATTTTCATCTCTTACAGCTTAGAAGTATATATTAAAAATGCCAAAATTGTTCCATATCTTTGTTTAAATATCTCTAGAAATTATTCTCCTTAAAAAATTATTTGAATTTATTTATTTATTTTGGGGGGGCAGAGAGAGAGAGAACGAGAACAAGCACAAGTTCAGGAAGGGCAGAGAGCGAGAAGACAGAATCCCAAGCAAGTTCCTGCCATCAGCGCAGAGTCCTCTGTGGGACTCAATCTTACAAACCGTGAGATCATAACCTGAACTGAAACCAAGTCAGATACTTAACCGACTGTACCACCCAGGTGCCCCAGAAATGATTTTAAAGGGGATGCATGGCCAGTATTTCCTCACAAGGGCCATTTTGGGAATTTAGAAAGGTAGTTTTATGTTGTCTTGCTGACGAAGCTGTGTTGCTCTCATGGATTGGTATGCTGGAGGCCATACAAAAAGTATGACATTTTAATTTATTTTTTACTTTATTATTAAAAAATTTAATGTTAATTTTTGAGGGAGAGAGAGAGGCAGACAAACAGTGTGAGCAGGAGAAGGGCAGAGAGAGAGAGAAACAGAGACACAGAATCTGAAGCCGACTCCAGGGTCTTGAGCTGTCAGCACAGAGCCCAGTGCAGAGCTTGAATTCATGAACCTCGAGATCATGACCTGAGCCAAAGTCGGATGCTTAACCTCTGAGCCACCCCGGTGCCCCCAAAGTGTGATATTTGTAAACAAAAATATTCTGAGTCCCCCAGAATGTTACAGTGGTAACAAAACAATTTTGGTATTTGGGAGGCCAGTGTAGCACTTCTGTACAGTAGTTGTTATCACAGGAATTGCATATGTACTTTATTATTTATTCTGCTATCACAGTGCCTAAGAACTACTTACCTTGTGAGAAATGGTTCATTTAAGGAAATTTGCTTTCTTTTTTCCTCCTTCACATTAGAGATACAAAACAGAACAACAGAAATTGATTTTTAGTATTTAATGCCAGTGAATACTTTGGTTTTAGTGTCAGGACAGTACTACCCTTATAATGTAAATTGAGAGTATTCTGTTTTCTTGTATTTTCTGGGAGAGTTTGTACAAAGTTGGAATGATTTCTTCCTTAAATATCTGCAAGAATTTACCAGTGAACCCGACTGGAGTGTTTATGTTATGAGATATCTCAAAATGAAAAGAATTTCTTTAATATATATAAAAACTACTCAGGCTCTTTCCTCTCTACTAGTATAATACATTTAGTTTTCAAAGACATAAATTACGGACTAATCCTTTAGATGCTTCCCTCATGAATGTATTTTTTTATGTATTCAATTTTTTGATTCATTCAATTGAAAGCATTTTATAACATCCATAGTGACTTCCTTTATTAATGTTTTGTTTCTTTTGAAATTTTTTGGCAGAATCTTTCTCTTGTTAATTTTTATTTTGATCCAATCGTGATTATAATGCTTCATATGATTTAAATTCATATGATTTAAATTCTTTTGAATATTGGCCCGTTCTGCCTGGCAAAGAGCATGCCTTCTGCTGATGTTGGGTGCAGTGTCCTATAAATATCTATTCACTCTAGTTATCCATTAGTTCATGTTGGCTAGTGCTGTTCAAATATTTCATAACTTTGACTGACTTTTTAAACTTCCTGTACGTTTAGTAAAAGAAAGTTGAAGACCTCAACTATAATTTTGTATTTGTCCACTCCTCCTTTTAGTTCTATCACTGTTTATTTTATGTATTTTGAAATTTTGTTGTTAAGACACATAGACATTTAAGATTAGTGTGGGGTTTCTTGATATGAAAAGTTGACCAATATTTTTGTGATGGAGTATTCCTCTTACCCTAGTGCTATTCCTTGTTCTGAAGTCTTTATTTTATTGTCTAATATTTTAGTCACTCCCAAATTTTCTTAGAAGTCAAAAAATATATTTTCCATTATTTGCTCTTAACTTATGCATGTCTTTATACTTATATCTCATATGTCATTCTCCTTGTGTTGGTGTGTTCTAGAACTTCTGTATATAATATAAGGTAGTTAAACTTAAATCTGCCATTTTGCTTGTTGCTTCCCTTTGTTTTATTTTTTATTTTTCTCTCATTCTCCATTCTAATGATTTAGTTGATGCTTTAGGATTGGGGCACACCACTAGGAGTAGGAGCTGAAAACAGTGGAAAGGAATTGACTAAAGCTCATTATTACCATTCAAGGAGTTCTGCAATGGAACATTACCCCTCAGGGCACTTGGGAGAATACAGGCATGTGGGCACCTGTTAAGATGAGGTCATCATTATCATTCAATGTGACCCAGAGAAAAGTGATAATTCAGACCTTAAAAAAAAAGAATTATAAGTGTGTCACATATTCACCTATCCATATCTTTATCATTTTGGCATATCATGGGTGAGATAGAAGAATAAAACAACAGCAAAACAAAAATTGACACATTGAGAATCACATTTTATGCCTCAGAAAGAAGAACATACTACAATAAGAGAAAAAATATTGGTGGTAGCAATTCAGAACAGTACACAATCTTACTATCCAAGTGGGGGAATATTTTTAAGAAATGAGGATGAAGCTATAAATGCCACCAAGATCACAAAATATGATATCTGGATTTAGCACTTAATAAGCCACTGAAGACAATCAGAGGTAATGAATTCTGGAACCTTATTATCATACTAATATGGATTCATGGAACTTGAGTAGATGTAGAAATGTATTGTGAAAATAATATGAGGGGGAAAAGCCCTGTTAATAAACAATGGTGAGTGGCAAAAGGGTTAAGTAATTGAAAGGAGATCTGTGTGTGCAAAAGGGTAAAGAAACAGGGATTAAAGATTGAAGATACATCAGAAAGAGGGAATCTTTGAAGATACAAACAACGGGGAAAGTGGGAAAAGGGGAAATTAATTATTAGTTCCTAAATAATCATACACTCTCCCTTCCCCAGCCTCAGTCACTAGGGCAGAAAAAGATATAGAATTTAGCTCTATCCATCTGTTGAGAATGAAATTGTAATGACCACATTATTTTAGAAATACAGCAAAACTCTTATTTTGGATAAAAGCCCACCAATTTTCTAACTTTATGGGGGGGGAGTGAGATTACAAGGATTCCTTTGGAGTTTAAAGATTTGGAGAAAAAGGGGAATCAGTCATTTTACCCCTGAGTCCAGGCAAATACTTCAGTTGCACTGGCCTGTTCAAAGCACTTCTTAAGAATTGCAGAACTCCTAAATGGCACAGAGGATAAACTCATCAGCCAGACTTCTCTTTCTGATATTATATTCAGTTTGGGTTTCTGAATTTTGAAAAATTGAACTAAAATCAATAGGAATCCCATGGGCCATATATTGTTAGGTTTACTTTTTATGCGTGTGTGACAATAATCAGTCTCCCAGTGCGCCACAGACAACTGTGTGTTTAAGCTGTAGCAAGTATTCCCTCATGATATCTGCAGAAAGGGTGCAATTTGTCCTCTTAAAATAGCAGAGTTTTGAGAAGCTGTCACAATTCACAAAGGACATTCAGATTCATATGGTAAGGTTAAGTGATATTTAATTTGCATTTTTACTTCCAGGCGTCTTTTGTATGCCAGTGAGCATTTTGAAATGCTTGTAGCATCTTTTAAAAATGGAAACCCTGCTCAAGCCTTTCACCAACTCCACTACTTTACCATTACAATAAAGGTAAAATACTGTTAGCGTTCAATATTTTCCATAGGGGATAACTGGCAAGAGATTGTTTTTCCTTCATTTTGTCCATCAAAACCTAGATTCATTCATTCTCCTGTCCCTTTCTCCCACTTATTTGAACATGCAATTATAGGGAATGTGTCTAAGTCACTGTGTTGAATGAACATTGACAATACCACAGAGAATGTAACTGGCGGCAGTTCCTCTTCATTGAATTTACAATCTAGCTGATAAATTTTAAAAGTGAGATTTTGCTCGAGATTGTATACAGAACGTATTAGGAAGCATATAATAGAGTAGTTAGTATAAATTTGGGTACTTGCTTGGAAAAACAGAGACATTGTAACTTAAGAAGCAAAGGAATGTTTTTGGAAGATATCTAGTAGCTCAGAGTCCAAGGGAAAGATGGAGGGCCAGGCTCAAACAGGAACTGAAAAGAGAGAAGACACGGCCAGCATCCTGGCTCAGACACTATTGCCCCAGGATGTCCACGGTATCTTGACCCTGAAGATGCCATTTTACATTATCTAAAGGATCCTACAGCACTGAATCACTCCGTTAGGATTCAAAATCCTGCAACACATGTACTTTTATCTATTTGCCAAATACAATGCTCACCATGTGTTACTGGCTGTCCTAGGTTCTTTATGTATTTTAACTTACTCAAAACTCATCATAACCTGAGAAGCTGGGCAGTGTTTGATATCCATGTTTAACCTCTTTTTATTTTCGAGGAAGCTGAGGCAGAAAGTATAAGGAACTTTTCCAAGGTCACAGAGCCAGAAAATGGCACAGCCTCTCTTTATTCTGTATTGCCCTGACTGATGTGTGACTTCTGGAACAGGCACAGAGAGAGGAGATTTCTGACCATCTTGCAGTCCTTGGTGGGAGGGAGCACTCTGCTTCCCACCGATTTTCAGATTCCCCTCAAGTTGGGAGTTTAGATACCAGTTAGCAAAAATGAAAAAAATCTTCACTGGCCAGTTTGGAAGATATCTCCATTTACCTTCTTTATCTCATTATGACTCAGTTCTCAATCTTTGCCTTATATTTTACTTTCTCCAGGAAGAGAATTCTCTAGAGGATAGAAGCTCCTTTTACATAAAACCATTGTATCCTCAACCTAAGTAGCATTACAACATCTCTTATCATTACTTAGCCCCTTGGTTTTCAAATTCAGAAATATAGAGGGGATGGTTTGATTGAGAAAAATCATATTCTTTCATTCTCTGTTACTTATAAAATGCTGATTTCATGTTACTTTTTAATCAGTGTAATACTTGCTGGTACAATTATGAAATGGGAGGCATTACTTTCAGATCAGTGGAAAATAACAACACACATCAAAAAATGAAGAGTTAAACCTAAAAACATAAAATATTAGAAATAGAAATACAAATTATTTAAAAAAATAAAAACCTTTTTAAGTAACCACTCAGAAGAAAAGTAACATTAGGTTGAATTAGAAGTTGTTTATGAGTGGAAACATCAAGAATGAATCGTACCTGGCATGTACTAGGCCCTCAGTAAATAGTTGCTGAGTGAAAAATTTAAATTTTTCTAAATTTAAATAAATCTAAATTTAAACAGTTTAGATTTCATTTAAAACTGGTGAAAATGACTTTTAACTTTACCTTGAGTGATAAATGAAGAATTATAAAAAATTGAAATACAAGATTTAAAAGTTTTACAAACATAACAGTACAGTTCAAAAGGATCTTAATTATTAGTGACTGATTCGTATGTTTTCTTAAATAAATTATTTATTTTAATATTTGCTCTCATGTCAGTGATTGAACTAATTCACTGAGCAAACTCCTGAGAACAAACATGGATTTGAGAAGCTATGAACAGAATCTGTCAATAATGTGTCACCATGAGAGACTCAGAACCATATAAATAGCTAAAAATATTTTAATGAATTGTGTTAAGTACAAAATTGTGACATGTGTTTAAAGCGACATGTGGTTTATGATTGATTTTCAAAACATTTTAAGAAAAAGCTTAGGTAGGCAGTGTAATTCTTATAAATTTCCATAACCTGTCATCTGTCAGTGTTCATATTTATAATAGGTATGCTGTTTATTTGTCATCAGTGTGTTTGAAATGGTCATATCTAAGCCATGTTCTTTCAAGACTGGGAACACATTAGTATGTAACTACTGTGTTTCTTGTGTTTATAGCTTAATTTCCTCTTTCACACATGTATATATATGTATATATATATACACATATATATATATTGCCTACTACATACATATATATATGAAATATATGTATATATGAAAGAGGAAATTTATATATATATATTTATGTTTCATATATATATATGTTTGAGCTTTAATGTGGAGAAACTATGAGCCTTGAAGTTAAGGAGTAGAGCTTTGTTTTTCTTTTTTTTTTTTCCTAAAGTTTATTTATTTGAGAAAGTCAGAGACAGTGTGAGTAGGGGAGAGGCAGAGAGGGAGAGGGAGAGAAAGAATCCCAAGAAGACTCCATGCTGTCAGCACAGAGCCCAATGCAGGGTTCAAACTCTTGAAATTGTGAGATTTCAAACCGAGAGTCTGATGCTTAACAAACTGAGCCACCCAGGTTCCCTAAGGGGCAGAAATTTTGATCCTGTGTATTCCTTCTTCTTGGCCACCATGTCAGGAATGATCTAAATCTGTCCAATCAGAATGAATCTCAAAAGACTGTTTACTTCATCTTGGATATAAAAGAAACTCTTTTGCGGAGGAAGGGGTCAAAACAAAACAAAAACATGAATAGAGCTTGAGATCAAACGGTATCATTTCTACCTTATCAAACTGTGCCTTCAAGTAAAACTCATGTGTGGTTTTTCAGCATTATTCAATTCCTATAAATCATATTTGTGGTTGAACAATACTTGATTTTGATTTTCTGTAACTTGTATCTGAAAAATTACAGTTGAATTCATATACTTTGAAAATGATACTAAGGCCAAGGTATATAAAGTGAAAAGGATAATTCATAAACAATTGAAGACCTGAGCCCAGTTTTCTTGGTAGAACTAATAAACAGGCAGATTTAGGCAGTCAGGACAAGACACCAAACCCTTTATGGGAGACATTCCGTAGGAGCTGAGCATTACAACAGGAGGGAGATGCCACAGGGAAGGCAAAGTAGATTGCAGTTGGGTGTGGGGACAGGGTTATGGAGAAGTTTGAACCAAAAGGAATATTCATCTAATGACTACACTCAAAGGTTATTACTTGATGAATATTTGTTAGTTGTGACAAATCACAAGCGTGTGTTAGACCTATCAGACACAGTTCAGAGCATATTGCAAGTGGCTCTAAGCCAGGTAGCTGTAAGGCTTAGGCTATGTTTCTACTACTCTTTGATACCAAAACACAGCTGAGGATAATAATGCCTGACCTTGGTGTGGTTGGGGTTGGTGAAAAAACTCTGAGGTTTTCTTGCTGCTTTGTATCACCTCAGTTTATTGCTGAACAATAAGCATCTCTCCAGGTTAGTTGTTCAGCCATTTAAAGAAGCTGCAATAATGTATTTGGAGAATAATTCTGCTATAGCCCAGCCTCACCTCTGGCCATAGTTTTTTTTTTTTTTTTTTCCATTCTTACAATGCCCAATATAAGCAGGATTAGAAAGCCGTGTCAGCCTAGGGTAGACTGGTGTCTATTCCCAGTTCTGAATGGAAACAGGATGACTTGGTAAGAGATTATATCCATGTCCCCAAATTCTTCTAAGATCTGAGGTGTCAAAGATCTGTGGTCCCTGTCACACTTTCATTCCCCTCCCATATATGCCCATGACTTTGGAGAAGTGCTATAGACAACATAACCAGCTGGCCATGAACACACATATGCCCAGAGATTTCATGGCATGGATTTTGGACCCTCTTGGCAATTAGCTTCTGTAATTTTCCAAACCTTTTAAATAGCTTTATCTTCTGTAAAATGAGAATAATAAAAACAGTAATGTTATCAGATTTTTTTGAGCATTATTAATGCATATACAGAGCCTAGCAAAAGTCTAGAAAGAGATTTCAACTAAAGATAGTTATTATTTCTTTTCTCTATTTAAGAATTATTCCTCCAAAGATCAGTAAGTATAGTTTTATAAACCACTTGATGTTTTTATACTCATTGGTAAGAGAGAACACATGAAAATCATGCCTGGATGTGTCTTGTTATATTTTTATTTAGTTGATAGAGATGTTTACCATGTAAGATATCACAACGTACAATGGACCTTCACCAGAATTAAATTCTCATATTACCACTGAACTGTCAGAACCCTGAAGCAGAATAAATTGCTTTGTAATAGACTCTAGAATACCTAAGTACATAGATAAGGAAAAGAATGCATTCCTAACAATATCTGACAAATGGTATTAACAATATCATCTATTAGAAAAAAGAATATGTATTTTACCCTAATTGTGACATCAAATGAAACACCTTTTTTAAAAAAAAGAAACCTTAGAAATATATAAGAGAAAATATATCCTGCTTACTTTATAAAAATTGGTAAAGGGAATACACAGATGGTTTACAAAATAAATGTACAGAACAAAAACAAAAGCAAAGTTCAACCTTAATAATAAATTATTTTTAAATGTCCACATAAAATTTTTGAAAGCATTAAAATGCTGTTTTTATTTTCTCAATTCTGGAGAGACTATTGTTATGCTTTCTCATTTTGTGGACGTGCAAATAGGCAGGGTCTCTTTAGAGTAAAATTTGGTAAATTTATATATTTTTAAAGCTTATTTGCTTAGTTTTGAGAGAGAGAGAATTACCTCACACAAGTGGGGGAGGGTCAGACAGAGAGAGGGACACACAGAATTCGAAGCAAGCTCCAGGCTCTGAGCTGTCAGCACAGAGCCTCACACTGGGCTGGAAGTCACTGACTTTGACATCATGACCTGAGCTGAAGTTGGATATTTAACTTACTGAGCCACCCAGGTGTCCCTAAAATTTGGTAAATTGGAAAAAAAATCATATTTCCATTTATAAGATTATGATGAACTATTTATTAAATATTTTTAAAGTTTATTTTGAGAAAGACAGCAGAAGTGAGGGAGGGGCAGAGAGAGGAGGAGAGAGAGTAAATGCTAAGTGCTCTTAGCTCCACACTGCTAGCGCAGAGGTCCATGTGGGACTCAAACTCATGAACTGCCAGATCATGACCTGGCAAAAATCAAGAGTCAGACACTTAACTAACTGAGCCGTCCAGGTGCCCCAGATGAACTATTGAAGGAGAAGGGAAAATGCATACTTATATCTTTACTATTCATAACTGTAAAATATTATAAACTGAGGAAGGGTTTAACAAAATGGCTAATTGACTTATATATACTTAATGGAATATTTAGTAGTAATTAACAAAATATCATAATGTTATCACATCAATATCAATCACAGTGATTGTGATTGTGGTAATATCACAATGTTATCAATAATTATTGACTAGAGAAATAGATCTGGTATGATAAATAGTAAAAAGTCAGTATTCAAAGCTTTAAGTTTGATTGGAGTGTATACATAGATTTGTGAGTTTGTGTGTGTGTGGGTGTGTACCTTTCAGTACCACCCCTGCATCTGCTATATTTAAGATCCCCAGTCTAGGCCATTCGTGATAATTCCGTCACCTTTCCTGCTACCTGATTCTGGAATAGTGATTTGGCTCAATCTGACTGATGACAATTCAGGGAAAACTTTCTAGGGATGTCTGCAGAAAGTTTCCTTCCTTTCTCCTCAAAGAGACACATAGGAAAAGATACTCTCTCCTTCCTTGAGATGCCATTGTGCTTGAGGTCTAGCGGTTGTGTCGGTGATTATAGCAACTACTGTGGTCTTCTTATTCCATGATAATGAAGCTAACACTGAGGACTGGGGGCCCACTTACCTTTGACTCAGTATTATTTCTGCATGTGTATTATTAAAGCTGAATGTTAACTGTAGCCTAGCATATTTTAATTATTATTTTCTACATTATCACCTATCGACCTATGCAGAAAAAAAAATGTAAAAAAAAAAAAGCCAACCAAAAACCTATCAGTAGTATATATTCCAGACTCATTATATAGTATACTCATGGAGATGAGCTGTTCTTATGCCGCTACTTGGAATTTTCATTTTGATAGGCCTGAGTATTTCTGTAATATTTTTTTACTCTGATGCTTTTGTCCAAAAAAAATTAGTTAACATACTCTTTTTTTTAAATATACACTATGGGTTCCTATTTCCTTTGCTCTTTTTTTTTCTTTTCTTAATTAATTGTCTTCTATCACTTTTATGAGTTTTTGGTCAGGGCACATCATTTTATTTTTAATTTTTTAATTTTTATTAGAGAAGAGAGATTGTTGATAAGAGGGGCAGAAGGAGAGAGAAAGAAAGAGAGGGAGAATCCCAAACAGGCACCATGCTCAGTTTGCGGACCCCTATGCAGGGCTCGATCACGACTCTGAGATCATGACCTGAGCCAAAATCACGAGTTTGTTGTTCAACCAACTGAGCCACCCAGGCACCCACAACATAATATTTTTGATGAAAGAATCTCCTCTTCTTTGTTCCATAATTTTAAACTCTTTTTTAGATTCATAAACATCAGTTAGAATGATCAATTGAACTGATATTGTCCTTCCTATATCACATATTCAAATCTTCCTATATAAATCTCTCTTCACATTTTGCTTTAATTTAGGAACCACATCAAGTAAAGTTTGATGAAAGATGAAAACATTCTTACATCTTTTTGTTTCTTGTCACGATATTCTATAATGGAGTTCTTCATTTTGAATGATTAATCAGATGGAGTACCATATTCATTTTTGTCCTTAAGATTATGTTATATATACACGCTTTGATTCTTGATTTAGAGGAACTATAGCCAATGTATCATCATCTAAGGACTAGTGGTCTATAATTTTGCTTATAATATCCACTTACCCATTCTTCATTAGAGTCTAAAGTGCTTTTATCTGTCTCTAATCCATCTAATTATAAAACATATTTATCTTACCTGTATTCATGAAAGCTAAACAGAGAAACAAACTACAAATAAGATATTTCCTAATTTATTTTGTACTTTCTTGAAAAATAAAGCATTACCTTCTTTTTAAAATTTATTCCTAACTCCAAAATCAATATTCACAACAATTTTCATGGTTATTTTCATGAAGAAATGTTAAGACCAATGAAAAATCACTGATTTGGCAATAGTAAGTATGTTCAAAAAAACAAAGAATGCTGCAAAATAATTCTATCATTATTCATCTTCTAATTAATTCAGTAATTTTTAGTATGTCTAGGAATAACTTAGTAATGGTGAAATAGTTTCTTGGGTATAAAACAGCAAACTTCTTCAAGTTATAGGAAAATAAGATTATTAAAATTCTTTAAGAATTTTAGATTTATAAAAATGATCTAAAGAACCCATATGGTAATTGAAAAATAGAATGTTTATTTTATTTACAAGATAAAAGTGAATTTTCTTTTGTTCTATGAAAGACTACTAAAAAGGATAAAAATTATAAAATATCAATTTTTACTTTAGGACTACTTATAAAGAATTTTTGAAAATTGGCTCCAGTGGATCCTGGTGATATACTGAACACTAAGTGAAAAGAGTTAAAAGCATTTTTAAAGGTACATAACAACTACAGTTTTACATTTCACAGTTACATTAAAATGGATTCCTATTATATTGCTGTTTTCTCCCCTCTCCCTTACCCCCTTCTCCTCCTCCTCCTGGAAGGAAGGAAGGGAGGGAGGGAGGAAAAGAAAACCAAAACTTTCCTCTTCTACACCAAAGGAAAGACATGAAAACAAAAAAAGTGACAAAAATTCAAGCGCCTTGTATCATCTAGCACCTGATACCTGCTCTTTAAATTTTATCTCCAACTAAAATGTCTAGGAATTTTTGGGTAAATGTCTGATTCTAGATCTCAGGTAAGATGTACCAGATCAATCATGGATAGGGTTATGTCAAATGGGATTAAACTGGCCTAGGATAGTACAGTTTCAATACAAACAAACACAGTATTTGCTCAAAAATGTCAAATATATAAATATCCATAGGCTCATAATGACAACTTGAAAAATATTTTATTATGTACCATTCAAACTTGATAAGGAAAAAATCAATCAAGTGATTATCTTTGATTATCTGTGGTTATACATAAATTGTGTCATATCGCAACCATGAATTTGAGAGGGGAGTGGATAAATTATTCTTACTAGAATAATCCTACCTAATAATTGTACGAGACATAATTTTTTAAATTACAAATTTAACATCTCTTTTGAGATTCATTAATCTGATACTGCCGCAACTGCAAGGTGAATGGTTAATGGCAAATCTGTATAAAGGAGTCAGGTCAAACCGATCTGGGCTCACTGACTAGTTGCAGCATATCCAGTTGTGAGACATCCTGACTTTATGTTTCTCCTCATGTGGATATAATAGGATTGACATCACCTGTAAGGTAGTCTCGTCTGCAGGCTGAATTTGAATATATTCAAGCCTCTAGATTTTTAAGATTTATTTTACCTTTATTATTTTTATTCTTTATTGAAGTATGACTGACATGTAAAAAAGCTGTACATAAACCATTTAACATATACCCTCTTAGCAAAATTAAAGTATGCAACACAGTATTTATTTATTATTTTTTAAAATTTTTTTAATGTTTTATTTATTTCTAAGAGAGAGAGAGAGAGCAAGCAAAGGAGGGTCAGAGAGAGAGATACATCTAAGAGAGAGAGAGAGAGCAAGCAAAGGAGGGTCAGAGAGAGAGATACAATATCTGAAACAGACTCCAGGCTCTGAGCTGACTGTCAGCATAGAGCCCGATGTGGGGCTCGAACCCACCAACTGAGAGATCATGACCTGAGCCAAAGTTGGACGCTTAACCGACTGAGCCACCCAGGCGCCCCACACAGTATTTATTTTTAGCTATAGGCACTAGCCTCTAGAAGAGACCTCCAGAATGTATTTATCTTGTAAAACTGAGCCTTAGTACTTTTCACCATCACCTACCTTTTTCCACCTCCTTCCTTCAGCTCCTGCAGTTTCTAGTCTCTGCTTGCAGAACTTTGACTCTGTTCGATTGTACATGTAAGTGACATCACACAGTATTTCTATTTTTCCAGCTTATTTCAGTTAGCATAATGTCCAGATCCATCTATGTTGTTACAAATAGCAAGATTTCCTTTCTTTAAAAGGCTAAATAATATTCCATTGCATGTATATACCACATTTAGTTTATCCATTCATGCATTGATGGACATTTAGGTTGTTTTCCAAATCTTGGCTATTGTGAATAATACACAGTGAAGATGGAAGTGCGGGTATCTTGAGATTCTGATTTCATTTCCTTTGGATAAATACTAAGAAATGGCTTTGTTTATCATATTATAGTTCTATTTTTAATTTTTGCAGGAACTTCCATTTTATTTTCTGTAATGGTGGCAGAACTTTACATTCCTACCAATAGCTTACCAGTGTTCTCCACATCCTTGCTAACACTTGTTATCTTTTGTTGTTTATTTTTTTATATAATAATTTAAACCTATGGAGATATGGGGTACTATCTCTTTGTGGTTTTGATCTTTAATCCTCTGATGTTTAGTCATGTCAAGCACATTGTCATTAACCTGTTGGCCATGTTGTTTTGGAGAAAGGAACTCTTCAGATCCTTTGCCTGTTTTGAAATTATTTCTTTTAATACTATTAAGTTGTAGGAGTTCCTTATATACTTTGAATATTAATCTCTTTTCAGAAATGTTTGCAAATATTTCTTTTATTTCATTGGTTACTTTTTCATTTTGTTGATTGTTTGCTGTATAAAAGCTTTTAAGTTTCACACAATCTCACTTGTTTATTTTTGCTTTTGTTTCCTATACTTTGGTGTCATATCCAAAAAATCATTGTCAACACCAGTGTCAGGGAGCTTTTTTCAAATATTTTCTTCTAGAAGCTTTATGGTTTCACTCTTACGGTTAAGTTTTCAATCCATTTTGAGTTTGTTGCATGTAGTGTGAAATAGGGGTCCACATTCATCCTTTTGCATGTGGGTATTGAGTTTTTCGACATTTATTGAAGAATGTGTACTTTACTTATTTTGTATTCTTGTTACATTTTTGAAGATCAGTTGACCATGTATGTGTGAGTTTATTTCAGAACTTTCTCTTCTGTTCTATTGTTCTACATGTCTACTTTTATGCTGGGGCCATATTGTTTTGCTTACAATAGCTTTGTAATATAGTTTGAAATGAAAGAGTGATACTTTCAGCTTTGTTCTTTGTCAAGATTACTTTGGCTCTTAGGGGTCTTTTTTTTGTTCAGTATGAATTTTAGCAGTTGTTGTTTTTTTCCCCTATTTCTGCAAGGAATGCAATTGGAATTTTCATAAAGATTGCTTTGAATCTGTAGATCGCTTGGGGTAGTATGGACACATAAGCAATGTTAATTTTCTCAACCCATGAACACAGGTTATCTTTCCTTTAATTTGTATCTTCAGTTTCTTTCACCATTGTTTTATAGTTTTCAGTGTACATATCTCTCATCCCTGTGATTAAATTTATTCCTAAGTATTTTGTTGTGTTTGATACTATTGTGAATGCAATTGCTTTCTTAATATCTTTTGCAGATATTTCATCGCTAGTATATGGAAATGGAACTGATTTTTGTATGTTGATTTTGTGTCCTGCAACTTTACAGAATTCATTTCTTAGCTCTAGCTGCTTTATTATGGAATCTTCAGAGTTTTCTGTAAAATAATATACATCTGCAAACAATGTCAATTTTACTTGTTTCAAATTCTAATACTTTCTATTTATTTTTCTCGACTAATTGCTTTGGCTAAGACTCCAGTACTGTGTTGAATAAAACTGATTAGAATGGTCATCTTTCTCTTTTTCCTGATCTTAGAAGTAAAGCTTTTAGCTACTCACTATTGTGTATCAGGTTATTTGTCAGCTTGTGATACATGACCTATATCAATTTTTTCAATACCTAATTTTGTTGAGAGTTTTAATCATGAACAGTACAGAATTTTGTCAAATTCTTTTTCTGCCATCTATTGAGTTGATGAAATGATTTTTATATATTCCATTAAAGTGGTTATCATGTTTATTGATTTGCATGTGTCCTTGCATTCCAAGGGATAAATCTCATTTAATTATGTGGTAGTCCTTTTAATGTACTGTTGAATTAGATTTGCCAGTATTTTATTGAGAATTGTTGCATCTGTGTTCATCACAGATATGGCCTTGTAATCTTCTCTTTTTGTAGTATACTTATCTAGCTCTAATACCACAGCAATGCAGTGAAGAGTATATTTAACTACTTTCCAGGAAAGTAAATAGAGAAAAAAGTTAGTAAATAAAAAGGGACCCATTAAGAATCAGTCAACCAGAACTCTAATACAAGAATTCTCTTGGACCAATTGGTTTCTTCAGCATATTTAAGGTTTGAGATAAAAGTGAGAGAGAGAGAGAGAAAGAGAAAGAGACCTAAAATAAATAAAATTTTAAAATTAACTTCATTTGGAACCTGTTTTAAACATACCAACTATGAAAATATAGTTTGAGATATTTGGGAAATAAATCTTGTTATTAGATGATTTTGAGGAATTATTTTAATTTTAAAGATATTATAGTCATGGGAAATATAAAAGACTTTTAATGTCAGAGAGCCATCATAAAGTATTATATATTTATAATATCGAGGGTTTGTTTCAAAATACTTGTGATAAAAAGTTGTAGGTGAAGAGATTAATCAGATTTGTTGAAAACCTATTACTGTTAAAGCTAAGTATATAATTTCTCTGATTCTATGTTCTGTTTCTGAAAATTTCCATAATAAGAAATTGAAAATGATACCATAAAGAGTTATTTTTACCTTCCTTAGAAATGACCTTGTATTTTTTTAAACTATAATGATATAAGTATTCTGAGCACTGAAAGTTATAAAGCAATTATTTTTCAGATTAGGGTTGATTTTTTAATAAGATTCTTATATTTGTCAGTTTGCTCATTGTTATTGATTTCCTCTTCTTCATACTAAAAATTAATTTTAAAAAAAGAAGCAAATCTGCTTCTGAAATTTCTTCCTCTACATTATTAAATCTATCTATTTTGGCCAGTCTTTTAACTCTTACTAATTTTCCACCTCCAGCTATCTCTTCAGTATAGAATCAGTATCTTTAGGTTTCATGAGTCTGTTAATGGAAAATTAAGTGCTAATGCTTTGTTTTACAGAAATTACAAGTATTTCCTAGTATATATTTGAAAGTCACTCATAATTTTGCCCCATGAAAAATCTGTCAGGTTCCCCTTCCATTGTCTCTTCTGCTTTTATTTCTAAATATGAGTGGCTCTGGATCACTGAATCACAACTTTTCTTTCCCTTTGCCATAGGTGGGTAGCAGACACATAGTACTTCCTGAGATCAAGCTGTAGAAATTTATAGGATATTTAATGGAACCCTAAGGAAGAACAGCTTTGAATTAAATACATAACAGAGAGTAGCTAAAACCTGCTGCTAGATGGGAATGAATATTTTATGGCCCTCTGGTCTAGACCCATACACCCTGAAGTCTTAGAATACATCACATTTCTGATCTCCACTCATGTGGCAAGCACCACTATCCTTCATCATCAGAAGTGAACAGAACATACCCAGAAATTGCAGAGCTCACTTTACCATAGTTTCCAAAGATCCTGAAAGTTACCTCTGTGTACCATTTAATGACCAAAAATCTGTCCCTGGAGCCTGAAATGTATTTGGGAATCAGAAGGTAGATAGATGGAGTATGGGTGACAGTAGACTCTTTGCCTACATATCCTAAGTGTTGGTGACCTCTAAGGCTATGAAAATAAAAATCCTAATGGAGGCAGTTTGAAAACAGGGGTATAGAACTGTTAGATAATTCAAAGAGAGTATCTAATTTTTGTTCCCTTATATCAACCACTTACTAGGCAAAGACTGTTTTACTGGTTCAGATGTTAGAACTTGTTTAAGTCTGTGTTATCTCTTCATAGAATTGGTGACAATAGAAATGCCATCTTTTTCAGGTGTTACTTTGGTCTTGAAAGGACTCTTCTGAGTCCATAATATTCATCAGCATCCTAAAGACACACAAGATTTCTAGAATATTTATGTAAAAATATGTTTATGGAATAAAAGTGCAGCTTTGCAGTGAATATCTGAATTCCTCTTTGCTTTTGTGTCACATACATTGCCTCTGTTACAACCAGAATGTTCTTCATAAACTCCTCCGTGGAAAATCTGGAGCACAGTCGTTCATGACTGATGTATTTTTCCAAATTTAGAATAATAAGTATGAACACCATGTTATTTTTATCTGAACTGTACCATATAAGGGGTCCTCCAAAATGAGATAACATGTATGGCTGCACATTTATTTCTATAGTCGTTTCCAGAACTATAACTGGAGAAGAAATGCAGGTTTGACTTGAAACTTGGAGGTACACAATTTTAAAATAGTAACTTCATATGATCATGTGTACATTTACATTCGGATTTACATTTGGATCGTCCTCCTCGGTTTCTCTGAACTCTTGTCTTTGCCCTGAGTTTAAGCCTCTCCTTCCCCTTCAGAAACAACTTTGATGCTTGAGAAGGATGGACTCAGTGTAAAAGAAGTCTCTTGGTCCAGAGGCTCTTTTCTTTTTTTTTTAATGTGGGTTTGAGACAGTATCTTCCATTTCTTATTTCCTCTCTCCACTTTAATTCACACAGATAACCACAACTTTAAAGCATTTGTTTCCATTGTGCTTTTTTGGAACAAATTTAAGTATTGCTTGACCTGTGAAGTAGACAAAGATAAAATTACTGATAAGCCACTTTTCTTTTGGTAATTTATCTCCTAAGAGCAATTGCTTATAAAATAAAATACACATCTCTCCCATAGCAACATGTTTACAAAGAGAGACACATTCTGAAACCACACAGGAATTATTGCTGCCGAAACCTACACCAACTATATCTCCCTAAACAGTGTGACGCATAATACAAGGTGCAGTAACAGCCTCAGGTATTTAAGTCTGTATCAAAAGTGCCCTGTAATATATATCAGTGAACCTAACACTTAGTACTTTTAACTTTATTCAGATCCCTGAATCATTATTTAGTTACTGTATTTTTCTCTGAGAATATTTGGCCTCTACTTGATTTATTTTATGTAGTTCAGGATTTTTTTTTCTTTTTCAGCATTTCCTCGTGGTAATTTCAATTAATCTGTTTTTTAGTTCACTGATCATGAATGTTTCTTTTTTTTCTCATTTCTAATCTAATATTGATCCCATCCAATGAAACTTGCATTTTGGTTACTGTACATTAAAATTTTTTTTTCTTAAATAGTTTATTGTTCAGTTGGTTTCCATATAACATCCAGTGCTCATCCAAACAAGTGTCCTTCCCCATGCCCATCATCCCTCTTCCCCTCTCCCTCACCCCCATCAGCCGTCAGTTTGTTCTCAGCATTCAAGAGTCTCTTATGGTTTGCCTCCCTCCCTCTCCCCAACTATTTTTCCCCTTCTTCTCCTTCATGGTTCTCCGTTAAGTTCCTCCTAATCTACCTATACATGCAAACATATGGTATCTATCTTTCTCTGCTTGACTTATTTCGCTCAGCATAACACCCTCAAGGTCCATCCATGTTGCTACACATGGCCAGATTTCATTCTTTCTCATTGCCATGTAGTATTCCATCGTATAGATAAGCCACAGCTTCTTGATCCATTCATCAGGTAACTGTACATTTTAGTTCTATAATTTT